>RXPK01000119.1:1527665-2127665 GCA_004143645.1 Protaetia brevitarsis
TGTGGAATATTGCACATAATATTTCGCAATCATATAGCTTTGTTTGTTCCCCCAACCTTTATCAAGTTGTACATACCCAACACTTCGGTCACATTAAAAGAAAATATGCTGCGGCATATGTTGGTGAATGCTTTTTTTAATTGCCAAGTTTCGACGTTTGATTACATGTTAGTGGTGTATTGTCTCGACCGCTTGCGTAACATGTGGACAAACATGCGTCTAAACATGTGTACACAGATCGTAGTCCAAGCTGTAAACGCAATAAATTTGCAAGCGTTCCTCTGCGAAGATCTATCCGTTAAAGACTAAATGCTTCCCCTTTTTTGATCAGACAAACAATAACGGTTTCCCTATTTGCTCTGAGCTAATTTTTATTATACAGACGACTCGTTTTTATCAAATTGTTTATTTTTTGTTTTTCAAGACCAATATTCAGAGGTGCCACCGTTTATCACTCCGTTTTAGATGCGTTCGTGTATTTGTCGTCATTTTGCCTTTAAGTGGCGGTCGTTATTTATTTTAAGTGATTTTTAATTCGTTGTAATTTTAACAAACCAAACCCAATCACGAGTATATTTAAGGACGTTTATAATACAACAACCAAAGACCCATACAAGTATCTTAAAATTACCCGGGCGAAAATTTACTGAACAATAAAAATTTCGCAGTAACATCGGTTTATTTGCATTGTATCGTATTCATATAAGTACTCGAATCTACCAACACCGCTATTTTGTCCCCTGACATTTGCATATGTCAATCGCCTGTATCGTTGCAGAATAGGAGAACTATGCCAACAAAACACCCAACTAGAGGTCGTTGCAATCCCACGTTAAAATTTCGAACATACATAAATTAACGCATTTATTCAAAAGCCGGGTCCACAAAGTCAATTAGTACCAGAACATAATGTCATACACCCTGTTATCCTCAATACGTAAACGCGGACGCTGGTGGCATTCATTCTAACATGTTAAATCTTTAACGTTGAAAAATCGTTTTTCGATTAAATTAGCATTTTCTCAAAACCAGCATCTGATATCTGATTTAATCGTAGTCAGGGATCTAATAAAATAATTTAGGATTGTAGGTCGCCTGTCAGTTTCTTGAAATGAAATAAGATAAATCACCATGCCAAATGTATGTTAATGAACGCAGCCACCTGTCGCGTCGTGTTCAGAACGTAATCGATGTTTTGTGTATCTTTGGTTTCCATGTTGATGATGGTCTGTTTGATTTTGTTATATATTTTATACAATAATCTTATGGCTTAATCATTTATAAATTTAGATATATTATTTTCGACCCGATTTTCAATCATTTCAGGCGTGATTAATTCGATTTGTGCATTGCTTTATACAAGTAAATGAAAAAGTTACATACAGTGTGCATGTGATCGAGCTGTCGGTGGGTACATTAGTATTGATTGGGCAACTACAAATGAAATTGGAAAATTGGCCCAGTTTGTGACAACAGAAGCTGATGAGATTGCATATTTCTCGAACTTCTATTCATATCTAAATTATGGTGTCACTTTTTGAAGTACGATGACGACATCAGAGTGGATCTTCATACTACAAAAGTGCTGTTCATATTTTTTATGGGCTAAAAAAAAAACGAGTCGCGCAGGACATAGTATAAAGGAGGAAATATCGTTACCCTGATCTTCATTTACATACTTACCGTAGTTGTTCACGTAATCAGTGAGGCGCGCATTTTGAGACTTCCGTGCGCCGTCTCTTTGCATTGGTCAGTCCATGAATTGATCCGTCAACCAGTCAGATTTACCGGTTCTCCTTCGAAAATGTGTTCTTTAGGAAAACTATTTTAATTTAAAGAATACATTTTTATGTGCAAATATCGACGCGAATAGCAGCTAGTGCTGGCGCACACATTGACTTACCATAGGGATAACGTTTTATTATAAAACAATATATTTTTTGCGGTGAAGTTTATTTATTTATTGTTTACTTATTATTTTATTTATTTATTATTTGTATTTAGTATGTTCTCCAAAAGCTAAACTTTGGTAAAGGGAAATATAAATTAGGAAGCTTGGATCAGAATTAAGAAATAAAAATGATGGATGGGTATATAGTTTCTTTTGAAGAACTACAAGCGTTCAATACAATACGAAAACCGCCTTCCGCCCGATGATTGAGAGTTTTAACATCACGTATTAAATCGATATTGGATAACAAGAGATTCTAAACGAATGCAAAAAGCATGCTTATGTGTTGGTCGCATGCACATACGTTGATTTGAGACGATATCATGTACCCCTGAACTGGGGATATTATCGATGACAGCGCGCGAGATATTGCTAATAACATGCTCTACTAATGAGCTATTGTGTATTTTAGGCTTAGGCTTTCGATACGGTGAATTATAATCTCCTCTAAAAAGATGTGGGCATTTGGGTGCGTGGAGTTTCGTACGAATTGTTCAAATCTTATCTTTTCGATCGAAAGTCTTTTGTAGCTGTTCTTGGGCAGGTGAGGGGTAAGAGAATTTTATCTCCATGTTATGGATATTAATTATGATGTTCTCCAAGGCTCCATACTTGGACCTACTCTCTTTTTAATTTATGTTAATCATTTGTGCTCGTCTTGGCCCCCATGTATATTACGCAGTAACGTGATGATATCTCTTGGTTAAATTTCTCCAAAGAATATCAGACCTTGCGACCAACGCGGGCACAACTAATTGTGCGGCCTATAAGGCATGGTGTGACGTAGTCAACTACAAATTAATGTAGGAAAAATGCCTTAGTGCAGTTTCGGGCGGCTCTGTTGGCTACAGTGCTTACGTACGCTTATGGGGACAGATCTACCCGAAGTGTGACTCGGTTGGTGACTCTTTCCTAGACTGGTTGTAGATCTGAACTTAAATTTTAGGAACATTGTTCAGCACTTGAAAAGAGGTTATGCTCCGCATACTACGGTATAAGAAATTTGAGGGCTTTGGGTTGAATTCACTGACAGTACTTAATTTTTCCTATGTCGAGTTTAGTTTAAGGTACGGCATCGTGTTTTCGTGGTCGATAAGCTGTGCAGGCAGGCTATTTGCCTACCAGAAGAAAATTATAAGATGCATAGTAGGCGTATCGGTGAGAGATTCATGTCGACCTCCATTCTCTCAATTAGAAATCATGCCTCTATGATCATTGTATTATATGGAAATATTAGTATTTTATGAACAAAATGTTGTTTTTAATAAAAATAAGGTATCTACGCCAATATGACGCGTTCATGCAATTATTTAAGCGTGCCTTCTCACAGAACGGCGTTTTATGAGCAAGACCCATATTATCGCTCTATAACGTGCTGCAATACTTTGCCTTCACTAGTCAGAACGGCTTCGTCGTTTAATGTTTATAATGTTTTTATAGAAAATTAAAATCGTTTATATAGCAACATTGTTTCTATCCCGTTGGTGATTACCTGAGGTGTGAATGACAGTGGTTTGTTTTGCTTTTTTTTGCAATAATAAATTGCAACTATTTCAGCCTGAAACATCGTCATGTTCTTTCTGAAGTTTGCCAAGAGGACCTTTTTAGTCTTCTTTCCTGGCTAGCTTATACACCATAGTCAGTTTTAGGCTCTTACTGGAGTGCGTTTTCCCGAGACCTGCTTATCCAGTATTATAACCTGATGCTTTCTATCTAGGTTGAATTTCTGAATCATGGCATCACTTGGCATTCCCATAAGGGGTGTCGAGGGCGATATTGGCTTCGTTGGTTGTATTCAGGATATGTGGGTTCCATGCAAGTCTTTAAGCATACTATACCCCAAGACATTTCGCCTCTTTGACATATAGAATCATTTTGTTTCTCACTAGTGGTTGGCATTCTATTTCTCCTGAACGTGAGAACTTGTGTTTTCGTGGCATTGACTGATAGTCGCTCTTATTTGCACAAAATATCTACCATATATAGAGCGGTTTCCATATGTTTGACCAGAACCTTTGAAAACCGCGCTCTATCGATTATTGCAAGGTCGTCAGCATACCCCAGTCAATGAAAGCCTCTTCCTGATCAGTTTCCGGATTAGATCGTCCACTGGGATAGCCCACAGTAAGAGAGATATCCCCTCCCGCCTCAGCTTCGAAGGTAGCCTCGCTAACTGTGGGTGTAATTATCCTCCTTTCCAATCTAGCTTTTATCTACTGCAGAAGCTTCGGTGTAACGCTTTTTCTCCGTAAAGCCTTGATAATTGAATTTGTGGTAGCATTATTAAAAGTTCCCTCATTATCAAGGCAAATCGCCATGGCTATCTCTTTGGGTTCTGTAAACCTCGTTATTAGCCTGTTGAGAGCGTCTAATGCAATCTCCGTAGATTTTCCTGGTTGATGGGCATACCGCCTATCAACATGGAGGTATAAGCATCTGCTCCATATTTCACGGAAGAAGAGGGAATGACAATACCAGATTCATATTGTCACGTTTGGGCTCGTGACGAGGTACCTCAAAGGTATATGCATATATAATAATTGTACCTACCTTGGGTTGCAGGGGCAGGAATCAACCAAAAGACCAATACACTCAAGCTCTTTTTTAACAGAGACTCCAAGAGGAGTACCTCATGGGGTCTCCTATAGGAGCGCCTCTTCTCGGAGTGTCTCCTTTACAGAGAATCCCGTTTAACTATCATTACAATAATTATATATCTTGGGGCTATCCCCAGTCTTGAAGGTCGATTCGCGGCAATATGTTTAATTGTAGAAGGTATTAAATAAATAATCAAATAAATAAACATGAATAAAGCATCTACAACTAACTGAACCACATATCATCGACGACTATTAAGTATTAGAATAGAAAATACAGCTAATTCAGTATCTTACGTTCTGTGACTAATTGTAAGAAGAAAAAGTATGCGAGACACTTATTTAAGCCAGTATCCAATGTCTTGTGTTTACAGTTCCATCTCTGTATATCTACATTTGAAGTTACCGATTAATTGTTTTGCGGCTGTAAACACAATACTGATAAAGAAGACAAAATTCAGACAACACCGCACAATGTTGTAAA
Source organism: Protaetia brevitarsis (assembly GCA_004143645.1). Taxonomy (NCBI): domain Eukaryota; kingdom Metazoa; phylum Arthropoda; class Insecta; order Coleoptera; family Scarabaeidae; genus Protaetia; species Protaetia brevitarsis. Next base: position 1,532,698 of record RXPK01000119.1, read on the forward strand.
CAAAAAGAACGTAATCAGAATTGAAACATTCGATAGCCTAAATGTTTGTATTTTTTACAATTGTTTATCTACCAATTAACTATATACATAAAACGCAACGATTACTAGCGATAATCCACTACTGAGTTAAGTTTGGAACTGACGCCTTGCTCTTTCTGGTAGGTCAAATAAATATTTTCGTTTTAATTTGTTAATTGTCAAATCGAATTAAAAAAAGTCCGACAACTATATATGTAGACAAAATAAAAAATAAAACGATTTTTAATATATAATTAACAAAAGAGCGCTGGTGAAAAAATACAATTTAAATCTCTTCGTTAGTCTGTATAAGATATGCGATATGTAGTCATAATAAAAGAAAATTTTCCAGTTATTTTTAAGTTGAATAGAATCAAACGAATTAAAGGAATGTATATAATAAAGTTCAAAAACCACCTATGCTCTTCTTGGCTAACATTTAACGAATTAATATATTTCTGAGGAAATTCCTCTTAATTATTACAGTTATTAGCAGAAATACATTAATTCGTTAATTATTTCATACTGTAAAAAGCTTGCAATCTTTGAATATTAACATTTGTTAGTTATATATTATAGTTCATAGAGATGAAAACAAATTGTTCAATTTTAAAATGTTATAATTTGTTCTATTGAAAGTCAAAAATAATTCATTGTAATGTGGCAATATATAACAAAAATATTAACGTATAATTATGTATTATATTTTTATTAGGTACTGAAAGTAACTTTTATATAAAAATATTGCATGTTGTGTGATACATTTAAAATAATAAATGTTTTCAGCTGTTTGAGAAAGACATGTAGACATGGACATATCGAAATATCACATTTATAAATAAAATTATTTGTCCACTATTAAGAGATTTCTTTCTTCCTTACTTTTAAGGAACGTTCGGAATTCAGAAACTCATTTTTTATCTTTCTTATACTTATACTAGAACTGTTCTTGTAATGAAAAGTTCAAATGTGCGTTTTTTTTTTAACAAAGAATTGATGTCTGAAATTAGTTCTTGAATACACCAATGAATTTACAAGAATGAAATAAAGGAGAAATTGTGAGTTCTGAGAAACTTGGTTATGTTATGGTTAAAACATGGTAAATACTACGAAAAACTTCAATTTGGATCATTTTTTTTTCAGAAGTATCAGCAGTAAATACTGAGCCAATGTGCTTCTACGAGATTATCAAAAATTATTTAGAATATGACTTGTCATAAAATCGAATTAGGTCAAATTTTGAGAAATACTCCGGAAGGCAGCGTTTAAATCGACTTTTAGAACAAGGTAACCTTTATTCCCCTTTTTCTAAGCGCCGGAGTATGCATATTATTGAATTGATTTGATGGGATTGTTCTTAGCCGATAATGTAAAATTATGTTTTTTCTTTTTTCCTGAGGTAGCGGCTTTTTTTAAAAAATTAATTAATTTTTTTTACCAATTAAAACATTCTCTTTTGACGTTTCGACAAGTTTTTTATGATTGTCTTCTTCAGAAATTCTTTACTACAATTCAATTTTTTATAACATTTAAAGACAACACACATAGTTAGTATTGTACGTGACAAATAACTTTGTTAGTAATTTTTAGAAAAATGTAAAATTTTAAAGTAATTTTAAAATGTTTTGTGTTGTCTTTAAATGTTATAAAAAATTGAATTGTAGTAAAGAATTTCTGAAGAAGACAATAATAAAAAACTTGTCGAAACGTCAAAAGAGAATGTTTTAATTGGAAAAAAAAAATTAATAAATTTAAAAAAAAATGGCGCTACCTCAAGAAAAAAGAAAAAACATATTATTGAATATACTAAATTTTTATACTTCCCTCTTTTTCTAACACTACAGTGGCGTACCCCATTTAGAGCGTCCGTTTCGGTAAAAAAAAGTCTCTCACCAAAGAATCAGAAGCCGTGCTAGATTAAAAGGAAATAAATGACGATTGAACGGGGAAAAATCGTCGCGCGGGACTAGGCTAGGACTATTTTAGTTTATCGACAAAAGTAGGGAAAAAACGAAAAAAACTCCACACGCCGGTCACTGCGAACCCTGCGTTAGAGGTTAGGAGCGCGAACGGCGAGATGACGTAATCCTTCGCTACTCACTCTTATTCGACTCCGTTCCTTTCATAGGGCTTATTCTTTGAGAAGTCGCTGGCACCTCACAGGCGCGATTTGGCGTGCGACCTGCTATGCTACTATCTAGGCGCGCCCTCGACATTCTTCGCCTGGTCATTTGGTCGCTTAAAACGGCACAGAAACACTTAAATTATTACAAAACCGTTCGATTTATACAGTTATTTTTAAAGAACAATCATTCCTGGTATGTACATCATATAATTTTTTAATGATTAATTCAAAATAGGATCTATCCATCATAGTGTTTAAGATGTTATTTTTTCATATTCCAGATTGAAGGTAAAATAATCCTATCAGTGCTACAATAAATCAACTAGAAGTCGGGCGTTCTTCTAGAACGCATTCCTTGAAGAAGGTGGATTAGGAAGTTAATCCATCCACCCTGATAGGTAGCACTTTACCTTTTCCTAAAGATCGACTTAATTTTCTACCGTTTCGAATAACTCCTTTAAAGCATGGCATATATCAGAGTTGGGCATTGTGCGAATAAAATTGTTTAAGTTGATCGCTTAAATAACGAAAATTTCTAGATAATTTCTTCAAAGATAAAAATAATTACAGATAAATATTGGAAAATTATTCATAGATAATCTTAACTATAAATAATTTCAACTAGATAATTTTACTATAGGTAATTTTAACTGTAATTATGTTACTTATAGTTAAAGATAATTCTTTCTTTCTTCATATTCACCTATTTATATTTACTATAAAAATACATCAAATAGATTTTACCTAATATGTAAAACACAACGAAGAAAACTTGCAAATGATTAACGGAGAATTAGCATTGACATAAAATACATTAATGACGCTTTTTTCACTTATGCAGTGATTATTAAATGACTTTGATAAGAAATACACACTTGCTATGCTTTACTAACAACTAACTACTCTCGGTTTACTGTTCGAAAGTACCTATTTTTACCTTTCTTTTATGAAAACTTTTAAATATCGATTTCTTATAAAATTTAGTGGTTAATAAAAAATGCATAATTAACCATAAATAGAATTATTTATCGCTAATGGATAAAGATGAAAGATATTTTTCTTTATCGTCCACGGATAAACATAACAGTTACTTTTATCTATCGCCTACGGAAAAAGATAGTAAATATTCTTATCTATACGAATAAAGATAAAATATATTTTGTCCATCGCATCGTCTCGAATAAACATAGTTAAATTATCTTAATCTAAATAAATTTTTGTCCAATTCCGGCATATATTATATCAAATTACTTAAATTAGGCTTGTGATTAAATTGTTGCTACCAATTTTAAGGCGGTGTCGGAAGTGTCTACAGTCCCTTGATATTAAAAAATTCGTATGGATTTTTTCACTCAGTAAGTAAACGATTTGGAATTTCACTTTCAACTTTTTTGACTAATGTTACCGGAAAGGGTTAAATACCGACAACAAGGATATCAAAACTGAAGACCATTTCAAATTTCTCAAATACCTCATCTGATTAAGAAATTCTTTTCCCTAATTGATAAACCCAATTTGATATGCACATTCGTACAGCTTTTTTTTTATAGTTGAAAAAAGTGAAAGTCCACATGAGTTGAGTTAAATACTAAATACACAAACAAATTATGCGACTAAAGTCGAAAGATATGACCATCTCCTCGCCCATACATTGGAATTAAAATAACTGAAAGGTCATTGGTTCCAGGAGACCAGCAAAAAAGCGCCAGTGGTCATTTATTAGAATAGAAAAGTTAATTGTCGTTTCAGAAGAATGTTTGTTTTTCTTTTTGATTCATAACGGGATACTTTCACATTGTATGCATACGTGTTGTGTTCTAAAAGATCGTATCCTTGTTAGATGAAATATGCGACTATTCATTTAAATCTTAATATCGCCTTCCTTTTTTGTGTATCTTACAATTGTAAATCGGTAATTATTTCAAGATAAAAACGTCATTAGAAAGTTTGGATATTAAATAAAACTATCGGAAAGTTTCGAATCCGTTTCGGTATGCGAAAATATTGCAAACTAGGTACTTACATAGGACGTCTTTTTTACTATCTTAATCTCACTTCTTATTCTGGGCATGTTCGTTTTCGACATGGAACTTATTATTGTTATTGTGTCACAGTATCCATATTTATGCAATGTTGTCGTGAATCAGAACGTGAGCATGTATGTAGCTGTGAACGTGCATTAAAGTACGGGTTGAGATTTGAATACTGTTTATGGAAATTCCATGCACTCGTGCTAAATAATTTATCAGGTTTCAATTTACTGGTGGAAAATAAAGATCCCGGTATGTTAGAAGGAAGCGTTTTAACATTTTTTGTAGTGTTCTTTGATAACAAATGTATGATAAATCACGATATCTTACAATTATTTTCTTTCGATTTCCCGCTTTCATCAAATGCATTTTACTGTAAAATGATTTTGCCATTGTTTTATAGTGATAGCATTGTTTTCTTAAGCGAATTCCGTTTAAATCAAATCTGTTTCCAGTTAATTTAGCTTCTTATGTGTGAGTATTTGTATTATTATCATAAGGAGTAGTAAAAAGTAAAAAAGCCATAATAATCGTCAAAGAAGGAGAAATACACAACAAATCATTATTTTTTTTAAATAATGGTGCTACAAGTTGAGAATGTAGGAGAATAGTTTGGGATGTAAATATTACTTTTGCATTAGGTTGAGTGCATTTGTAATATTTAAAATACCGCCCTCGAACTCTTGATGTCATAACCCTGAGCCGGGTCATATTGGAAATGCATTGTATAGAAGAACGAAATAATCATCTTTATGATACGATGTTGTAAATTTATAATATGATTTCCTATTACATATAGTCCAATATGCTGCAGTTATTGTGAATGTTAAGTACCAGAATGCGCTAAGAGTTAATACAATTATCAACACGTAGCATAATTCTCACGTATTCCTAAAATACCTTGTTATAACGACTTCTGCAAAGTGCAGACCTATACAGATGATATCGTAGCACTTTTAAAAGGATCGGGTGAGAAAGGAATTTCCCATAATCCTCCAAAGGTGATTATTTTATACCTGGTGCAGCAGAGAGAACGTCACTATTAGCCCGAAGAAAACCACGATGGTACCGTTCACCAGCAACAGAATAGTAGAACACTTGGTGCCATTCGCTATTCAAGATGTGAAATTTTGTAAAATACCTATCTTATCTGATAGGACATTAATCTGGAATTTACATTTGTACAAGCTTGTCTTATGGATCAGCCGAAAGGTATATAAGAAACCTTGGAGGTGATCTGCAAAATTAATCTGCTAGCTTCATGTGATGGTAGTACGTCCAACCCATGGAACAATAGCATGGTGACAAAAGGGGCAGAAAGTCAGAGCCACTGCGAAACTTGCATTCGCAAAAAGAATTAAGTAGTATAATAATCACGGCAGCAGTGTCTTCTTCCCAAAAACTGGCATTAGAAACTCTTTTGGACTTACCTCATTTGCTCATTGTTGTGTAGAGAAAGGCCAGTTTAATTACTTTCCGCATTTGGCACATAGAGAACTACAGCGACTACATGCTGAGAATGGACATGATGTGTACTCCAATAATAATCCGCGTATCCCTCACTGCTACCTTTCCAAACAGAGAAGGGATGAGGATGCAATGAAAGACAGTGACGTAGGCAGACCGTTGATGGTTTACGGACTGTTCGAAAACAGCATCGTGGTCCAGGAGTTACAAAATACTACAACCTTGGGCAACGCACAATGGTTTCTCAAACTAAAATATATGATGCCATGGAGATCTGTGCTAGAGAGACTTTGAATAACAAGATCAACCACATATCAATAAAAAGTTCCAGTGTCAGTCAAGTGGAGTTGAAGGCACTACAGGCACATGAATGCAATTCCTGATCTGGAGTGGCAGAAACATTCTAAATGCATTCGAGACGGTTAATAATCTATTCGTAATCTGAATACCAGGACACATACACATTCAAGGAAATCAGGAAGCAGACATCGTTGCGAAAAAGAAGCAATATAATCAATCGATCGAATTTACAGCTATAGATAGATCGCTGTTTATCATTAATTAATATGTTTATTAAATATTTTTTGTATTGTTTTTCTTCTTTATTATTGATGATTAATATTATTAATTGCGAATATTATTAATTAGGGAGCGTGGATGTTACAGAATTTAATTTAGTTTAGTTAATTATGGTTCTTAGAGACGTAGGCATTTTCTTTCTATCGCTTTAAGTTATTTAGGGTTTCATTGGTAGAGTTGGGAGCAGTATTCTTTACTGCTCATTTGAACTACCTTCTATGATTTCAATTACAACTATGTTCATAGTACCCTAATAGGCATATGTATAACATAGGCTTGGCAAATGACGCTATTTACAGATTCTGTTTCTATAGGTCTCTATATTCTTCCTCTATAGGAGGAACAAGCCCCAGCCTATGTTCTGTGTCACTGCGGTGGCCTAGCGAGGACAAGGGGCTTAGAGAAATCCATAGCAAATGACCACATAAAGGACACCCGCTCAAAGATTATACGTCCAATTAAGAAGGCACCTTCTAAAACAGAGCGGATCACAACAAATCTGAAAAGGTCGCGAATTAATAAGTCCTTATGGCTACCCCAACCCCAATCCAATTTATATATTAAAACTAACAACCTAAAATTACATTTACAAGTGACATTTCGACCCAGCACAACATAATATAACAAGATTCATAAAAAGACACTCATTAAAGGCCAATCAAGAAAGAAGACACATAACGAGACACTACCCCACCTTCGAAGCAATCTCAAAGACCAGAACCTGCTATTGGCATGACACCTGCAATTAAATAAAATTACTTTCTGGACAAATCAGAAAGTGGTCCACTAATTGTCCTGGTTTGGTACATGCGAAGTTATGCATTTCACTAAATCATGCCACAATCATCTGCCTGAGCTGGACATTGTGCCAAACTGAGTTTCCATTTTTGCAGGATATAGTAGATACAGAAAGCAATTTCAAAGAATCGGACTCTTTGATAAGACCGAATGCCGACTATGTTTGGTGGACATGAAGGCAAATGAACATACTTTCTGTCACTATCCCGCTGCCGACAAGATCAGGTATGTGATTTTTGAGAAGTTTACCTTTTTCTAGATCCGTTTTGAAATGGCTCAGGAGCTTGAAAGTATTAGATAAATAGATGATATCCACTTTACAATAGACCCTAGTGATCGCAGTGGACGGGACGATTAATCGAACCATGCGGATGCTATCTCTTCTATATTCTAAATCCTAGACGTGTATAATTAATTCTAAAAAAAAAATTTCATTTGACATTCTCCCACAGAAAGGAAAAATAAATACGAACCCCAAACACCACTATCTTACTTAGATTTCACCAACTCCTTATAGTCAAAAACAACAATGGCGAATATTCTACAAAACTTGCATCATAAAAAAACTTGTAGTTTAAACAGTGAAGTCACCTTGTAAAGTTAAGAAGAAATTTTATTTTGTTTGTTTTCGATATATGTACTTACGTGTACACAAAAAAAAACTTGGATGAAACTGAAAAGAACATTTTGAAAAGAAAAACACATATAAGGAATGCTTACGAATAAAAAATGTACACTCATTTTTTAGTTGGATACATTTTAATTCTGTATGGAAATAAACTTGCTATTATGGAACAAACGACCACAACTACAAAAGAGGACGCTTTTTCACTGATTGAGATTCCATACAAAATTGCTGGCATTATCTTGTCACCTATATTGCATATAGGCGCCTAAATAACCGCCGACCGAATCAGAAGCGGCTGAAATTGTTATTGGACAATGGCCGGATATGCCCGGCTAGTATTAAATCAAGTGCCAAGAGTCGACATGTCCCCCTATCTCCTATTTTAATCTTCGCGACCATACACGCGCATGCAAATCGAATTAAATAGAAATTGGACGAATTTCAGTGTTATTTATTTATTCATGTTTAATTATCAAATACTCCTATCTGGTATGCAATTAAATTAATATCAAATTACCGAATAACTTACATAATAATGCTTTCAATTATTTAATAACATTTATTTTTTATGCCATTCGTGATATTTATTAGCATTATTCCCTGTCAAGTCAAGGATAACTCCATCTCCATTCATTCTGAACAATTTGAATTTGCCATAAAACTTGACTTTAGTATATATTACATAGAAATGTCCAACAAGGTAATGTAATTATCACAAGTGTTAAGTAAGTTTGAATGTGATCGCGGAGAAAACCATAACAATCACTACAGTGAAACCTCTCTACAAGGGGCACTCACAAAGCTGAGAGATTTGCTCGTTGTTATAATATTTGTTCTTTGTTACAAGATCAAAATATTTGTGCAAAATGTATAATTCTTGCATTTTAATTATCACCTACTTCTTTTATCCAGTTTGATTGGTAAAAGAAGTGTCCTTCTTTTTTCGAGACCTCAGCTTAATATTACTCGGTTTGATTTTTTAAAATAGAATTTATTATAATATTTATTATATTTATTATTATCAAATTACACTATTAAAATAATTAGTAATGAAAGTATAATCTAACATAGTAGAGCGTAAAATCAAGAACTTTACAATTTTATTTCTGAAAAAATTGAAACGATGTTGCAGTTATTTCACGCAATTCATTACTGTTTGAAGATGTATGTAGGAAAAGACCGCGTTACATATTGTAAAGAGCTCAACACACGATTACACGAAAGGAAGCTATAAAATGGGCAATCCTTTCTAAAAAAAAAACAATAATATACATATTACTATTATTTTCTTAGACAATATTTAAACTAATTTGTATAAATTTTAACACTCATTTAAAAGTTTCAAAACATTAATATAAATGATCCTTGAAAATAAACGTTTGGATACCTGGTTACATGTTGTAAACATAAAATATTAAATTATTATCTAGATAATACTAGATCGAAATGTTATATATTCAATTATACAAGCTATTAACTGTATTTATTGGTTAGTTCAAGCTTACTTGGTGTTTTTATAAGTATTGCTCCGGTAAATTTATCATTCTTCGGGATGTTATATTTTAGTTACATGGTGTGTATTCCCTTCCATCTAGGGTGAATAATGCTGTTTAAATGTCGGTTATGGTCTTCTATTCGATTATATGTTCGTTACCAGGGCATTAATAACAATCGAAGCCAGATAACTGTTAAAAAACTTTAAATGGAGCATTCTTCTTGTGGCCACGACAGAGGACTATTGTTACATTCGCTGCTCCTAGAATTTTACGCCACACATTCTGAATTATCCAAGTTCCGCAAAAATTGTATCCAAAAAAGTTTCGATATATCACCTATATAATATTTAAATCCGCATTTACCTCAATGACTTTCCGATTTTCCTACGAAATATCCTAAGAAGAGTCCTGATAGCCATTGAAGACCTTGACTCGCTTGTGGAGCCCCGAATACGTCCAATTTGGCTCATAGTTACCTTAAACCACACCTCTAACGAGATCGTTCATATGTACGCATGATTTCCCCATGTTTTTCCGAAATATTAAAATTATGAACTAGTTTTGATTCAATTTTAAACAGTAAAAGTAAGTTTTACGTATGTATTTGCGATTAGTTTCATTTTGGGTTTATGTTTGTAAGAGCCGCCATCATTTTAGTAATTGTTAGGAATTTTTGTTTGGATCCAGATTTATGGTGGCATAAATCGATTCCAGTATGGTTTATTATCGGAAATTTCACATTTATCGATAAATATTCGCACCGAAATTATAGTTTTCTTACGCAGTTATTTAAGACATTTTATCCAGCTTTAAGCGGTCCAAGGCCTTTGGGGTGCGCTATTTAGGTAAGAAATCTATCGATTCGTTAGCAAGCAGCTGAAAAGCTGACTTAACAGTTGGGTTGCTGCATACACCTAGCAGATAAAAAAAAAAGTAACTGGTCAGGATACTCAGTTAAGGTATCAGCGAGGTCGCTAGGTGAAATAAAACTGTCAAATTATTATATTTATTTTTATTTAGTTGTAGAAATAAAGTAATTATAAAAATAATTACATTATTGAAGATTAAGTAGAATAATATATACACTGAGAAAAATACTGGTCGTTATATCAGTAATCCACATTTATTGAGTGAATTTTCCTTAACAGAACGAAATGTGTCATTGTTATGATAAAATATTATTTACAATCGTTGATTACGCAATAATAAGATTCATTATTGAAATAAACTCGTTTCCATTATTATAACAAATAATTTCCATTAGTGCATGGATAATATTTGTTATGGTAATCATATTTTTCATAGGTTTAATAAATATATTTGTTAATAACACGAATATGAATACATATAAGGTAAAGTCAGGTAAGTGTGTAGTAAAAATTGCATAGTGTGAAGAAAATGTAACACTGTTCACATAATAAGACATTTTTATAAGTTTTACACATAGAAGTACGTAATATATGCCCAGTTGTAAGCCTTCAATAGATATGCTTTTTATAATTATCAACGGTTTACTAGAAAAAAAAAGAAATTTTAAACACTGTCAATACTACACACTTACCCAGCAAAATGGGGCAAGTGTGTAACCGTTCCGCATTTTATATATTAATAGCATTATCCTTTAGTTCGGTCAAGAGTGTAATACTATACTGATGCCTTTTTAATAAGGTATGAGAAATTTACAAGATATCTAAGTTATTACACGTTAGGAGATCTGAATTTTTATTTGTAAAACTAGTATAAAGTTTAGTACATTAGTAATTTAACAGAGGATATCCATATTTTAATTTTAAAAATAAATGTAGCCAAACTACGCACTTGCCCCGGTTACACACTTACCCGACTTTACCTTACATTGTTATTTTTACGTACAATTTTCGTAAAAATTATTCACCATATTAACGCAATAAAGTATTAAATGATATCTTCTTCGTTAGTTCAATGATTTTCAATTTATTGCAACAACGAACAGATAACATACCTTGACGAAAAGTGTACCTTATCTTACCTAGCGCATTTATTAAACATATGAACGCAACGAATAAAAATCATTGAAATGCAATTATTTACATTTCTATAATAACGTATATTCATAGGTTCAATGAAAGCGTTCATTATATCAATAAAGTATCAAAAAAATGAAGTATTTTAATATGTATTTTCATAAAATTATTCACGATATGAACGCAATAAAGTATTAAATAATGCTTTCTTCGTTAGTACAATGTTTGCAATTATTGCAAGAGCGAACAGATAGCATACCTTAATGAAAGATGCGCGGCAGTGATTGAATTACCGACTTACGCCGCGGTAGCTGACTGAGTAAGAGTTTCACGTGTGGCCCTTAGAGAGAGTGCATATAAACTCATGATTTCTTAGGAGCAAATCGAGAATAACACAGAGATATGACACTGAAGAATGTGTATATGCTCTTATGGAGGTATGCTGAAGACGCTTGGTAGGCAGAAACTCACATTTCTATTCTCTTTGCTGCATGTATGGTTTATTCCTCCTTCACAAGAGACCATGAAAACGAAAATGCCATGGTGGCATTTTTATGGTTTTCACTCATCGGTGCACTGAGTGAATGCAATGTGATTATTACATCAATGAATTAAGTTCATTATTTTAATTAGAAGTTTACTCTATAACAATGACTAAATTTTTTTAGGATTATGAATAACATACATTAAGTCAAACACTTGCGATTAGCATATCAACAAATACTGTTCGCATTGATTGTTGTATAATGCCTTTCTTAATTCTTCCACTCAAGTTTACACATAAAATTAATAACTCACGGTTATTCAGCAAACCAAATAAAGTTGCTAAAACAAAACTGGTATTCGTTACAGCAATAACATATTTCATTGAGCCATTCAAGCTACTATTTCATTTTCAATAATTTTGATTTCATTAATACAATTAATATTTTAATTATTACTCAGTAAACACCGTCGTTATTTAATAATAAGCAATCAATTTTCGTTGATTGAAAAACTCGTTCTTTCGACCAATTTTAATGTATTATTTCATATGAACAATACTTCTTTCGTTGTTTTAGAGCCCATTTTTGGTTCAGTGTATAAATAAAATAATAAAGAAAACATTGTAATTCACATATAATAACTTTTTTCAAAATCATAATTCTGCCACCGTCACAATACCAGAGAGACGACAGAAAACAGTTTACTGTTTCCATTACAGATCACCAAATCTATAAAAAAGGAAAAGCGTAATTTCAGAAAACAAAAAATGTTTGTAACTGCCTCTCTCAGTATTTAGAAGCATTGACAAAATATGCATTTTGTTTCATGTGTTATATACTTTCATTGTCAGTTTAATTTTTATTTTTGAAATGATCTACCAGTTTTTCTACTATGGAATATAAATATATACCTTCTTACGGGGTTCGTTTGCTCACAAGCTTAAGGTCTTCTTGGATCGAAATAATTTGGTTCGACACACAAATTTTTGGATGACACTGCATATTTGACAAAACTAATAAAATTCAAGATAATAAAAATACAATGAATTACAATAAAAGTTAAATCTTAACATAGATTACGATGATTATACGTTGATGTTCGGTCTTAACCTCTATACTTAAGTAATAAATTAAACTATTAATTATGATGTCATTCCGGAATATAGATTTGATTCTTAATGTCTAGGTTAGTAATGTTGGCCGGAAGGTTTGTGTCATGTGATAGGATTTTAAAAATAATAAAATAAAAATAATGAAATATTAATTCGGTGCAAGAAAAGAAAACAATAAAACTAAAATATACGACTTAGCTGGTAAACTTTTCGGAGTGTCGGTGTATTGCGTCCGGGAGGGTGGTTTGAGCGCGTTACGCTGATGTCAAGGCGTGGTCCCCTTTCGAATTCAACGATCTGGATTTGGTCTCCCAAATTAAGTACTTCGTTCACCCTTTTGGTTTTACTCAAGCCAAAATAACGTAGTAGTTGTAGTAATAATAGTAGTAGTAGTAGATAATAGTAGATAGTTGTAGGTATAGTAGTAGATGGTAGGTCCTAAGATAGGATCGGATTACTAAACAGATAAAATTAACAAGAGAAGAAGTCCGCTTACCAGTGACCTAAGATGACGCCATTAACAAAAGGAATGCCGGCTTGACGCTGCTGTTATAAAACCCTTTTCACGAATATCGATGCAATGGACATAGAACTCCTGGCTGCCCCAGGTAAACGAACAACAATGCACTCGATATTGGAAGTTTCTCGCGCGACAAAATCCCACAACGTGGTAACTAATTGAAATTTGCACGGAGCAACTTGAACAGCGCGTCTAAGATGGTGTGTGTCGCCTGTGCGTCTCCCTTGCTTAGCGAGAGGGCGGAAATAGGAAAATACAACGTGAATCAAATAAGTCACTGACAAACTTAACAATGCGGAATAATTTACATAAAAGCAAAGGTTTTAATGAATGAAACTTGAACTAATAATTGAAGAATGAAAAGCAAATGTAATTGACAATGAATTGTAATTAATTTCGAAATAAATAACGAAAATGGGACATTAAATTTTTGCTATCGCCGTAAAATGCGTTGTGACGAGCAAGGAGTTCGAAACATCACTGCTAGATGGCGTTGCAGGGTCTAATTCTTAAATTAATGAAATAAAAATCTTTAAATAAAATTTAAAAATGAAGCGATCGCAATCCAACGGCAACAACCTAAATTAATAAATAAATAAACAAAAAGTGCATGAATTGAAAGACATCAGCTAAAGATATTGTTGGGGGTTACTGGAAACCTAAATACAATTTCTTTTAGCATTTGTTTAAAGATTATACTACCAATCTTAACTCAAACCGAACACGTCAAGATTATTTTTTTCCATCGTATCTAAACCTTAATCTACCGGAGATAAAATTTTAAGCGTCACAACAAAACAAACATGTGTACTTTAGATGGCGTATTTGTTATTCACACGTGACTACGCTAAACACATGCATACGTAGGCAGCTCCTAATTCAAATTTGCACTTTCCATTACCGTATACCACCCGCACTATATACGCTCCCCAATTATTACTGTCATTCGCGAATTTCCATGAAGCCATTGCTACGGCTTCTAATTCGATTAGAACACGCTAGGATTCGCTTATTTGCGTGCACAATTACCGAGATTGCACTTTTAGTTCGCGTCCTGGGCGTATAGATATGTCGTATTATGTAGATACGCTCGTTTGCAACAGCAGTAAAGAGAAATTTTGCGCCGTGGGCGTCTATTTACAGTGGAGTCCGAACGGGCGGTGAAAAAAAAAACAACAAAACAGATCCGTTTTGGACAGGTGACAGTATGCTGGTCACCTACGCGCGGCGTCCATACAGAAGCAACGGGCACGCAATGTATTTAATGTAGCGGTCGCCGGTAAAATTGAGTACGGTCAAGGTGGATCCTTGCTGTTGTAAAACTTGCGTACATACGTCGATGATGCGTCCGACTTATAAATACGTCGACCACACAGAGATGCGGAACATAGAAGTTATAGTTAGACTCGCACATGTGGTACGAACATAATACATACTAGTAAGCCCTGTGATGCGTTAATTTTTGAACACAGCTAGAAATATGACATTAGGATGTGAACTGATGTTAAAAATAATGCTTACAAATTTGAATTTTCTCGAAACAGTTTTATGTAATAGGTACAAATGCGTAATTCAAATCTGCGGTGATTAAAAACTAGAACAGTATGGAAATAATGTTATATACTTATAATATACTTTTTTGCCTCTTCCAGTGTAAACACTGTGGATAATATAGATATAACATAGTCATAATTAGAGTGGTCGGACGTGTCTGTTTACATGAGCCACACTCGCCTCGCGCTATGCAGAACGTTTAGCCATAATATTTCTCTAGTATCTAGTATCAGTGTTAGTCGAGTCTTGTTGACAGTATAACTACTAAAACACTTTTGCACGTACAAGAGGGCTATATTAAGGAGTACTGTTAGGAAAAAAAAGGCGATTTGTTCGAGCATTTGCTAAATTAAAATTAACAGAATTAAATTAAACGTTTTAGTTTATTTTTAAAACTTCTTAATTTTCTTACGAATTATTTTTATTTAGTTCTCTTATATAAAGCCTATTTTCTTTAACATTTAAAAGCATATTATGAATTTATATTATAAGAATCCCTTTTTATTTCTGTTTATTTTATTTTAAAACAATACAAATTCTATATTGTATTGAGTTACCATAAGTTTATTTAGTTTTATATCTACATTATATTCATAAAATTCCTATTTTCTCCTACATTGACATGTTTATTACACAACCCCTAGTATGCATACAAAAAAATAATTAATCAATTTGAATATAGTAATAATATAATTAAATGCTCTGTCCAATCACTTATTTTAAACTTCTCCGTGTCTACCGGTTTCGGCTTAAGCCATCATCTGGACAACAGTACGTTTTAAAAGGAACTAATTGAATTTGAATATTGATGCATCACGTTGAATAGAACATAACTTCCTATATAAGCAAGAAAATGATGTATTTATGTTGAGAATAAAATTTGTTCAGTTTTCCAAACCCGTAAATTTGTTAGACGAAACAATTTTTTAGTTCAAATGTAATCAATATACTAAAATCATTATGAACATATAATATTTTCACCAAATAGATTTTTTCAACTGGAAACTATCATATTTATGCCTTAATAATTTATGTACATTTGATAGAAGTACATAAAAGTATTATTTGAAGTATTGCCATTATTTACTTTCAAAATATAAGTATATTGAACTGATAATACTTACCTGCTTAATCTAAGCATTTCTACTATTCAAGGTTAATAATGACCTACTAATTTTGTGTCTGTAACACCAAAAAACCCTCGGTAGGGGAAAATTAATAAATAAAGAAATAATGTAATTAAATAAATTTACTGTCATACTTTATAGTTTTACAATGTTTGGGGGAAGGCCCAGGTAGCGTATCGGGGTACTCCAGGAATGCGCACGGGATATTGATGCGTAGAGGTACAGATATTATGCGTATCCGTCGTTGCGATCGGTGTTCTCGGGGTTAAAGGACGGACAAACTCGTTCGGAGAAGCCGAGAAGCGGAAAACTCAGTGGCGTTGCCTACACGCAGTCTATGCCTAGGAACTTGCATATGTAGCTACATACATATGTACCTACATAACAACTTGCGAAGTCACATGTAAGAAAACTTCATATTTACAAAGGAAATTCTACAAAGTATTATGTGATTACAAATTTTAAAAACTTATTAAATTACAATAAAAAGTAACAATAATTAACATAATTTAGTGAAAAGAGGTTCCCCTGTTTTTGGCCTAGTTGCATCAATATTTTGAATAGAGGTCTTGAGGTAGGGGCGTTGATTGGGTTTATTAACATTTAATACATTTTGTTGATAATCGTTTAAATTTAACGTACCGCTAGATATAACAAACTTACCATTATTTTCATTCATTTACTGTGTGGAAAATTACAATGTTTTGATATTAATAATATATAAATTAATTCTAATCAATGATAAAAAAAACTTACCAAGTTTTTGTTTTATTACTTAAATAGCTAGTGACTTTTTATTGATGCTTGTTATATCTTTTTTTTTTAATAAAATACAAGAAATATAAAGAAAATGTCACTTTTACCTATTTAAATAAGTAATACAATTATATATTTTATCTTGCTACGGAGTTTAAAACGTATTCAAAATATAAATTATTTTAGCAATTCTTATTTTTCAATGAAAGCCTTAACGGAGATATTTGAGTGCCGCACAAATATAATAAACAGCTACATCTAAGACGCCGCCAATGCCTAGAATATTGCAAAAATACAGCTGCGTTATCGTTCGTGTCGAACAAACAAGTTATGTAAATATCCGTCATCGCTGTGGATTGAAATATTCCACGTGATTTACAGACGCACTGTAGAATGTAACACGAATGGGGTGCAATTATTATCGATAAAAGTGTCTCAAGTAACAATCTTTGAAATCATGTTTACTCCGTGAGAGCCGACTGTTGAATACTGATCATGGTCAAGTCGACCATGTGGAGGGAGGTGACGTGTCGCACGATTCCCTTAAAAATGGTCAATACGATTTGACAACGTGTTGCTGGATATTTTAATGGTTTATGTGGAAAGCCACATTTAAAACGATATTGTCCTGTAGCCGTATATGATTTTGTATGCTTCTAACTCTTTGACTGATTGCACATTCTTCACTAATTCTAGTGTTTTCTAAGTTTTCTATACCAATCTTATGTTCCCGTATCGATATGTTGCGCAACACTGGATAATCCAAGTTACCCATAGCGATAACTTGCGATGTGTTCCTTGAACCCAGTTTCGATCACACATCTCAAAAGCCCAACCGGATCTGAAATTTTTCTACCCAGCGGTTCCGATCTGTGGGCAACTTTGGTTTTGATACTTTTCAGGAGGACGTTAGATGGGTAGTAGGAGTACAATTCGTTATTATTAACATTTTTTCTGTTATGTTTCGTCCTATAAAATTTTATGTATTTCTTAAACAGATTTGATTTAAAAGATTGAAATTGTTGAAGTGGGCAATACATTCTAAAACCACTTCAACCTGCTAGGGGCTCAGGGTAAACACGGCCTCTCTAACCATTGTTTCCGTTATTAGAATTACAGTATGATATATTGTACGTATCCAAACGTCCTTATTCAAGTCAACAATATGCTTGTTACTCTCTAGGGCACATGGACGTAATTAATTTTCTAGAACAAAAACGATTTGTTTACACCTTCGGGTGTCGCATGAAATATTGACTTCAATCTTTCTTAATCGTCGAAATGGCATTTGAGAAATAAGTAGGCCATGGTACACTAAACGTATTTTTTCCTTATAGTAGAGGCGTCCAAATTCATATCAAATGAAATTACTCCATATAAAAAATGTTTTGCGTACACCTAGAATTTACATGATGCACAAGTAGATATGCGAAATTATTAATGTCAAGCAAATAAAAACAACATTGTTCTTGAGCGACAACCTCAATACAAATAAGATTTCGAAGCGGTTACGAAAAGAATTTCGATTGAAATGCACCCGCCGTCCGCCCGTCACGAAGATAAATTCCTCGCATTATTCTCTCGTATGCAAATATTGACCTACAACGTAAATCGAGTGATTAATAATAATATAAATGAAAAATAAAAACAGACAACAATCGCCCACCACGCATTTTTTTTTTGCTCGCCGCACGAAGACACGGATTACAATTGAAAGAGAGATTACGCGTTTCCCGACTTGGCGACGTTTTATTAAGTAGGTCAAGCGGTTCGTACCCTGTGGGCACAGATAAGGAAACCGCTTGCTTGTGTGTGTGAGGCGGCCTTACCGTTGCGAAAGCACAACCTCAACGGTACGCATTCCGCATTTTAACGGCCCTTCTTCTGATTTAGCGCGATTGTGGCTGCTGTTATTGTTGTGTGTGTCGAAGAAAGAGTAGGTGTGTTTTTATGTATGCGCACCTACATACTAAGGATTTAATTAATATGAAAATGCGAGAAATTTAATTTGATAATAAAACGTGGAAATGCTATTGGATGCATATAAATTTAGCTAACAGCGAATATTCGATGAGGTTTTGCAAATTCGAAGAACTGGCAGTGCTATAACTGAATACTAAAGTATTGCTAATTAATACGGCTTGTGGTGGGATCAACAAAATGAATTTTCGCATCGAACCGAACGCTTATATTACCTTAAAAGACACCATAATGACATGGTTTAAACTATTTTATCTATTTACTTCTAAAAAGGATATAAAATCTCTTAATAAACGGCCAGACGATCCAAGTGTTGTAGAAGAAGCATTTGACAAGTCTTTCAATGATATTTTCCTTCATAATTTTCCCATCAGGAAGTAAACACGATCAGTAGAAAGATACCTACACTGTTGAAAATATTACGGTGTTGGCGTTAATTTTGCGCTAGTCAAATATTTTAGTGTTGATTTTTACAAACTTTGCCAGACGAATTGACTACATGTGTTTAGTAGAACACGAAATTACTAGAATTTTGGTGTGAATTCTTTGTTCAGATATGAGGATTTACTATTTTCTCTAGACATTCAGAAGCATCAACCAATCAGAATTTTTCCCTCGGATAGAAATATAGAAACCCCACCTAATCTAATACAGTATTGCACTATACGCACCACCTGCATTGCACGTGTATCTGTTTTCGAGTTTGTTTCTGCGTATTAACATATCCAAACAAACCACCAAATGTGACTGACCTGCAAAGTGTAACCTGTGTTATTAAACGTTAATTCCAGTGGGCATAAAAAAATTCAACATCTTAAAGATGTATTGGGAACAAACTATTTACGTAAATTAGTTCAGCATTTAATCAAATAGCATAAACATTCACTTAATTTTATAATGGTTCTCAAAAAATCATTTTAAAATTAGTACGTTTAGTTGAAACTAAAACTTTTGAATGAGTGGTTCTGTATATTTATAATTGAGAAAGCGTCTTAAAGAGAGATATCATAGCACTAAGAAATAGGAGTTGCATATTAAAAAGACGTTGTGTTTAGAAAACGGTGTTAAATCATCCAATAGATCGCATTCATTTAGTTAAACAGCTAGTAAATTTGTCTAGTCTAGATCAAATAAATGTGACTAGAAGTATATCATTAATTTCCCTTTAGCAATAGACAATACTTGACTATCTTTGTTCGTCAAATTTAACTTCTATAGTTCTCGACAAAATAACACGAAAACAGTGTGGACTTCTCCTGACTATTAAATTAGTCAAAAAAGTGTTAAAATTTTCAACAGTGTACAGATCGAAATCAAATATTAGATTATGAATTTTAAATATTTATAACAGATTTTGACAGATCAAAATTTGAATCGAATTCAATTCGAAAGACAGTGTATTTATTTTGGATGAGGAGATGGATGGGTGTTTCATCCTGTTCCCCACAAAATCTACATTCAGATTCTTTTGCGAATCCAAACTTACTCAGGTGTCCTTTCAGTTTACAATGGCCTGAAGGTATTCCTGTTAATATGCGAACATTGTTCTTATTCAGGTTGATTCATTCTGTAAACCTCTTCTGGTTATAGGTTCCCAGAAAAATTTTACTTTGCCTCATTTCCCGGAGATTCTCCCAATAGTTATATTTTCTCTGCTCCATTTCTCTTTTCAGATTCTTCAGTATTGTACTGCTACTTATCCCGTAAAAGGGTTTAGGTCCTATAAGGGGTATTTCAGTCCCTTATTTTGCGAGATTATCCGTTATCGTTTCCTTCCACTCCTATGTGACCCGGAACCCACAAAAGGGTTACTTTTGCTTAGCTCATTTAATTTCCATACACATTCTCAGACTATCTTGGAACTGATTTCATATGAGCTCAGCGCCTTGATGGCTGCTTGACTATCAGACATGATGATAATCTCCTGCTTTCGATAATTTCGATCAATATTGAACTGGACGCATCTTTCAAAAGTATGTATTGCCGCCTGAAAAATACTTGGGTATTTTTCCAAGCTTTCTTAGCTTGTTCGCCAATCTAGCAGCCAGTAGATATGGATTGGTACCACTGCATTAGAGTAACTCAATCTTAAATTTATGTCAAAGTGAATTCTTTGATGATGAGTTTACTTGCTGTGTACTGAAAGTACCAAGGAAAATTCAAAATGAATTTAAAAATGAAAATTAAATTAACTAGCTCAGCGGATAAAAATTTAAAAGGGCGTTATTAAAACTTGAATTTAATCATGAAAAGTAAATTGTGGGTGAAAGAAATCTGACTTTCTTTAAGTACTCCAAACATTGAAAAGATTTAAGCAAAAATAAAAGAACAGAAATTAGAATGACGTTAACAATCAGTAAATATTTTATTATTATAAAAAAAGAGAAAAAAAAAACATTTATTACAAATTGCAGAAAAATTAAACCTTGGACTTAAGGTCTTGAACGAAATCAAAAACTACAAGAATCTACATTTAAAAAGGACAATGCAAAATCCTTTATCAAACAGAAGAAAAATTTGTTCAAGATAAATTTTTTTTTCTCAAAAATCCACGTGATTTAAAAATGTAAAACAAACTAAATTAATTTAAACGTGGACAGATCAAGTAAATTTACAAAATTGAAATTTAAATACAAGCATAATGCTTCTAATCACCCAAACCGAGGTGATTAAAAATAAAAAAACAAATCAGCAAACTAGAAAACGGAAAAAATTATCTCTTTAAACTAAAAATACCTTCCAGAACAAATATAATAAAAGAGCTTACATCTAAATTGTGCACACTATAAAATGCCAATTATTATCTAATGAGTTCCTTGATTGATGCAATAAATTCAAATTAACGCAACAAAACTTAAAATCAAAATGAAATCACAAAAATGGGAGCAATAAATAAAAATTTATAAGTACTTACATAACAGTCGCATATATATTAACAGCTGCGAGCAATCGCAACGCACAAATCGAAAAGAAAAAACTTCTAGAATATACATTGAACAACATAAACAATACTGGTGAACGCAATATGTACAACTGAATGAAATTAATTTAAACAACTGAACAATTAAAAGAATAAATAAAATCAATTCAATTAACATAGTCTTATTTAAAAATAAAACATTAATTTCTGAGAGAATTTTCCCGGAACATTGACAAAGAGAAATCTCAATAAATAAAATATTACTGAATTTACAAACCCCGGAGTGCCAAACCACAGCAGTAAATAACAATTAAAACAGCAATAATAATACGGGTGAGTGTGTTTTTTTAACTAAATTAAAGCATATTGTGCAGAGCGCACGGCACTTGTGAGAAACAAATGCCGTGCGCTTTTGTGAGAACCAAATGCCGTGCGCTTTTGTGAGAAACAAATGCCGTGCGCTTTACCGCACCACAGAGCGGTAAAATGAATGGGTGCATGCCACTTCCGCGCCCATCAAGAATTTTCCCATTCCGCGCCCATATTATTGCAGACATTTATCAATTGGCCATTTCCGATTCTGTGTAATTAAACCATATAATCATTCATAAAGAACCTATATTTAATTCAATCAATATAAGCAATCAATAATCAAATTCCTTCGATGCAGTTAGAAAGTCAACGCCTTCTATAGGCTATACGCCATAATAATAATTGGAAATACATTCAAACAGATACAAACACACTATTGCATTAACTGATAGGTAATACTGTGTTTACAACTTTTTTTCGGATCTGTTACTGTCCCAGTGTTTACGAATTATGGAGAAAGTCCTTGTATGTAGAAGGCATAATCCTTACTTTCCCAGTAATTCATTTGTTTGTGTGAGACATGATGTGCTACTGAGACATTAATTAAATCTTATCAAATTAGAAGAATTCTTCTTACTACTTATTTCAATAGGAAAAAAATGTAAAGGTAGTGGAGTAGCCATTTGGACAAAATGATCTCTCGGATACACCTATTGAACTTTCGAATTATAATAATGAAAAAAAAAATAGAAATATAGTATTTAAAATTCCATTTTAACAATATGCAAAAATAATTATTTTAGTGCATTTTTAAATCAAACCGTTTAAATTGGTATTTTAGTCAATGTTAGACAAAAGTCAACGACATACCTCTTTTTTTATTGACTGTCACTTTTCGCCGCGTGTTTTACAGCTTCTTCAAACTTTACCTTCAGTTTCTTTTCCTTTATTCTGGTTTATATTATTGCCTATTTCTATTGATCCTTCTTTCCTTTCCTTCTTTCCTGTCTCCCTGAATGAAAAAGACGTTAATATAAACCAGAAAAGAGGAAAGGAAATTGAAAGCAAAACATGCAACGAAACATAGCAACCAATAAAGGAATCTAAGGAGACAATGTAGTTGATTTCCCCCTAACATCGACCAAAATACCAATTTGAAAGACTTGATTTAAATGTGCACCTGATGGTCAAATTTAAAATAATACATTTATTTATATGCTCTTGATCGCTGTCGGGTAGTATAGAAAAGCATTCTTGACATATTACTTTGATGCTAAATGGACTATTTATTACCTTCGCGTTTTTTTTTGTATTAGATTTCTTTTCTAGTTATAGATTGTAGAAATCAAATAGAATAGCCATTTAATGCCAGAAATCTTACGACAATTCAAATCTAACAACAGCACCCATAAAACCCGCAAATACGCGACAGTATGACGCTTTGTACAAATAAACAAATCTACAAAACTTTGTTTAGCGCTTAGTATTCCTTGTTTTTTTTATATAAAATCCGGCAGATGCGAGATAAAGTATGTAACGAGTATTGTTTTTAAATAGAATGACTTCTAATTCAAATTTAAAATCTATTTTTATTTAGTTAATAAAATCCCGGAACTTTAGCATAAATTACTATATATCCATGTTATCTAATCATTCCAATCCTATAATTGTAAATTTTTAAGTACTTTTTCAATTTAATTATGCATATTATAAACACTAAACTTGAGATATCCTTGAAATAAATCATTTTCTCTCATCCCGTCATTCGCTATTATGTTGCTGACCCATTTTAATTATTCTATACATATAGCTTTTTATATTTTCAAGGATACCACATTGTATGAGTAAACAAAAAAAAAAAGACGAAAACACAAAACTAAAATCTACGCAATTTATTAGACCATTGTTTCCACCTTCTTCATTAACATCCTGAATCCACAATCAGTTTAAGTTATGCCTATCTCTACGTGTCCTCTCTGGAAAATAATGTTTAGCGTATATCTCTGGTCAATTACCCACGACAACGCTTCCATGAAGGTCAAAACGACTGGGGAACGTGCGCCAGTAAAGACAGATCTTCACAGTTTGACATTATATAATGTAATCGTCTGCAGGTACATAGACGAAGCATATAAATACTTATATACCATCGTCCGGTCGTAAAGAATATGGATGTAATAATTTTTTACGACTTGGTAACATCTGTGAGCTCAGGAAAGCCAATTCGTTTTGCGCTCCATTTGTATATTGGTAAGTAAATATGTCCTTGGCGCACTTAGATTTTGAATTTTCTTATATTTAATGAGTTATTGCGGGAATCTAACTAGGTAGATAATAATATAAATAAGATATTAATCGTAACTAAAACAGATTTCCAAAACCCAGTTAAGAATTAAGATCTTATACATCAAAAGTAAATATTCTGTTAAGTATTCTAACGTTAGATATGTTGACAAATAATTTTCACAGCGACAAATTGATACAGATGAATGGTCTTACGCATACACTATGTAGATCGCACATGCTCTGTACGTATAATACATTTAAACTTTTTTTTATTGAATCGACCTTCGCACGATTTTATTTGCGAAGTTCATTCAAACTGAAAAGGTGTATTTTCAATTACTCTATGTTCTTATTTATAAGCACGCTAATGAGGTTAGGTGGCATGCGATACACATTACGGGCTATTCTTAGATTCGGCGAAACGATTCTTCGTTTTATGAGAAGAAAGAAAGTTTATTGTTCCTTCTGCGGTTCGGAAAGAATACGCTTAAGATTGGTATACTTAAAATATTTTGACGGTTGTAGTGTCTGTTGCATTTACATTTGGAGGCCCATTCGAGGCGCATAACGATCGTCTGCCGGAACTCCGGGCGGTCAGTTTCGAGCCCAACACGAAGAAGACCGGTTTCGTTCCATTTATTTATCTGTTAAATGTATCATCAATATTCAAAGTTTTTTCTGGTTGCTTTAGGCAAGAAGTTCAGATACGTTCAGTGTAGAAAAAAGGTAATTAACAGAAGAAATGCAGGACGGGGCAGAATGATCTGATTATTGGCAATAAATAGTAACATTAGATAAAAAATGAAATAACTTTGATTTAACCTCTGAAGGAACTTGTTTATTAAAATAAACCACTATTTTGAAAAATACGTTTTTAAATAATATACAGGTGGTTCAATTTGCTTGTCAGAATAAAATCTAAAAGAACAAATTATTTCTGTTTTTAATATAAAAACTAGCATCTAGTAGCCCATCACGATCACAAGCGTGAAATAAACAAACAAATAATCAGTGTTTGTTACATAAATTTTTTTTTGTACAAAGTAGCAATGTAAAATAACTACACTGGAAAAAATATTCTTTTCATCTAAAAGGAATTGCATTAAACCAACAGTTTTTGCGTTTTCTATATGGCCAACATGATTTGGTGTTTCCTTGAAAAGGAATATAATTTTAAATTCACGCATTTCTTTGGAAATAATATATTTTTCGTTGAAACAGTTTATTCTTTTAAATGAAAGATATTGATAGTTGATTCAAGTCCTCTTTATTTCGAACTTGAAAACTATGCAGATTGGGAGAAAACCGTAAGCATTTTGATTCAAGAGGTTTTTCTTTTACTTATAACATTTATTCATTTTAGACTTAAGCGTAAACACAACCAAATGCCGTGATCATTTTTAATCGAAATGAAAATGAATTATCTCCAAAAACCCATGCACTAACTAAGGAGGGATTTGCCGTTAGAATATTGTAAATCCTAGTAGGATTGAGGAGTTGGTTCGCAGTGACCATCCCTAGCACTCTAGTGTGCCGCTAAAGAAAATCGTTCTTTCAATGCCAATGACTCCTATCAGATCTTGTTCTGGTAAATATACCAGATTAGTATGTTACGATCGTAGTTACCAGCTTAATTTGTGCCAAGTATTATCTGTTACTGGAATGAAATAGGAGATGCCCCATCTATGCGACAATTTCTCTACTACACATAAGTATATCTGCTCATCTGCTGTACTATAAGGGGAGAAAACTGCTATACGAAAATAAAATGCGATATTTATTTTTACTTTCATGTAAATATTCAGTTAAATTAATAAATACTGCACAGTAAGAAATTTGTAACACTAGAACTACACTACGCCGAGTGCATGGAGGTCCCTCTAAATAGTGTAATTTTTTTTAAACACTAAGAGTAGTGTTAGTAGTTAGAGGATATTTAATATGCCTTAGTGTAAATATAGTATATCACTACTAGTGCGAATGTTACTGCTTCTTAGTGTTTATTTAATTTTTTAGTGTAGATCGTAAGGCCACTACTAGTGTGCATTAAACAACATCAATAGTGATTGTTAACTCTAGAAAGAGGTAATTTTCTCTATTAAATGTTTTATCAATACTACTATAACGGAAGGAAAGTAAATTAAGTTCCTTGCTATCAGGTGTTCTTCTACTGACGATGCAGTAACTCAACATTGCGGCACTTTATTAATTAGAAAATTGATAAGAATCTCGACTTATTTACTTTCTCCTTTTCTGATGGTATCCTCCTGTAATACAATTCTAAATAAATGTATCGTTTATAATATATAGATAATCACTTACCTTTTGTAGGTCTCTAACAATTTTAAAACCTTCAAACACTATATACTGCTGCAAAGTTACTTGGCTCATAAGTAAATCAGCATTAACTGAAAAGATTCCAATTATCTCTAAAATTTCTTTAACCTCGCGCGAAAAATATTCACTTTTGTTCATTATTGTTTGTGTATCTGAGACTTGTGCACGTGGGAACATGAATAAAACTAAAATACTTCCGCGTAAAAAAGCACTCAGCTTGAATACAGGTGCTTGCATTTTCCGTTGAAAGGCAAAAGTTTTAAATCAATGTATAGATACATGCGTGTCTACGCAAATAAACCAAAACGCCGGCCTTTTTTTATTTAAAATACTGTTTATAATTTAATAATATGATAACGTACTTAAAAGAAACTAAAATATGTTGTTAAATATGTAGATAATAATAACAATGTGATATGTAATGTGTACTGTCTTACTTAAACAGAAGTTATACAGACATTATAAAATATTAATCAAAACTAAAAATGCATTCCACTTAATTGCGGTTACTTTTCGTCGAAAATCATGTACTTAAGAAGAAAATAGTCTTCCGGCAAAACAACACGATACTTTCCATTAAAATAAACACTTTTCTGAGAAAAGGTATTGTTTTCGTTGAACATGATTAAAACCAAAAGTTTAAAATTTTTCATTTAATGCAATCTCTTTTCTCAGTGTACGACGATTCTAATTTAAAACCTCAATATGTCAAAACATGATTTTTCCTCCTTTTGACAGCGCACAACATGAAAGTGTAGTCTATTGCTGGTCTATTCAGTATCTATTCAACAATTTGCCATCCCTTCAAAGATGGCGGAACTGTTTTTGAGTCACTGCGTGCATTCCAAAACGCGTTCCAGTGTTTATCTAGTTCGTGGGAACAATCGATTGGAATAGAGCTGCAGCCTCCTGGCTGCTCTCCTTTCCTTGCTACTACTAATTAGAATAGACCATGAGCACTGTTATTTTGCCGCTTTTTCTCCATACCGAACAGAGACCAGGCACGTAGTGAAATCACTGCTAGCGAAAGCTGGTACACGGATGGACCCAAATCCAGCCAGGGGACAGGAGCCGGTATTTGTGGGCCCAGTACTAATCAAAGGATATTCATAAGCTTGGGGAAACATACAACGGTCTTCCAGGCAGAGGTATTCGCCCTTGCAGCCTGTGCAGAAATGATTGCAAAAGGGGGCTACATGAGGAGGAAAATTAATATAATGACTGACAGCCAGGCTGTCATTAAGGCAGTCTCAAACCATGTAACTAGGTCAAAACTAGTTAGGGACTGCAAACAATCCCTCAATACACTGGCACGACACAACACGGTGTCTCTGATTTGGGTGCCGGGACATGAGGATATAAAGGGCAACGTAATAGCCGATGAACTAGCAAGAGGGCTCTAAGAGACACTTCATGGGTCCAGAGCCGTATGTGGGATTACTAAAGATTCCGCAAGAAGGGAGATCTGGACCTGGTTAGATAAAGAAAGTACAAAGAAATGGAGATCGACTGAAGGTCAACTCCATACCAAAACGCTGATAGGGGATGGGGATGGTAGTTTCTCTGATAACCTACTCAAGCGCAGTAAGAAAGAAGTTAAAACCATTACTGGGAACTGGAAAAGCATCTATACAACACAGGCCGTGTAAGCGAACCGTGGTGTAGAAGAAGCGAACTACAGGAGGAAACGAGTTTACATGTAATCTGCACATGTGAGGAACTAAAGGTACTCAGGCAGAAATATTTCGGGAGAGATCTATTGGAGCTCTCGAAGGTCGTCAAGTTTCACTGGCAAGATACTGGGCTTTATAGAGCACACCAAGCTGCTCGAGTGGAAATAAGAGAATCAATAGGGATGGTACAATGAGCATCAAGCTCAAGTGCCCGGACATCAAGTGCCCACCCTAACTTGAATGAATGAATGAATGAATTGCCGCTTTTTCGTTAATTGTTTGAGCATATTTACTTTAAATATTTTTATTTTCCATTCCTATTTATTATTGCTGAATAAATAAATATTTTATTAGTGAACTTTAGATTTTATTTTTAATTTCTGAAGCAAGACTCGTATTTATTCATGAGTACATATAATGCTTACTATACATATAAATATTCTACGAGACAATCTTGCCATCCGTTAATAAATTCGGGACCATCAAAAAGGCACTACCTCTTTAAATTCCAGTCACTCCTATCAGATATGAATATCTCGTACGCTAGCAGTTTTACTACTTATCCGTATGCGAAAATATGCGTAGACTCTCTGACAACTTAAATGAAAATTTCGCTCATGCCGCTTTACCAACGAAAAAATATGAATTTTTTCATCAGATGCACGAATATGATCATATATTTATTATAATTACAACACTTCTTATATCGTTCTCGCGAGAAAAAAAGACTCATGTTTATGTTTTAGAATGTAGGTACACATGCGATAAGCGTATCGTAATGGTAATAACAATAACAAAGCAAATTTGTAAGTGGATGGATGTTTG
Source organism: Protaetia brevitarsis (assembly GCA_004143645.1). Classification (NCBI taxonomy): domain Eukaryota; kingdom Metazoa; phylum Arthropoda; class Insecta; order Coleoptera; family Scarabaeidae; genus Protaetia; species Protaetia brevitarsis. The sequence continues at coordinate 1,561,729 of RXPK01000119.1, forward strand.
TCTATAACATATATTGCTGAGAGGCTTGGCCTTCTTTGGAGTACTTATGTAGAATAGGTATACAAATGGGTACGGATGTGGGTGCTCGCTGATACACATACAAATTGGTCTTTGAAGGTCAGCCCGGTTCGAATTTCTTCAACTGGAAATTTGTTTTGTCTAATTCTGTTTACGCAATAACATAATTGCGTTAAAAATGTAACGAACTAAATTTGTTTATCCTGATGTGAATAAATCGTGATGTAGTATAAGAATTGTGATTTAACAGAATTAATTTCGAATAAAATTAGTTTTGTTTGATTTGACCCAGAGAGCCTGCCTTAAATAAATTGCGGTTATTAAATTATTCTGATAAATAAATACAATCTTAGGAAATGGAATGTCTAGCGGTGATAACGAAAATAGAATATCATTTGTCAAAAGCACTTTGCAATAGCCATTTCCATTTTGTATAATACTTGCTTCAGTCACATTGGAAAGCGAGATAAATATCATATTGCCATATATTTTCTGTTCGTTTTTTTTTAATTTAAATCTTGCGTAACCATTTAATTACACCTCTCACTGTATTGCAATTAAATTGTCTATTTTATTTTTTCTTTCAAACATAATCACAACCTTTTATAATTGGCTGTTAAAAATATCAACAGACACGTATACAAAAATGTCGACTATTATAGTTTCAATTCGCATTTGCTTCTCGATTCTGAGAGCAACCCGCCAATTAAGCGATTTCAAAGTGCAAAAAAAAAACTGCGCTCATAAAAGATTTCTTGATAGCAATTTCGCATTTATCTAAATTTCGGCCATTTGTAGGTTGCAAGGAAAGGCCAATTAACGGACGCCGTAAAATGGCAGTCGTGTGGGTTGCGCTTTTTAAAATGCCTAGACTTTCACTTCGAGATTCGGCGGAAAGAGTTAATGAATAGTTTTGCGCGGCTGAACAGTATTTAGTTATCGAAACGAACACATTAGGATTCTTTTCACGGTATTCGTTATAGATGCAGTTGATTTGCGATTAAAAATTAATATGAAAGGAAGCATTTTCTGGCAAAGATGAATTAAAAGGAATCATTTAACAAAATTTGCATCTGCGCTGAGAAAAGAGATTGTATTAAATGAAAACTTTTATAACTTTTGGTTTTGATCGTGTTCAACGAAAAGAATACTTTTTCTCAGATATTTTAGAGACTTAACATGAAAGGTGTGAATAATAACATTGTATAAATGACATTATGTCTATAGTCAAAATCCAAAGTAAATTGAAAAATATTAAAATTTTTAAATTGGAAGAAAGTAGAGTAAATATCTAATGCAATTGCATATCACCAAAGAGAATACAGACAATTTTTCGTTAGGAAAGGACATTTTTATAGCAGTAGGTGGTAAACCATATTTGAAAATAGGGATTGGCAATATTTTTAAATACAAAAGTTCAAAATAACGATTCTATACTATTGTATCAAAAATATGTAGTTAGAACCTTAAGTAAACTTCTACTAACACTAATAACATCATAAAGCCATCATATAAAAGCAGAAATGGATCAAGAGAATGCCCGAGATATGGGCAAAAATGTACGAAATGTGGAATTGTGAAATTACATTGTAAGGGCTTGTAGGATGAAATCTGACAAAAAAATACAAGAGGCTAACAGTGATGCAGTGAAAGAACTAGAATATGATAATATGAAATATTGTTGTTTAGAATGTACAGCCGAGAAAAGAAGATGCATTTGAATGAAAACTTTGGTTTTATATTATGTTCAACGAAAAGAATACTTTTTCTCAGAAAAGTGTTTATTTTAATTGAAAGTAGCGTACTGTTTTGCTGGAAGATTATTTTCTTCTCGACGAAAAGTAACCGTAATTAAATGGAATGCACCTTAGTTTTGATTAATATTTTATAATGTCTGCATAACTTCTGTTTAAGTAACACAATATTATATTGTTATTACTGTGTACATATTTAACAACATATTTTAGTTTCTTTTAAGTACGTTATTAGATTATTGAATTATAAACAGTATTTTAAATAAAAAAAGCCGGATGTTTTGGTTTATTTGCGTGGACACGCATGCATACATTGATTTAAAACGTTTGTCTTTTAACGGAAAATGCAAGCACCTGTATTCAAGATGAGTGCTTTTTTACGCGGAAGTATTTTAGTTTCATTCGTGTTCCCACGTGCATAAGTCTCAGGTACACAAACAATAATGAACAAAAGTGAATATTTTTCGCGCGAGCTTAAAGAAATTTCAGAGATAATTGGAATCTTTTCAGTTAATGTTGATTTATTTATAAGCCAAGGAACTTTACAGCAGTATATAGTGTTGGAAGGTTTTAAAACTGTTATACTCGGGAAAAACGATCTTGTTGTTTTCAACCATTTTTCGTGCATTTGGTTCCAGCTACTAAATTATTACTTGATTTAGGAATATTAAAAATATTCCTGTATTCAATCAAACAAATAATTTGGTTAGTAGATTTATTGGAAGATAGCGCAGTATTTATTAATTTAACTAAATATTTACATGGAAGTAAAAATAAATATCCCCTTGATTTTCGTATAACAGTTTTCCCTCCATATAGTACAGCAGATGAGCAGATATACTAACGTGTAGTAGAAAAATTGTCGGATAGATGGCGCATCTCCTATTTCATTCCAGTAACAGATAATATTTCGCACAAAATAGGCTGGAAACTACGATCGTAACATACTAATCTAGTATATTTACCAGAACAACATCTGAGGGTAGTCATCCCCATTGAAAGGACGAATTTCTTTAACGGCACACTAGAGTGCTTTAGGAGGATGGTCACTACGACCCAACTCTCCAATACTACTACAATTTACAACATTCTAACGGCAAATCCCTCCTTAGTGCATGGACTTTTGGAGATAATTCATTTTCGTTTCGATTAAAAATGATCACGGCATTTTGTTGTGTTTACGCTTGGGTCTAAAATGAAGAAATGTTATAAAAAAGAAAAAACCTCTTGAATCAAAATGCTTATGGTTTTCTGCCAATCTGCATGATTTTCAAGTGCAAAATAAAGAGGACTTGAACCAACTATCAATATCTTTTACTTAAAACAATAAACTGTTTCAACGAAAAATATATTATTTCCGAAGAAATGCGTGAATTTAAAATTATATACCTTTTCAGGGAAACACCAAATTATGTTGGCCATATAGAAAACGCAAAAACTTTTGGTTTAATGCAATTCCTTTTAAATGAAAAGGATATTTCTCTCAGTGATAGTATAGTAATTAGTGATACTATAGTAATTAACAAGAATTATATATAACAAATTAGACCCAGTTCCAGTCTGGTTTTTTAAACCATTATTACATAAACTACTGTCACCATTTTCAAGAAAAAGAAAAATGGTGTACCACCAGGCTGATGATCCAGCAAAAGTAATGAAAGGGGAAACAAGTTATAAGACTTTAAGACTCATGTTCATGGATATAGAATGTCATCATCCACTTTAATCACTGTTGGAGAGAATGAACACCTAGGGCACCTAGGGAATATACATCCAAACCCTCACCTATTATTATTTATTCCATGCACACTTCGCCCGCTCATTTGTTCAATAACATGGACAATAATAAAATCTTGTTATTCACGAATAATTTTATAAGCATTGTGGTACTTCTTGCGAATTATTATCTTTTTCTTCTTAGAAGCTGGAAAAGGAGTGCGTACGAATCAAAGAACGGATAACGCTATACGGCACAGAATAGGCGAAATACACGCCCTTCAAAAGGTTTCACTTTTACAGTATATGGAAATCTATTATGGTTACCTTTTAAAATTATTTTCATGTTATACAAGGTGATTCAAAGGTATTGTTGTGTTTTTTAAATAGCACCCCCTGTGTATTATTGTATTTTTAGATCCTCCGGTCAAAATAAATATTTGTTTTAAAATACCTAATCCTTCAAGTTGTTTTTAAATAATTTGAAATTTGTGAAAATCTAACCTCACTTTCATGTTTTAAATAAAAAGTAGTTAAGTTACGTAAGCGAAAGTTACAATGAAGTGTAACAATGGATTATATTTTATAATTCAATTATAATAAACTTGCCATCATATACAGGGTGTATAAAAATTAAAGCTACTCAAAAAAGGACTTTAAGTGGCCATAAAAAATTAGGATAGATTTTCAATTATTTAGGAAACCTTAAGCTTTAAGTATTACCAACGTTATTAAAACAGACAGTTACTTTAATACCTTCAAGGTTTTTGGAACATCTTGTGTAAAATGATAATTTTAAAAAGTAACCACAATAGATCCCCATATATCCCAAAAGTGAAACTTTATGAGCTCGCGTATTTGGCCACAGTATTCCGAGCATAGCTTGAATAACCCTGTATATAGAAATATCTACAAGTATATTTTTTAAAATGGTGGCAGAGTGTCCTACCTAGATAAAGAAATTACTTGTTTTTATCATAATTACTATATCATTTAGCAAACCAACCCAAGCGTTATGTGAAAATCTGCCCTGAACGCTTAATTTCTTGAAAATTTTGTTTACTACAAACGTGCTAGACTTCAATCCGATCATTAATTGTCACCTCGCAATGATATTTTATACGTGTCTGTCAAATCACGTAGAGCAAGATCTTCCAACGTGACTACCACATACCAGTTAAGAAGGACTGGGAGACAACTACTCCGGTAAGAGCGGTCTCAAACTGGTATGCAGACGCTGTAAAACGGACTACGGCGTTGGAGCGGCAATATACGCTAAGAAGCCTAAAAAGGCTCTTTCAGTAAGCTTCAGCAAAGACACGATGGTGTTCCAAGTGTGAGGTTGCTGCAATTCACCACTGTGTCCGATAAATAGAAAGATGTACCGAGAAAGGTAAAAGCGTCGCTATCTTCTCTGACAGTCAGTCCACACTTAAAGCGATTAGCTCCACAAACGTGGACTTTAAGCTGATTTGGAACTCTGTAAGCGCCCTAAATGAGGTGGGCACTCAAAGGAAATTAACTTTGGCCTGGGTCCCTAGTCACTAGGGCGTGAGAGGAAATGAGGCGGTGGACGAGCTGGTCAGGCGAGGTTCGTCAAGGTCATTCGTTGGAGCCGACCCCTCTTTCGGCACTACCAAATCGAAAATTAAAAAATTCATCAATGAATGGATACATAATCAGTCCAGAGAGTGGTGGAAAAAATCACCGGGACAAAGACAGGCAAAAGAGTTCCTAAAGGAGCAGAGGCCTGAATTCACAAGGGATCTACTGAATAAACACAGGAAGACTGTCAAAATGATTGTAGGTCTGCTGACTGGTCATTGTAGACTGAATAGGCATATGTACAACATAGGCCTGACAGATGATGCAACCTGCAGATACTGCCAAGAGGAGGAAGAAACTCCAGTTCATGTGCTGTGCCAATGTGAAGGCCTGGCGAGGACAAGGTTTCTAGTATTGGGGGAGGAGAACCCCACAGCTAATAGCTACATAAAAAAGCTGCTCTCAAAGATGATAGGCCTAATTAAGAGGGCAAAATTAGAGAGCGTCCTCTAGGGAAAAAGGGGATCACAATAGATCTGAAAAGGTCGCGTTGAAAGAGGTCCATAGGCCACCCCAATCCTAATCTAATCCAATCTAACCACATTGTGGTATGGAGGGTTCATCCCAACAAAAGCAAATTCAGTTTCAATGCGAATTTCTTTATTGCAGTTTATAAACGCATAAACAAGATCTGCTCAAACATAAAGATGTTAAAATGCATGTTTAACGTAGATTAACTGAAAAATTTGTTTCTAAGAACGTACTAAGAACGTACTCATTTACATTTATTTTGCATTTCCTCTATTAGAAAATTACATGCTTAACGGAAATTAAGTGCTTTCGAAGAACTATTTCACTATGTAAGTACAATACAGCAGAGAGGATAATTGCATGACCTGCAGCGTGTGAGCAAATAACCTGTACCTTAAATTATTTACTTAATTAAATCTATGTTTATTCACCATCAATTTTCTTTTTAATATTAAATGGTGGGTATACATTTAAAAAAAAAACTCCGCTGATTTATTCAAACATTGGCATGTATGTATACTTTAAAACATCGTATGTATTGAAATACAAATTTACTCAGCCAGTTAAAAATGGTTAAAGCAATTGAATCTGTAACTCTGTTAATTCCAAATACGTTGGCTTGATGGATTAACATGTCCAGACACTTTTTTTTCAGTGTTTGCTCTAAGTTGCAATAAAAATAATTGTTGTCAGTTTTTTTTTTTTTTTATTAAATAGTGGTGTTTGCGCAATATAACAAGTTTTATTTGCTTAGCAATAAAAGTTCTACCAAAAATATTGATATAAATAATTTTTTTTAAATAAACATTGTACTGGTGTATGTGTAGTCATTGTGTAGTTTTTTTGTAGTTTTAAATATGTAGAAACTACATAATTAATAGCTTCTACGTACTCCATGCAAACCAAAAAATTAAAGGATTTTATCAACCTTCTATGCTAAATTGCTACTTTCAAATTAAATTATTGGAACTGACGTTGATTAATTGTATTTTATTGCATATACAAGAACCGAATTTAATAGATAGTACAACATTGCAAAGGAGACGGAGACTCTCTAAAAAGCCACAACTAATTTTCTCATTTTCAAGCGTAGGTGTCTATTATATTAGACCTTATGTAGGTTAATAACTCATTAGGTGCCAGACAATCCGCACAATCTATTTCTCACTATTATTTTTTCCAATTCGTACAATCTGTATAACTCTCCTCCTTGATTCTTTTTATGTGCTTACTAATTCAACTATAATAGGAAAGCACTCTTCGATTGATGAATTAAAACTTCGACCAATTGAGCTATTGTTTACTCTCTTTGTTACTTAATTTTTACCAGCAACGCTCTGACTAATCATTCGTTTTTCTTAAGCTATAATCATTTTTTTTTTAAAGATTAGTTATGTTTATTTTAATTGAGAATATGGCTAATCGTTTGTTTAAATGATTCTTTATAGCTTAAGATGACCAGTGATTGGTCGAAGCCTTGCTCGTAAGAATTAAGTAACGAAATCGATAAATATTTGTCCAAATAACAAATAATTAATTAATGAGAAAATAATAAAAGCGAAAAATACTAATAAAATTTAAAATTCCTCATACTATCATTCATTGCTTATACCTGGCCATTTTGGATAAATTATCTGTAAGAATTTTTAAAAACAGTGTCTGCTAAATATCAATTAACAAACCCCGATAGATACTTTACAATTCTTTCGTTTTTTTCCTAAATTTACTTTGTACTTTACTTTTCTAAAAGACCATAATCTTGAATATGTGTATGTATGTATGTCAATGAATATAGTTCTATTCACATTCTGATAAGAACATCAAATTTGCCGCTACAGAAAGAACTTGTTACGTTTTGAATAGTCAAACCTATGTGGAAAAGAAGTATATTTAAATAATATTCCTCCTACAAATTGCAGATTACTGAATTCCTGTTGTGCTTGTAATTGATTGCTACTATTCATTGCCGCTTGGCACGCAAATGAATTCAACTTACATCGTAAATCAAAATAAAAATCACATCCAAAAACGTTTTAGACTTATTGCAGAAATAAATCATTCTAATCTTTTGTAACAATTTTTTTTGTAAAAAATATGCGGAAATTAATCGTCATTATGCTTAAATTATGATTGCATAAATACCTCTTTTATACTTTCACAATATATACAGTGACCGGCAGAAAGTTCGCAGCGTATGCAATATTTTTTTTAGCTTTGAAGTTAGTAAATCTTTTTTCTTACAAATTACCTTTGCATGTCTTGAAACTAAAATAACTCTCGTCAAATCTGCCGAAAATTTTATTAATAATTAGAATAATGAATAATTGAAGTAATATTTTAATAATAATAGTAATGGTCCTTCCCATTCAAAGTTCTCTCTCCACCGATCATTCAAAATAGTGCACATATCTCTCTCTCTCTCTTCATTTTAATGTAATTTGGGTTGTACCTAAATTAAAATTACTTTTTCATGGAGTGTTGTTCGACTTTTTTCATTGTACTTTAATACTCAACGAAATCATTACCTAATGATGGCGATATGCCAAAACATGTAGTGCAATAGATTTTTTAAATAAAACTTTGAATGGGAAGGACCATTCAAAGGTTTATTATTATTTCTATATTTTTTAAAAATAATAAATGTTGTTTTAAATTCAACGCTATATCCAAATATGAAGTTTCAATTAATTTTAGGAAAAAATGAAATTTAATCGATTTTTTCCTGTATGCAAAAGTGATTGAGATCATTCAGCAGTCATATCTTATTCTGTGTAAAATTTGTGAGAGAAAATCATGCATGCTATGTCAAAACATAGATCACATTTTCAATGTTTTTTTGCCCCAAAACTACCAAATGCTCCTTTCTTTTCCTCTTTAAAGTTATTCAAAAAAAATTCTAGCCTCCAAGATCGCCACAGAATGATTTTTTTTGGGTATGCATAAAACACAACCTTTATAAATTTCAACCGTTTAAAAATATAGACCGCTTAGAAAACGTAATTAAATAATGCATCGCAGAAATGAATCCTGTTTTTTACGAAACATTGCTAAGAGAATTTAATACTAGATCGATGCAATGTTTTCCAAACAGAAGGCGACATATAGATTTCTTTTTAGAAAGAAGTTCAATGTTTATTCTTTATGTTAATTAACATCTGTTGTTGATATTATTACAAATACATTGTGTTTTATTTTTTCTTTTGCTTGTGGTGATCAACATTAGGACCTACATAAAGAAAAGACAAAGTTAAACTAATTGCGACTTTCCAACAATTACTAAATACTAAAATTTGAATTATATGTTGTTATTTTGTTTGATTTGAAAACAGAACAAATCATTTTGATGTCTAAACATCTGTGGCGAATCTAAAAGATTAGATAAACTTGACTAAAATTTATTAATCACTTTTATTCGATATTTAACAGTAATATAGCAATAATATCATGAAAATAATGTGTATTTATAATAATTAGTGGAGAGAGACGATGATTAAGTGTAGCTAAGAAGACAACGCCAGTTGATTAAATTTAATTGTATTTTTTCACATTTTAATAGGTAAACTGTAGCAATTTAATCGGTTGTGAAAACTCGTACACACTTACAACAGTAACGAAGTAAGATGGTGTTTATTCTTTATGTTAATTAACATCTGTTGTTGACATTATTACAAATACATTCCGTTTTATTATTTCTTTTGCTTGTGGTGATCAACATTAGGATCTACATAAAAAGAAAGACGAAGTTAAACTAATTGCGACTTTCAAACAATTACTAAATACTAAAATTTGAATTATATGCTGTTATTTTGTTTGATTTGAAAACAAAACAAATCATTTTGATGTCTAAACATCTGTGGAGAATCTAAAAGATTAGATAAACTTGACTAAAACTTATTAAGTACTTTTATTCGATATTTAACAGTAATATAGCAATAATATCATGAAAATAATGTGTATTTATAATAATTAGTGGAAAGAGATGATAATTAAGTGTAGCTAAGAAGACAATGCTAGTTGATTAAACTTATTTATATTTTTTCACATTTTAATAGGTAAACTGTAGCAATTTAATCGGTTGTGAAAACTCGTACACACTTACAACAGTAACGAAGTAAGATGGTGTTTATTCTTTATGTTAATTAACATCTGTTGTTGACATTAATACAAATACATTCTGTTTTATTTTTTCTTTTGCTTGTGGTGATAAACATTAGGATCTACATAAAAAGAAAGCCAAAGTTAAACTAATTGCTACTTTCCAACAATTACTAAATACTAAAATTTGAATTATATGTTGTTATTTTGTTTGATTTAAAAACAAAACAAGTCATTTTGATGTCTAAACATCTGTGGAGAATCTAAAAGATTAGATAAACTTGACTAAAATTTATTAAGCACTTTTATTCGATATTTAATAGTAATATAGCAATAATATCATGAAAATAATGTATATTTATAATAATTAGTGGAGAGATATGATGATTAAGTGTAGCTAAGAAGACAACGATAGTTGATTAAACTTATTTATATTTTTTCACATTTTAATAGGTACACTTTAGCAATTTAATTGTTGCACTGTTGCGAAAACTCGTATACACTTACAACAGTAACGAAGTAAGATGATGAACATGATCAGCCCATTAAAAAAAACACGTAAAAGGTAAAAATCATTGACATATCTCTCACATCCAAGTACTGGAATATGCAGCTAAATCAGAAGAGCGGAAATGTAAAGGTTAATGTCACAACATAAATGGCCAGATGATCGAGGTGGTGTAGGAGGCTTATGCATTTATATTTTTCTCCATAACTTTAGAAAGTAAAGCTGATTAGTAGAAAGATACCTACAGATTGAAATCAAAGATTAGAATCTTAATATTAAATATTTGTTGCATATTTTGATAGATCAAAGTTTGAATCGAATTCAGTTCAAATTTTTTTTACAGTGTATTATTTTGGCATAAATTTAGTTTAATAGGAGTTTTATATGTATCTTTGATCCAATTTCATTGATATGTCACCATTTAGAAGATAGGAAGAATTGCTGGGATTCGGTTTTGACTAAAATTTACGTATATGTAGGGTTGCATACCCACGATACAGTTAATTTTTTAAATTGCTAATTAAATGTGGTAACACGTATTGTATTTTTTTCAAAGATTTTTTTTATGATATACATAGTCCTACTTTTGTTTTATATGAACGTAAGTTGATTCCATAATTTTGCAATATTTATTTATTTGAATTTAATTTAAACATTTTACAGTCCATAATATAAGCATTCTCATATGTAAAATATCCAGTATTCCCCTCATATTGGTGTAATTAACGGACTTTTAGAGGCAGTTATACTCTTGCGAAGACAATCGCAAACTATAACTGCTACAGAATTTGTAATTCGAATCATTCACTAGCCAACCTCCGTAAAAGATGGATCTGTCTCAAGTAGTTATTGTAAATTTTGACAGCCTTTTAAGATAACATCAAATTTATTCCAAATTCCAATTTATAATAATGGTTATTTTAAAACTAAGTTGATTATATTAATATTTTACCTGCAATACCGTTGGGTAACTTTTCTTCAACGGCGGTTTTCCCGAGAATTGTTCCTGTCCAAGCCATTCTTAGTAATTTAACATACTAACCCCCCCATACCAGATCTGATCAGTGATGCGTGCCGTTTTCTCCCCCAAAGGTATTCTGCGCTCTTATGAACTTAAAAATAAACATATTATTTTAATTCTCATCTAATTTTAAATATACTTTCGAGATGTTCGCCAAATTTTTGGGTTAGAAAATTTTGTAAGTGCCCGCCACCATCTTGAGATAACTCGTGTAAAAATCGATATTACATTACTGGATATTCGTACGAATGCGAATATCGAATAGTAATGTTTACTATCAAAATGTTACATGTGCTGGTATATCCATCCGTCATTAAAACATAGAATCACTTAGATAGAGATACAAATGTCAGAAAGACGCGGGAATTTTGAAATTTAAAATTTATCGTATTTATAATTCTTTGATTAAATTAAATTGCAAAACTTAGAATTACTACTTAAAAACGTCATTGTTATTGAATAAGCGAACTCATGTTGCTTACCTGACATAAATCTTTTATTATTTGCGTTGTTTTACACTGCTAACTATTTCGAACCATTTATAAAATAAAATCTCATTCTTTTTTTGTTTTCTTTATTGTATGTACAACGTCGATCAATAACATTGATATATGATTTATAAAGTCTCAAACCCACAATTTCACTGGAATTAACTACTTCAACATTGAATACTCGAGCAGAAGACAAACGACAACAATACTCCATAGCATCCTCGGTTATACTAAGGATTAAGGGGGTAACTGCCTAATCGTAATTTTTTTAATGCCCGACGCGTCCTTTAAGCTACTATGCTCAGAAATTCTCCACCCGCACGCCATGTGTCAATAAAGAGGATACATTTATGATTTAAGATTAATAAAATAGATGGCACTGGGATTAAAAATAGGATTTTTTATAACTTAAATAGAACATTATATGTAAAAATATCTTTTTTATTCTGGGCTGTGTACTACCTCATAGCATCACAATATACAGGGTGTTTCAGACCACTCGTCCACTATCTTTTTCTCGCAATCTATTGCAGCTAGACTAATGCGACAAAAAAATTAATAATAAAACCTCGCCTAAAGAATCATGTGAAATTATATTTACTTTTTATATTTTTAACTTCCGGAAACGTTCCATTACACAGGAAGTGGATAGCAATTTTCTTATTTTAAATGGAATTACATGTTTTTTCTTACCTCAATGAATTCTACAGATTATTTGAATACAATTTTCACTAAAGTTCTCTATTTCTAAATTCAACCGTTTTTGAGATATTTACGATTTTGTCAAAATTTTTTTTTGACGTTTTCATCCCTTTCAGAAAAGTACCGTATTTTGCAAACTACTAAAGATAATGATGTCATTTTACTAGTACCCAAGAAAAATAGTTGTCCGTAGCAAATTCTGTCAAAAAAACCACTAAATTGTATACAGAGTGTTCATAAATCGATTGTCAATTCGAATACATTTAACCTTAGAAAATTCATTTTTTTCAAATGTAACATTATATTCCTAATTATACCATTCAATGCAGAAATAAATTCTCCGTCGATTGGTATAAAGGATGCATATACCTATTCCTAGTCGTTTTCAAGATATCAACCATTATTTACTCGGCTATGAAAATTTTAGATGATTTTTAATTTAACACTTCATGTTTTAAATAATTTTTTATTATTATTAAATTTCAGTCGAATATGTTATAACTATGTAGATCTAGCTTATTTCAATTTCTCACTTATGTTTTAACGAAACCCAAACCACGTTTTGCAACCGATTACTTTTATTTTTAATGTCGTTCCAGATGTCCGTATTTTTCAGTAAGATTCAGATGCGTTAACCTAAATTTCAAGACGTAATAAACGGGTCTCCTATCCTCTGAAGAAGTGATTCACCACTTTTATCTTTAGAAATCCCGCGTTCCACTTTATACTACACGAATAAGAAAAATGATTAAATATTCTCTTCCCGTATTTTTCCTTCAACTATTTTTAAATGTTAATATAAATAAAAAAAATGAATTATATATATAATATATGTGTGTGTATGTCTGTGTCATGTTTGCCTACATGTTTTTTCATTGTTATCTGAGACGTACAAACATATATAATTATTATTGTACAACAATAAATACATTATGTCTGCTGTTCTAATGTTTTAGAGGAATGCGGTGTATGTACCAGGGATTTTCCAGGAATACCCGTTATCATTTTTAAATACGGTTTTTCTTTATCAAAACCAACGTGCGGTTAAATTTACGATGCCAGAATTAATTATGTATATATCGTACATCATAAATTGTATATGTAATATGTTTTGTATCCATTTACATATGTATATACATAACATATGTGTCAAAATGGTGTTGTTTTCTTAGAAGATCCGTTATACACAACATGGAGAGAACGCGTACTTGTAGTTCAACATCAAGCGGATCACAAATTACGTGTCGGCAAATAAATTGCGCAAATAAGACGGCCAATTCAAACATTTCATCGCAAATTGCCAGCGAGGAATTTTAATTTTGGTCTAGATTGTAAGTGTTATTTAAAATTGGGCAGCACGTGAATGTCTCTGTCTTTCACATTGACCTGTAACACTTGGGTAATTGGCAATTTAAGGGGAAAAGTAATTTGTGGTCGCTATAGAGCTTACAAGATTTAAAATAAAATATTTTATGGCTTCGTTACATGGGTGAACTTTTCAAAAGGATATAGCTTGCTACTGTTTAGCTATATAGGTATATTCACATTCAAACATTGCTCTGGTTTGATATACGTATCAGCATCAGTTAAAGATTAATGAAAGAACGTAAAAAAGTAAGTATAAATATGGTAACATACACTGTGACAAGTAAAATATAATTGTACCCTAAGGAATGTTAACATTTTTAGACCTCTAAAATATAAAATGAAAAAAAAACATACATCAGGACTTGTAATATTGAAACAAGAGTGTATTTTTACAGTCTGATATATTATACATCACACCATTGTTATGTACTTTTCAAATCTGAAAATACCTCTGTTTTTCATTTTGATACATTTCAAGCAATTAAATTTCTAACTGATTTGGAAAAATTACACAGGAGTTGTATTTTGTCACAATTTGTTCGTAAAGATACAAGGTCTTTCAGAATTTCGCAAAATTGACATAAAAAATGTCATGTGCTTAATACAATACATTTATTTAGATTAAAGTTTTTTTTTTTTATTTTTGTGGGAGCCGTCTGACTTGAAATCTCCGGAAACACTGGCAGCCTCTTAGCTTTTTGTATTTGGTCTCCCATTTCTCTCACCCATTAAATTATATCAGCCAGTATTCTAGTACCCTGCATTAATCTGTACAGGACTCTGATTGGTTGATCGAAGTGATCGTGTCTCTGGATTCACTTTTATCTTGCCAAAAATTGCCTGTCTTTTGCGTTCAGAGCCCGCATTCACACAGAATGTGGTAAGCATTCTCTGTCATCCCATTACACAGTCTGCAGTTGGGTATCTCCAGTTTTGATCCCAATTTTCTGTAGGTATCCTTTCAGTGCGCAGTGCCCTCTAAGAAAAGGAGGTGCGAAGATGATTCCTACTAAGCTGCAGTAGTTCTTCAGTCTTCTTCTATGATGGAGCCTTTGCAAAAATTTGCCTTGTTGTTTTATCCCAGTGTTCTTTGAGTTTTACTTTTACTCAACCTTGATCGTATTTTGGAGTTCACTAATGGCTTCAGTATCATCTGGCCGTCTGTTATAACATACAAACGCTTTTTTTTTGTAAACCCTCTGATTGATTTCACTTGCACAATTCAATATTGCATATGCCTTTGTCTGAATGACCGTGACATATTTTCTGTGAGCAAGGGTGATCATTGTATTTTTTACCCCGCTGTTGACTCCAGCTCCAGTTCTGTTTTCAGCTTTTGATCCGTCTGTAAGCTAGATCAATTCCCCCAAAATCTCAATCCCAGAAGATTGCCTTCCACATGATGTACAACATTATTATGTCCCAATCCTGCATATCTGCCCCTTGGTAGTTCTTGCAATCTGAGATTGTCCATTTTTGCCTCCTCCATTATCACCAGGTGGAGAGGAGGAAGGTCTAGTAGGCATTCCATTGTTGCTGTAAGAGTAGTCGTCATTGCACCCGTTATTTCTAAACACGCAAGTCTCTGTATCTTACTAAGTTCAGTCATAGCAGTTTGTTGCTGCATCTTTGTCCACCATACCAGAGAAGCAAAAGTAATCATGGGTCTGACCACTGTGAAGTATGTCATATCATATTTGGTCTTAATCCCTATGTTTTTCCATGAGCTCTTCTAGCCAACATGACTGTCGTCACCGCCCTGGTTTTAATTCTTTGAAGCTATCGATTCCAAGTGAGCTTAGATAACACCAACATATTTCACTTCCCCTGATAGTTTTATTTCTTCACTTCGAAGTTTTAGCGGTTCAAGACCATCTAACTTCCTCCTTCTCGTCAATGCTGTTATGGTCGTTTTGGAGAGACTAATGCTAAGACCCTCCTCCTTAGTACATTCTTGTATAACCTATAAAGTGTTCTGCATTTTGTCCCGCACTACGTTGTTGAACTTACCTTGGGTTAGAATGACAAGATCATCTGCATAACACAAAGTTTTATGCTCTTCATTGTCCAATCTTACTAGCAGCTCGTCCACGACCAGGTTCCACAGCAGCATTAGATTAAAGTCATAAATACATAATAATAAAACTGATTAGTTGTTAAATAATAATCCTATGGCTCGGTGTGCAACTAATAACAAAATCTGATTTCCGAGAAAAAACACGTAAAACGCACAAATATTTGTTACGGAAATTTACAAGACTGCGTGTTATGTTCTAATTTCGTCATATTAAATGTAACACATCAATCCAAAACGATTGTAATTCCGAAATTAAAAGTTATGGATTTTTTTTTGCATTTTTGTAATAAGTTTGAAAATATACAAAAAGAGGTTATGTACTAACTCAGCCCTATCCACTTACTCAATCCTAGCATGTAGGTACAGTGACCAAAATATCTAATGTCTCGCCCTCAGGGCGGTGACTCGACATTTTTTCCACATGCCGCTGAGTCCCGGGTTCCGGTTGCTGTCGAAAACATACATAATAAGAACGTTGTTATAGTCTATGCCATAATGATATTCTGTTTAGTTTACGTATCTGTTTGTTCACGCACTTGAAATGCCAAACAACCCCGCTTAGTCTTCTCGCAGATGACAATATTTTTAAAGTAAGTAGGGTTCATACTAAGTTTATACTAACAGTTTCAGGTCTTCATATATGGTGATACCCAGTAAAATTTACTCAAATCATGTTTTCTTTTATTTTCATAAAATATTGTAAATCTGTTGTTGCTTTAGTTGATGTTTCTTTACTTCTCTAATTTTATCCACAATTTATGTCGTCTACGTTATTCCATCACGTAATACAATTAAGATAAATTACCAAGTATTGTTTCTGCGTCTATTTATTTTCGCCTGGATATTCAAGAACAGTTTCTTGTTGTAGCAACAAAAAGTCGAAGTCATATTATAGGTGATGGTAGAAAATAAACCATTAACTTATATTAATCATATTTTTCTATGCAATCGACATTAATGTTATACTGTACGCTAATTTTCTCTTAATATTGTCGACGTTTATGAAATCTTTCTTTGAATTACTTAAAAAGAAAATAGTAAATGTTTACTTCTAGGCTTGCAGAGGCTGAAAATATTCATTGTAGAAAACAGTGGAAATTATCCCTTATTAGGAAGCGGCCGCTTTATTTTCTTCTTAATTTGTTTATATTAAAGATGCCTAATAAATATTTTATCTTTTCAATATTTTTGTTGTCCTTTTCAAAAATTTTTCAGATGTTATGTTTAATGTTTGTTGTTGTTTAATGTCTCTTCTTATTTTTATATTATTTAGTTTACGTCATGACAACAAATAAAAACAATATTTGATAACTAGATATTTTGTTATGTTCATGATTTAAATTCAATTGAATATACCATCCTACAAATTGTGCAAAGCTGCACAATAAGAATATTTCTATATTATCCAGATCGTGAACACTTTTCCTTACTCAACACTGAGTAATGAAATGGTTATTTCAACATTTTTCGTAGTGTCACGAATTTGAGCATTGATTTAACCACATTGCATTTAAGTGAATCATATGGTCCTATTTGAAATAAACATATTTATATTGTTGCACACTTAATAATAAATAAACTAATAGTTAATTTAACAAGATTATAGTGTTCAAGCGTAAACAATATTTTATCTTGTTGGTTTAATCCCACAAATTGTCGATTTGACATTGGAAAAAGGGTTCTTTAAACATTTTTACTATCGGTGTTAATTCAATGAAATGTAATATTTTATTGAACTTTTAAAAAAGATTCATTCAAATATTTTAAAGCTATAAACGCATTTCAATTCCAATTACAGATTCAATGATACAAGCGTCTTGAATTTCGCTTCCCACTACCGTACAAGCAATAAGCCCTTTTTTACATCTTTGGTTAGTTTACTTTGGTTAAATTAAACGAAAAAAAAAAAAACAGCAAGTGACCAAATTCTTACATGGTTCAACTGAAGTGATCAACTGATTGCGCTTTTCGGGTGGTTACTAGAGGGGTAAAGAGTAGCGAGTTTGGTTAGTTCAGTTTGGTCACATCATTAAAAGAAACACAAGTCAGTTTTTATTAGAAACTGAACAACTATGATATGCTCGATTTGCGTCTGAATTAAGTCAAGGCCGGTTAGATGTTACTTCGAAGGACATCAAACATTATAAGAAATTTCATATTTAGTTTGTATAGATTTCGGTAGCAAGGGCTTAATTAATAGAAAAGATGAGTATGATCGAAGCGAACGGGGCTAGAGATAATGTTTACATGACGTTTACAATATTTTTAAAGTGCGGCTTGTCGAGAAAATCCAGTTAAAAAACCGGTAAATACACTCAAAAACCGGATAGACAGTACGGAGTTAATGCGAGCGTTAGTAGATGGCGACACGAACAGTACTTATAAATGCAAATACTTATATGGAAAACAAAATTTGCATACCCACTTTGCCTATTTTATTCACCTTTAGTCACTCAAAAGAATATCATTTCATCAGAGCACTTAATTAAATCATTTGTCAAAACTAATATTTTACATTTAGCGCCATTATTGCTTCCCAGTGACGTAAGCATATACATACATGCGCGTGCGGCGTAGTGTCTTTCTATTCGCCTATCCGAAAACGACTGAAAACGTGCACTTAGGCAGGCAGCAGGTATTATTGATAAATTTCCTTCTAGGGGCCATAGGGGGAGGTATTAGATCTTCTGATTGCTGTACATACATACATGCACATTAGTATACGTTTGTTTCGAACGGAAAAAAGAATCAGCGAAAAGAATTCGAAACCTAAACTATACACTGAGAAAAAAAAATTAATAATCATAAATAAAAATACAATTATCGCAAGTAAAAAGTTCAGCTGGATAGGGGACAAAAGCACATATTACTTAGCACTAGTAAAAAAGAGATCCTAAACACTGATACTAACAAGAAGCAATCTAAGTTACTTACGATCTGCTTCATACCGGTAACTTATGAAGTTACTTATGATAATTAAACTGAAGTAGTTAAGCCAAAGAGTATATGTAGTTGCAGTAAGCAAAGATTTGTCATTGTCAAGTAGTAGGTGTATTGCTGTGAGTGAACTATTCTATAACAGCTATCACACCTTCATAACACACAAGCTATTTAGATCACTTGTGATAAGAAAATGGTATCATTAATGTACGTTCACTAAATACCTGATATATAGAAGGTAATGGTTTGGTATAAATATACAATATACTTACCTTAAAGTTGTTGTTCAACTATAGGTAGTGTAGGAAACGAGGAAGTTTAGTGAATATTTATTAAGTAACTTACTGTGTACTCTGTGTGAATAACTGATAAAGTACAAAAAAAAAATGTCCGCAAATCTTCGATTATTTATGCAACCGCAACTATAAGTACTGCGTACCGAACAATGCGTAATTCAAAATTGTTTACAAATAATTTTTAATTACTATTCAGTGTGCTGTAGCTTTGATAGCCTTAATAATTGAAGATTAAATTCGCATTATTTTGCTAAAGATGGTACTTATTACTTAAGAAAATAAAGCAGTATTATTATAATAGTTTTATTTTGTATAGGACAAACACAGTGACTACTGATATGAATGAAAGATATTGGTTTCACTTTAACAACAGTTTTTTTAACAATTTACAAACGTAATGCTCATAAAATATATTCCTTAATAATGAAAAATGAACAAAGCAATAATAAAGAGTAAGGTCAATGGGGCCCCCTTGAAACGTTATTTAGTTATTAAATTATTGAAATCTAAACAAAGGACAAAGTGAAATATGGCTTTGAAGTTACAACTAATAACAAACAAAGAAATAATATACCTAGGTGGTAAACTTGCGGTTTCTGTTGGTTCTTTGAACTGGGCGTCGTCTCGGCGAGTTGATCCTCTGTCGGCGTACGTGGCGGTTATGTCCGGTGATCGCCCCGAAAACGCCTACTTCGACGGGGTATCCCTAACTGCAGGGTGGCACTTGGACTGTGGGATCACTCAGCGACGGCATCCATACTTTAACTTCACCAGCGAGCGTAGATATCATCACAATGATGGGGAATTCAAATATCCCAGCACGTCGTTTAAAACTGCAATCTTGAAACATCCGATTGCTTATAGGCTCAGTACTACTTCTTTCGCTGGGATTCTTTATACGGATGGGGTCTTGAGTTAACCCACCCGGTATTTTTAATATATTTGCGTTCCAACTGGGCTACAATGGCCGTACTTCTTGGCCACCATTTTTCGACGACCTTTTCCTACGTCCGTAACTCTCACTTGAGGCTAGTCCGCGTCTGCGCGCGTAGCCGCTCGGGGACTATTTCATTACTCCGCCGCATTAGCCAATCAGGAATAGTAAAACAATTACGGGGTGGCAGCAAAACTCAAATAATGATAGTTGTGGCAAGTTGTTACCTATTTAAGAAAATACATGAGTTTAATAGCGATCAGCATTGTTGTTACTTCTACCAACCATGTGCTGTAGTTAAATACAGTACCAGTAGTCATAAGTAATACGTTACTTACCACAAATTTGTCAGGTACGCTGTGCAATAGCCGTTAATAAAAGCACTATTTACTTCTATTAACTTCCATTCAGGAAATTGGGTTTAGTTGCAGGTATTAATTAACGAGAATAGTTCCAAGTAAAACTTTATCTATTGTAAATAATTTTTTATCAAGTAAACACTTTACTTAGCCCATTTTTCTCAGTGTATGAAGTATTCACTTAACGTTTTAAAAAATCCCATCACCAGTTTGTCATATAAGAGAAACTAATGCGAGTACGTCCCGAGTACATTCAAAATTCTGTCCAGTACAGGTGTTTGAATACACCGAGACAGATGTACTCATCTACTCATAAGTAATGTCTCAGAGTACATTAGGTAGTCGCATCCTTAATTCCAGTACATCTATCTGAATTTTGTCCAGCTCTTGTGACGTGGCTATTTTTAAAGCTGTTCATAAACCTACTTTCATGGTTTTTCTCCGAACCATGAAAGTATTATTCAATCACACGTGCTCAAATACATGCACAGGTAGATCAGCTGTATTACACCGAACGTAGCCATAACTCATTACCAGTCGTTTATTCCGTGGCGTTTAACGAGCACTTCATAGTAAAATAGTCGCTATAATTCCAACGCCGATTCTATTGTTATGCAAAATAAAGTAGGCCAGGAACATATCTGGCCTGGCCGCTGAACAAAGCCCCTGCTCTCGGTGATTCCGTATTTTCCCATAAAATTTTAACGACCCGTGCTATTTTATAGAGACTTGAGCGCATACGGTTTCGATCTCTTATCGGCGAATGGTCGAACGGCTTTACGCCGCTATTGAAAGAGGAAAAGAGAATAGCGGAGGGGCAAATTGTTTATTGTTAATTTTTTACTTTGTCGAGGCGCGATTTGAAATGTAAATGCCGTCGTTACCAGTTTCATTTCCAGGTTGTAAACCAACGCGGCCGCCACAAATAACGCGCAGAGAAACAGGAAACGGTAATTAGGCCTAAAACGGAATTGTAGTTGGCGCTCTATCGGAACAATTATTCTCATTGGATATAAATTCATTAGCTGACGGTCGTTAATTAATTTGTTTTTAGGTCGGCACTGGCTATAACGTTGGGTGTCGTAATGTGAAAATCGTTTTCCTTGTTTCCGCTTTCGTGCGATTCTACGTAAATTAGGTCACGGGAACTCTTTACATTTTTACAAGCTATTACAAGCATTTAGGATACCCACTATTAGCACGGACTTCTAATTAAAATCGCAAGCGAAAACAGAAAGGGAAGTTTTAATTTTCCTTAATGGCAAATCTAAAGTGATTTCTATTTAAATAATAAAGGAATGAACCTTGTATAAATGTCCTACGAATAAAACTGCACAGCAGCAAGTTTGAATGTATTACTTTAAATTACCAAAAAATTAAAACCTCAATTTTTAATAAGCTTTCACCAAAGCAAAAATTAAATATTAGTTAATGTTTTAGATTGGAAATCTATACCTTGTCTCAAAATTAGAAGGAATAGCGGATGTAGACCGGTTTACACAGCAAACTTTATTAACGTGAAATACTTCTAAACAAGAAAGATAGAAAATAACGGCATATAAATTTAAATTTGCCGCTTAACCAACGCACATTTTTTTGCGGATGACAGATAGTTATCTAATTTTATATAAAAATAAAAACCTGTGAAGATTAAAACACCTGAGTGTTAAATGAAGATTTGTAAGTTTAATATAACAAAATGACTACATGCTGATATTTTTATGTTAAAGAGTAAACTACATTTGTGTGTATCCTTTGGCAAAAATCACTTTCTGTGTCACAAGTTCCCAAATTAATGGTTCTAGCAAATCGCTCATCAGCCAATTACCGTCTACATTTACATATATCAATAAAAAAATACCTAAAGTGTTGCACAAATTCAATATATTTGCTGTAATGATCTTAAAAAATGACTCCAAAATATCACTTTGTTCGTCCAGAGATAAATCGACCACACAGTAACATATTATTGATGGGAAAAGTGGAAAAAGTGCTTAAACCTGTTATTTTTATCCACTCATTGCAGCCCACTAGTTCTAACAATAACTTTTTTTTTTTGTTTATATACGGCCAAAGTAATAAATGATGTGAATAATAAAATTTTGGAAATACTGTTGACAGGTCTCGTTGATAGTTTAAATAAATAATAACATGATGATGATGATGATTTGCGGAATATTTTCTTTTTATGTATAAACAAGGTTATGCGAAAGTATACTACATGCGAGTTGGGAAATGTTTCATTATAGTGGAGGGATCATGTTGATTATGTTGTCAGATCCCTACACTGGAATGAAACTTCCATCGAGGATAGGATACTATTTTATTCGCAATCATATTAAACTGAATTGTACTGTAAAGCAGTAAACAAAGCAACTATTGGCAACTACTGCAAATGATTGTAGTTAATAAGTTCCGGAACTTGAATATAGCAACTTAAATATAAGTTCTAATGTTAATAAATAAAATATGACTTTGTGTTTTATTTTTAATTTTTATATATTATTTTTGCAAAAAAGAACATGTATATATTGACAAAAATTGGCTACCCTAATTCTACACTGAGAAAAAAATTAATAATCATAAATAAAAATACAATTATTTTTAGTAGTAAAAAGTTCAGCTGGATAGGGGACAAAAGCACAGATTACTTAGGACTAGTAAAAAAGAGATCCTAAACACTGATACTAACAAGAAGCAAGTTACTTACGGTCTGCTTCATACCGGTAACTTATGAAGTTAACTTATTGATAATATAAACTGAAGTAGTTAAGCCAAAGAATATATGTAGTTTACAGTAAGCAAAGGATTTGCCCTTGTCAAGTAGTAGTGTATTGCTGTGAGTGAAACTATTCTTATAACAGCTATCACACCTTCATAATGAATACAAGCTATTTAGATTACTTGTGATAAGGAAAGAGTATCATTAATGCACGTTCACTAAATACCTGATATATAGAAGGTAATGGTGTGCTATAAATATACAATATACTTACCTTAAATTTGTTATTCAACTAGGTGGTGTAGGAAACGAGGAAGTTTAGTGAATTATTTATTAAGTAGCTTACTGTGGTACTCTGTGTGAATAA
Organism: Protaetia brevitarsis; assembly: GCA_004143645.1. NCBI lineage: Eukaryota > Metazoa > Arthropoda > Insecta > Coleoptera > Scarabaeidae > Protaetia > Protaetia brevitarsis. Next base: position 1,585,173 of record RXPK01000119.1, read on the forward strand.
CTGAAAAGTACAAAAAAAAGCTACAAACAATGAGTATTCAATATAATTTTAAGTACTATGCAGTGTGCTGAGCTTCAATGCGTAATTCAAAATTGAAGATTAAATTCTCATTTATTTTGCTAAAGATGGTACATAATACTTATTACTTAAGAAAAAAAAACAATATTATTAGTAAAAGTTTTATTTTGTATAGGACAACCACAGTGGCTACCTGATATAAATGAAAGATATTGGTTTAACTTTAACAACAGTTTTTTTTTTTAAACAATTTACAACGTAACGAATGAAAATATATTCCTTAATAATGAAAAAATGAACAAAGCAATAATAAAAGATAAGGTAAATGGGGATCCCTTGAAACGTTATTTAGTTATTGAAATTATTGAAATCTAAACAAAGAACAAAGAGAAATATGGCTTTGAAGTTACAACTAATAACAAACAAAGAAATAATATGCCTAGGCGGTAAACTTGCGGTTTCTGTTGGTTCTTTGCACTGGGCGTTGTCTCGGCGAGTTGATCCTCTGCCGGCGTACGTGGCGGTTATGTCCGGTGATCGCTTCGAAAACTGCTACTTCGTCGGGGTATCCCTAACTGCAGGTGGCACTTGGACTGTGGGACGGCTTCCACACTTTAACTTCACCAGCGGGCGCAGATATCATCACAGAGAAGGGGAATTCAAATATCCCACCACGTGGTTTAAAACTGCAATCTTGAAACATCCGATTGCTTATAGCTCGGTACTTCTTCTTTCGCTGGGATTCTTTATACGAATGGGGCCTTGAGTTAACCCGCCCGGTATTTTTAATATATTTGCGTTCCAACTGGCCTACAATGAGCGTACTCCTTGGCCACCCTTTTTCGACGACCTTTTCCCACGTCCGTAACTCTTACTTGACGCTAGCCCGCGCTTGCGTGCGTAGCAGTCTCGGAGACTATTTTATTACTCCGCCGCATTAGCCAATCAGGAATAGTAAAACAATCACGAGATGGCAGCAAAACTCAAATAATCATAGTCATGGCAAGTTGTTACCTATTTAAGAAAATACATGAGCTTAATAACGATCAGCATTGTTATTACTTCTACTAAGCATATGTTGTAGTTAGATACAGTACCAGTAGTCATAAGTAATACGTTACTTACCGCAAATTTGTCAGGTACGCTGTGTAATAGCCGTTAATAAAAGCACTATTTATAGTGACAACTTGCATTCAGGAAACTGGGTTTAGTTGCAGGTATTAATTAACGAGAATAGTTCCGAGTAAAACTTTATCTATTGTAAATAATTTTTTATCAAGTAAACACTTTACTTAGCCCATTTTTCTCAGTGTATTCCTAGTGTGATATGTAATTGGTCGTCAATATATATTTGTCAAAAATCATGCACAAAAGATGTTTTTTTAATAAATTAACGTACCTGCAACAATTTCGTATTCGTTTTTAGCGATTATTTGTACAATTAAAATTACTAATAGCTAAATACTTAAACGTTAAACTGTTATTTAATGCATTTGATTATTCACAGAAGCGTCACTTTCCACCCAAGGGATGGAAGTGATCACTTTCAACCCTAGAACAACACTTTTCATCCAGTAATGACGTAATTTCAACCTCATACAAGATAAAAATCTGCATATTACTATTGTGATTGCGAATAAAAGACCTTTTTTTGGCACGATTGATTTAAATCACTTCTCCTAATTTTGAGACATACTATAATTGAGGAGTAAGAATTGTAATTTAGCAACAAAATGCTTATACAGGGTGAGCCACCACATTCGCGGTTTATATACGAAAAGTGGTAACATATTTTCATTTTTTTTGTTGAGGGTTGTACAGGTTCAGAAGGAGCACATTTCAAAATTATTTTGAAGTATACAGGTTGACTCAAAGAAAAGTTACACACCAAGGTTTTTGAAAAATTAAACGGAGCACCCTGTATATTACGACATATTTTGATAGTACAGACTAAATAAAGACAAGTTGGTGTTAAGTGTCTTATGTCTAACTCAACTCGTTTACGAGATAATTAACTATCCTTCAAAATGTAGACCAAAATTGAAGAGGCATGCCTGTCATGCATATTTAAGCTAGATATTTTAAACTGTATTTATTTTTTAACTAAAGCATTAGACGTGATAATAAAATAAAAGTAATGCAAAAAATTATACGGGGTGAACAAAAACATATTACCATGATTTCGACATATCTTTTTGATAAACATTTTAAGGTGGAAATGACGAACTGGATAAACTAGAATCAATCCAACAGACACAGATTCGAGAAACTAATATAATTTGCAGACGAAAAACAAGTCTTTCAATCAGTAGTATAGGCAATATTGAATTATGCAACAGAAATCAATCAGAGACCTTATAAAAATAGATGGATCTATATTGCAACAGATAGTCAATAGGGCACTAATGATACAGACAGATTTGGTAATATATTCGAGAACTGAAAACAGATCGCAACGATGTTACTTTATTGTTGTTGATCAGACATTCAGCCATTGAAAAAAAAATGAAAAATGAATTAGTAAGAAAGATACCATGGCCTTCATATATGAGTCCCACCTGCTGTAGTAGTGTCTAAAACACAGCACGAGAGCAGGTAAGGAGTCAGGTCAAAGAAGCTGATCCACAGGCTGAATCGGTGCTGAAAGTTACTTTCCACCATCATTTTTGGATTGTCTGGTGTTATGCCACATATGGTGTTACCACCATCATTTTCGTCATTTATTAGACCTTATCAGTAAACAACATGTGCCTGGGAAGTGTATGGTTTTTGTTTATCCAATTGCTAAAATTTTTAGAAAATAATTTGGTGGTTCTACCTAAAGCTGTGTTCTGACTAGCAAACATTTTGCTGCAAATTGATTACAGCAAATCATTTTTGCAAGTGTGAACTGCTCAAAAAAAACATATTGCAGCAAAAAGATGTTGTTGGTGCAAGTTATTGCAGCAATATATCTTGCGTAGATGTGAACAGATAACTTTTGATTGCTCGTACTGTTTGCATGCTGCGACGGTCGATGCACGTGTCAGTCGCAAGAAAGTGTTTGCACGAGATGGCCAAATTTGCCTGGACAAAGAGTTGACCCAAAAATAATAGGCAATGTTATGAATCTAATCCAGAATTATTGGAGGTATCAAATGTGGATTACAAAATCGCAATAGGAAAACAAAGCATTATTGAAAACGATATCAAAAGAGCTAAATATTGTGAAAATGATACAAAAAAATCTATAATCTACGCACACACACAATTCCTATAGGAAGTGCGACGTATTAAAAAGAAAAAAAGTGGGCAGGAACTAGTGATAATTATGAAAGTAAATGGGAATTTTTGAATCATAAAATTTATTTCTACAAACATAGAATGCTCGCCAACTATAAACAATCTGGTAAGTTAGTGGTTGTAAACAAGTAGTAAATAAGTAACTTAAATGTGTTGGTATTGTCAGTAAACTTCTCCTTCAGTAGATAGATTTAATCTCTGAACTCATTGCGGACATCTTCTGCTATGATTCTCATGAAATTTACAAAACTGCGCCGAGCATCTTCATTTCTCAGTTCTTGTAGCAGTTTATTATGGAAACCCAATTCGTTTCTTTAAAGTATCCATTCTCTTACCCATATTTTCCTTTTCTTATTTTTTACTTGTTTTATTCCTTTTTAACAAAAGCATTACTGCCGCAGCAGCGATTCTTTTCACGGACGACATATCAACTTAACTGTTAGAAGTTTCAAATCAAACTGATGCAAGAAATGTGGCAATGTGAATAGCTACGCAATATTTTGCAGCAAGTAGGACCTCAGAAATTTGCATAAGTCGTACGATCCACTTGCAGCAACAATTTGCATTTATTTTTTTGCACAAGTGTGAACAGAGCTACTTGCCGCAACTGTTTGCGCAAATTGTTAGCTAGTTAGAACAAGGCTTAACATAGTTTCATTAAATATTAAACAAAATATGCATGTACTATTATCATAATGGTGTCATTGTTCATTTTAATCGTGTTGTAATCGATCATCTTAATAAATCTTCTTCCTGTTTTCTTTTCTATCTAAAATGGGGTAGGTATTTAACATAGTATAAACGAAAATAATAGTTAACATTGCACAATAAAAATAAAACAACACGAAAATCGGACAAAAAAGTGTTTGTTTACAAATCACTCACACAAAATACGCAAATCCACAAGGTCGATACACGTAACAATCTAACCACTAATGTTATTAATTTATGCGAATCCATAAGCGATAAAATTGAAAATTTGTAAACAATATTTAACACGCATCAGTTATAAAACCGTAGAAGGAATGCGTTTTCATTTCAAACAAATTTGTAATTGTTAAAGCAAAGGGCTTGACGTTTGTACGCGTCATACAACTTCCTATCACGCACTTTCTGATGAATATCTTTGGATTAATGTTGTGAATTTATTTAAAAGGAAGAAAGGACACACAAGGATCGAGATGTGGGTCAACTCAAATACAGGCAATTATTATTTGGATATTACTTTAAACTATCATTTCTTCGAAACAATTTTCCAGTAACTTGTCGGCTGCTTCACGTTTTTATGTTAATAGGTTGTTATAAAAACATCTCTTCGTAAATAAAATCGAACGATGTATGTTGAAATCGAAAATGTCAAGTTCGTTCATACGAATACATGGCGTACAAATATACTTGTTGTATTGTATAACGTACGATACCTTCTAGTACAGTAGTAGTAGGTATGTACCACTATGGTTCGGTCTGTCTTTCATGCCCGTGAAACCTTCAGTTTCTCCTTAATTAAGATTTATTTCTCCATTGACACCAATTAACCAATTTCGGTCAAATGCGAGTTGCGTTGCCTTTTCTAAAAATTTTATGGAAAATAAATCTACCAACAGGACATTCAGAGTAGGCTTAATCACAGTAAGTTTAATGTACGAAAAAAATTATTGATTTGTGGCAGTAGAATAAATAATGCTACGTCTGGTGTATGTTAGAAGTTGTAAAAATATTTTTTTGTTTATGCTTACACAAGGCACTTCTACTTTATAGCGCTTATATATTTTATGGTAATATGCATAAGGTACTGCTTGCTTATAGCATGCAGTATAGTATGTAGTCAGTTACTATTTTGGATCATTATCCACAATATTTTGAGAAATAACAATAATAAAACAAAAAATGTGGTGCTACAGATTGAATCAACACAATATATCCTGGAAAAAGTTGACAGGAGGAAAAACTATTACTAATTTTACAAGAGCAAGTTATTCTCTGCAAAGAATTCTAGTTTTCGTGGTAAAAAATTAGATCAGACTTTTAGTAAATTAAAAAACAGCGTAAAAATCCTTTCAAAACATAAATGTTCTTAATTTTGATTCGGGCAAAAAACTGTTAATAATAGTGAACATAACTCGTTCTTTAACAACTAATATTTTTGAACCATATACACTAGTTTTTGATACCGTGTGTTCTGTTGTCTAAACTATCACACTAGTTTTATACGTGTTTTCAAACCAGTTCAAGACGGTTTTAAAATGTGTTAAAAGAATGAATGGTAACAGATAGCAAAATTTTACGTATTGTTATGGAACATGCAACAAGAACAACACCTTTGATCTAAGGAGCAAACAATCCATAATCTTCAACTTACCCTATTTGACTTGGATGCTGGATTATTGTTGGGAAGGGTGGCTAACAGGTGCAGCTGGTGAGGTGCCGCCAAAATTGGCCATACTGGGCCAGACCTTCCCCAGGATAAAACTAATAAGTTGGGCAAGCGCCGGACTGTCACATAAGATGTGCTCCATAGAACTTGCCGTGGTCTACTGCGAGAGAGCTGCAGGCAGTATCTTGTTGTCCTGGACTGCTGTAGCTGCTGAGGGCTTTAAGGGCAGTTTCGCTGTCACTATAAAGGACAATACGTCGTCCCTTAATGCCCCTTGCTAAAATTTCTTCGGTACCATGCAGGATCGCCCTATTGGCTTGCTATTTGGCTAAAATGAATACAGAAACGATAATGATTGTGCTTTAGCCAAATTTCTTAATTGTCCAAAGAACTATTGTCTTGCTATTGGCTATGAATAAATATGACTTTTTGACCGCAGTGGCGCGTTCTTGTATATGTCCCTTGTTGACGTAAATATACTCACTCTACCAACAGTATTTAATCGCAGCTCCTAGAACACTCATTCTACAATGAAATGTCAGTCATTGACGGTCTGCATAAACTGCTTGTGATTGATATGCTTAATATTTCAATATTCAATATAGATTAATATTAATAACTGTGGAACATTACAAAATATATAAACAAAAATGGAACATTCTGAAGGAGACAATAAAAATTATCGAAACGTAAACAATATTTTATTAAATTAGTATGAGTCCTCATTGAAAAAATACAAAAATAATAGCCGCTGTCTGAAGAAAAAAGAAACCTTACATGTATGTATGTATGTAAATAGAAGGGTGATGTTACACTGCGACCTAAAAAATCTGTTCTGTCCCCTATTCTTGCTGCTTTAACTGGGCCTTCCCAATCCTATTCCTTTCAGAAAGTGTAGATATCAGCGGACCGCTCAAGCGTGAGAGTCTCCTTCTTCGATGTCTCACATTACTCCAGGTGTAACGCCCTGAGTTGCACAGTGCTACGCAGTCTTCAAAATCTTACATTCAGATTCCTTCCAATCTCAAGCTTACTTCAGGTGTCCTTTCAGTCTAACATGGCCTGAAAGTATTACTGTTAATATGCGAAACGTTGTCTTACTCAGATTTGATGCATTCTGTAAACCTCTTCTGGTTATGTTCCAGAAGAAATTTTACTTTGCCTCATTCCCTGGAGATTTTCCCAGTAGCTGGATTTTCTCTGCTCCATTTCTATTTTTAGTTTCTTCAGTATTTGTATCTGCTACTTTAACCCGCAAAAGGGTTCAGGCCCTACAAAAGGCATTCCGCCTCTTTTTTTGCGAGATTATCCGTTTATTTCGTTTTCCTTCACACTCCCGTGTTGACCCGGAACCCACCGGAGGTACTTTATTCCTTTGCCTAGCTCATTAGTTTCTCTAGGCATTCCCAGACCATCTTGGAACTGATTTCATATGAGCTCAGCGCCTTGATGGCTGCTTGACTATCAGACATGATGATAATCTCCTGCTTTCGATATTTCTATCATATTGAACTGAACACATCTTTCAAATAGCGTGTATTTTCGCCTAAGATATACATGGATATTTTCCCAAGCTTTCGAAATATGTGATTCTAGGCCTATATATTCCTATTTCAAGTTCCCTCTGCCGTTTTGGAGCCATCAGTATATGATGGATTTTATTCAAGTTCAAGAATGGTGTTACGATCCACCCTGTTACTGAGGGCTTTATGATAAACCTAATTACACTATACAGGCTGAGAACAAAATTTCATCAAAAACCCTAAGATGCTGACTTCACAACATACTAGGTTTTCCACACTTGATAATTTTTTCGTTACAAAATAATCTATAGCATACATGTTACAAAAATATGTATACAAAAAGTGTCGTTAATTTATATGACCAATACGTAACGCCAATATTTAAAATAAATATATTCAATATGTGACACCTCACTTATAAAAATAAAACTTCAAGATCCTCCTTTCCCACATTGCTAAGAAAGGTTTTAGGTCTTTTAGAAGGGTCCCCTAAAAGTCACAATGTAGAGGGAGCAAATTTCTTATCTACGTCATTGCCAAAAACGACTATTATCTGATAAATAATGAACATTGCTGCAGAAACTCTTTATCAATAACGAAAGAACATTCTGTGAAATTTCTATCGATAGGCCAATTTTCATCGGAGTACAAACAAAAATCTATTTTAAAGGATACTTTTTAAATTTTGCTTTCTTTATACATTCTTTAAGTAAGTAACTTTTAAATATTTACAATCTTTGTGAAAGTTTCCCTAAGCATACAATATCACGGTATATGTTATTAAAGCAATTAACAAAATAGTTGCTACATCGTTTTCATTGCACTGCTTCTTAAGTTTTTAAGTATACAGAACAAATTCAGTTTAATTAATTGAAGCAAAATACAGAAACAAAAAAGTGTAACACAGGAGAAACTTTCAAAGTAAGAACAAATCCCATTAAAAGTGTCTTATGAAGATAGACATTGTAAAAAATTACTATCAAGCATTAAACTAAGATAAAGAAAGGTATACTATGTAGAATAAACATATCTAAACAAAATCTAATTTACTCATTACTTTAGATGGTTATTCAAATAATTAATCTCTCCCAAATAAATATTCACAAACCAATCACAAGTGAAAACGGCTGTAATTAACAAAACTTAATTACGAAATTACAACAGAATACAATTAGGGAACTGGCCGAATAAACTCATGAAAGAAAAAAAGACCACTTGTCGATTTGCCAAACTCTCAATTATACCGTTAACAAAATCTCTCAATTAAGTTTATATGTACTACAACCTACGTACTACATACCTCGTATAATGGATGTTTGGGCAAAGTTTTCTGAGCTCATCTGCATAACATTACCATAGATAGCCTCCATTTAACGACACGCCTATTTGCCTAAATTAAGAACTGAGGAGTTTCAGCGTAAGTGAATATCTTATTTAATATCTTATCGTATGTGAATGAGGAGAGCAATGTTTGATATTTTGAAGGTTATCAAACGCTTGGAATTATTATTTCATTGGTCAGGTGACATGCGAATGATTCAAGGCATTTATGAGTGGTGTATAGTGGTATTTGAGTATCCAGTAGTGATATTTGTATCTGCGTTCATTAACTTATAAAGTTATTTATTATTTATTCTATCTCTTAAACGCAATTTTTAATTGTCTTTCTGGTTACACGGTTATAATTTAATACTAAATAATAATTTAATCAATATCGTAGCTTCAATATTAACAAAATTAGCAATAGTGTACCGATAACTTTGAACAGCCTGTATAATGCATTGAAATGTCACCCAATTTGGGTGGACACTATCGATAGCGACTATCGATAACTATCGATAGTTTTGACTATCGATAATCTTGACTATCGATAGTTGGCTATCGATAATTTGATAATTTATTTCTCTACTGAAATAGCATGTCTTCAGAATGTGGGCACTATCGATAGTTACCGATAATCAACTATCCATAATTATCGATATTCAACTATCGACAGTCAAGTATCGATAGTACGATCGATAACTATCCATAGTTGGTCCGCCTATCGATAGTTGAAAACATCGATAGTGCCCACCACTACACCCAAAAGAAAATGCAATTATTTAATTTTTTTGGCGGGAAGATAAAATCTAACAATTTTTTTCCAAATGTAACACTTTTGCTTAATTTCTGGATGGGCCTTGTAATTCTTTAAATGGCGCTAGGAAATATTGCATATAAGAATTCAGTGGAAGCTCCTAATTAAGTTATTCAACATTTAAGACGTTGATTCTATAGTTTGTAATTAATTGAAAACAATCAGTTTAGAACATTTTTTAAGGGATCATCTTATATTAACGATATTGCTGCTGCTGAAGTCAGCAACCTAAGTTTTATATATATATTACATAAAATATTTAGTTTCTGAGTAAGCTAGAAATCAATGCCGTGATAACTTTTTCAAATGTCGCCTTTAAATAAGTGTAATCCTTACTAAGTGTGAAGAAGTGTGTATTACGAAGAAATAGTTAATATAAAATAACTCACATGGTTTATCATTACAGAGATACAGAATAATGAAAGACTGGTGTATTACTCAATCCAGTGTAATAATAATTATCGACTTATTAGTTTCGGCTAAACAGCCATCCTCAGAGCCATGTAAAATCGTTTTTGCCTGCCGAATTTAACATGGCTCTGAGGATGGCTGTTTAGCCGAAACTAGTAAGCCGATACTTATTATCACGTTTGTTTAACTAACACACCAGTCTTTCATTAACCCTAAGGTATTAATTACTTTGTTATTTGACCGTTACCACACTTTTCGTGCATACTGTACAACTAGTATATAAAGATGTACATCAATCACAAAGAAAAATTCAAGCAATTTTGCTGCAAGAAGCTCTTTTCAAACCTTACATTTATAATGGTGCTTTTTGTGAGAGCTTACTAGCAACCACTGCTAACCCATATTTGAAATGATTGTATTGTAAAATATCTGTGCTACAGAATAGCTTCAAAATAATAATTTAGGAAACTGTAATTTTTCTAATATCGAATTAGAATAGAAATAGATTGACTGCACGAAAACTTAAAAAGAATCTCGTTATATATCATTTCAAATGATTGCCATATACAAACAAACAGCGACATATTACCGTATTACTCACATTGCAAATTATCTAATCTATGGTAAACCATAGAAGTGAAAGAACAGAATTCGTGTTAATTTTGTGCAACATTGCAAAAGCTATGTTTTCCGCCCCTTTGTTGATTCATCTCAAACCGCTAAGAACAACTATAGTGACCACAAATGGCAATTCGGCTTATCTGCAGCTGATTTTCACAAATGAAATTATTGTTTTATTGTACGTTCCTATCAATTGTTTTTGTAACTGATGACATTTCCGCTTTGAAGCGTTGAAATTTTTATGTTGGTTAATTAAGGGTGTTGGGTACAGTTTTAAGCAAAAAAAATAAAAACGCTATTAACCAAATTATTTTTTAGGGCGGTAAAAAATTCAATGCAATTAAAACATATTTGTATTGGTAAAATAAACTTTAGAGCAAAATAGGAAAGTAATGATTACTTGCCTCAATAAAACACTTTGAAAAAAGACATTCTATTAAATTACGTATGCCCCACTATCAATTTTAGGTTTATGATAACATTATTAATTTTCACTGTCTCCCTTCAATAAAAAACATCTACATGTGCAGTATTTTCTTTAACTATACTATTAAATTCCCATCATGTTTCTGCTGCACTATATTCACTTCCTTCCTACACATTCTATTATTATTTTTTTTTTTTTTTTACATTTGGAACAAATCCTGTTTATAGCCAAATATTTGCCTGAACTATTATATTTGCCACACCGATAGCACTGCCTATTATTGACAGTATTTCTTCCAAAATATCTATTTTTAGATTTATTTTTATTAAATTATTTTGTTCGCTTATTTTAAAGTTATTTCTATAAGGCACTCGTCTCTTAGGTTAAGATTTAATATAATTGTTTCAGGTTCACGTTTGCTAATTTCCTTTAATGTAATTGCACTTCTTTCTATTACTTGACCTATGTCAACAGCATCCGTCACCTTCAAATCAAGTGACTGTAACAGCTTTTATTGTGTAGGTTTGTTACAAATGCCTAATACCAGCCTATCTCTGATCACAGTATCTTTTTCTGCAAATTTACATGTAAAATGGGTCTGTAGATAAATAGGGTGCATGCCACTTTCGCTGTCCTGTAGTTCCGCACCCATAAGCGATTTCCTTTCCGCGCCCAATTGTATTACCGGCTCAAAGGCCCCGAAATGGGAGACTTAAACAATTCGGTGCGAAACTGGCTAGAGTTAATACTAATTAATTACAGGCGCAAAAATAGGAGGCGCGAAAGTGGAAAGCACGGATGAACGAAATTCAGTGATAAATTCATCTTTAGGTTCATTTTCTTTCTGCTCACGAAAAAAGAATTTATAACGTTCATATACCAAATTATTTACTGGGTTAGGTACAATAAATATCAACTTTTCACTTCTGTATATTCAAAAGTATTTTAGGCATGTAATTCTTGATCGCCAATTACACTCCAGAGAGTTTCAATTTTCGCAGCCTTTTCTTATTTCTCCCCGTAGGAATCATAGAATTATCAACTTTTTGTTGGAACAACTTTCAGTTTTCCACTAGGTTGCCCTTGAACACCGTGCTTTTAACTCCATTGTCTTATTCTTCAAAACAAATTAGTTCCTTGTTTCACCATTGATTTATCGCTTTCACGTTGTAATGACTTAGTACTTAAAATCTCTATGATAACGCAAATGACAATTTATCCTGGCATATAGCTTTATTATTATTATTATATCAAGATACAAATAGTCAGTTAGTTATCAGGATAGATTGTCTTTTTTAGTGTTATAATCGCTTAGCTCTCATACCCTAACTGAAATTGCGTTTAGCGCCTCCTGTTTCTCGTTCCTGTACTATTTTATTTTTGGCGCGCAATTTAAATGTCATTCTGATACTAATTGATATTTTATACTTATATTTACGATTTAATATTAAAAAAAAACATATGATTTTCTGAAATATTTATATTAGTTAAACAAAAATACAATATATTAGATATACAAAATACTAATTCCTCAGAATTTATCTATAAAATAATGTAACAAACATAGTATACTTATTTGTTGCAAAATAATAACCTAATTACAAATTAAAGAAAAAGGGAACAATACCAACTTAAATATAATATTTTTAGAGGCAAATGTTAGAACGGTAACAATAAAAGTCTTAAATAGTAAATCAAAATTACAGTGCCTAAGTGAGTAAGTAATTCTATACATATATGTATAGAACATTAGAACTATGTCAATGAGACATTATCTACGTAGCTGCCTTAAATTAATTTTTAAGAATTTCCACTTTTGAACTTCTTCATAACTCAGAAATCATATTGTTCTTCCCTTTATTGCTTCACTTAACTGATCACGACATAATATGTACTATGTAAAGATGTAAAGCCTATAAAGTATTGTTGCCTATTGCGAAATAATGCACTTGTAGCAATAAAATAAAACAAAAATATAATAAATGGAATCTGCAAAGTACCACTTTGAATCTGTGTCACATTATTTTAGCAGCAACATAAATTATCCTATAAAAAATGATTTCAATAGTAAAATGACTTTTTTACATTGAACTTGCAGTTTCTCAAAACATAAGTGTTCTAAAAATGATAGGAAATACTTGGTTAAAAGAACACAATTAATATTTTGTAAAATTCGAGGAATGAATCAATAAAATAGAATATGGAGTATAAATATAGATTGAAATGTGTACCATTTCGCGTAAATTTTAAAGCTACATTTACATTGATGCTTATATACAATAGATTTATTTCATATTTATCAATTTAGTCTTCCTTCCCAAGGAGCTGAATGGCATGGTCGGATTCCATTGATGATTAACATATTTACCTAAAATAATACATTTATTTAAGGTTGTAAGGTTGGAAATTTATATTCTACTCTCCACTTGCATGGAACATTTTCACGTTATTGTTGAGGAAACAACATTTTTTTCATATTGTCGACAAACCTGCTGCACCTATAAACAGAAATTTTATATTGCTATTATAGTCAATCACATTTATTGGATCAACATCAATGTCCAATACTAATATACTGCAGATTAATGGCGGCAAAATCGAAATATCTGTAATTGAATAATTTCATACTCGTCTATTCATTGATTAATCCATATTTATAGGAGAAATTAATTTGTACTTGTCCTACTAGGTTATTCGATGATTTATGACGTATTTATAATTGGATGTGACTCTGTGTGAGTTCATAATTGTAGATGGTAAAGAAAACGACTAATCTAGTGCCTCACAGAAGAAGGAATCTGTGACCATTTACTTGTAATATTTTAATAACTATGAAAGCCAATTATTTTTATATATAATCACGCTGACTTATATTATGCTTATATTACGATATCTGCATGCAAATATTTATAACTTACAGAACAAATGCCAGAGGTATTCGTATTTACAAGCATTATACTAGTATACATATGGTCAAAGAAATGTTCCACTGGCGCACTATAGATGTCACCACCAGCATTTTCTATTGTTGTGCATTTGTAATGGTAATATATTTCCATAAGAGAATACTTGTGGTGCCATCTCAACTATGCCAGTGGGACATTTCTTTGACCATATGTATACTGGTATAATATTTGGTATTTACTTCCTGTAGATTGTAATTCCTGCAAAAGAATTCTCTAAAAGTGTATAATATATCCATAATGCATCGTCTTCGCACATAACCTTAAACGAATCTTAATTATATGTATCAAGACAATAATATGCAGCGTTTGCCTTGGCCTTCTAAAAACCCGGACTTAAACCCAATGGAAAATGTGTGAGATTATATTACAAAGAAAATGTATACAATAAACTTTAGACCTGTAAATGCCCAGGAATTAAGAGACAAGATTGAAGAAATTTGAAATGAACTTCCTCCAACATATATTCGTGAATGTGTAAATCAATGCCTAACCGTTTGCAAAACGTATTAACTAGCAATGGAGCTGCTACAAAATAATAGGTTTGTTCGTTTTGGCCATAGCGTCACGCAGCGAAACACAGCCGCAAGCATTTCTGTTCGATTCGATGACAAGACGAACAGCAATCAAAAAATCTAAAGCTTGAATCAATCCAGCGTTTTACGGCCAAAGCTTGCGTTGAAAAACTTTAGGCGAGGTCACGCGGCTAGATTTTCGCATTACGACGCGGGGTGCCAAAACGAACAAACCTATTAATTCGAAATTATTTAAATACCATACGTGCATTATTTTTATTGGAAATATAGATTATAGCTTTCTGTTTAAATATATAACTTCTGGTTTAATGATTTCAATTCGTCTGACCATTAACCTGACGTAGTTTAAAGTCATCCATATATAAAATAACATTTGAGAAAAATCAAACTTACAAAAGACTGATTTACAAAATTAAAATATTGAAAAACGTAGCCTAAAGAGTTGTACACATTTTTTGATTTTCTAAAAGTAAGTCAAAATGCAACAATCATATTATACGGTTCCTTTTTGTGTCATATTCTTTTAACTCATTTGATGTATGTCTATTTTAAATAAGGAATGTCTTAATTGACTAAATATGACGTAAAATATGAGACAGAAAAGTTGCACAATGTGCTAATTTAGTTGCCTCCATCATAGCTGTCGTTAAACCTTTGCCTCTAAAATTGAAATTATTTGTCGTGCATGTTTGACATAAATTTGTCATAAAACTTACTTTTCTCAACCAGTTTCTAATATTTAAACGCATCGTAAAAATGTTCCTCGAATGCATACATAGTACATACTACTGCATATTCTTTTCATCTCTATTCCTGTATGCCGAATCTGCATTAACATGACCTTCTGGATCCATCTTATTGCCTAGTCGTTTAACAGTGACTAAAAATAATTCCGCGCAAGCCTATCTGCTAAACATTTTTTACTTTTCAAGTGTTGACAGTAAAGATATATTTTTCTCTTTGCTATTAATTTCATATGGGAATTATAAACATTGATCTCAAAGAACATCTGCATTCTAATAGAAACTTTTTCGCATGAGTATCGAATTGCTCTAAAACGCGCACCGCATCGCTCTATTAACGACTTGAAACAATAATCTATTCTCTAAAGTTATGTATAAAGAACATTTGACAAGTTCATTTTCCGATGGATTCCTACGCTATTCCCTGACAAACTATCTGAGAGCTTTGCCTGTCACGTGCGCATCTCTCGAATGCCAAACGTGAAATGGAATGCGCAAACTGCCTGCACACTAACTACTCACTGCTCACAGCAAGCAAGCTCCGTTGTTGCAAGTTGCTATCGATGCGATGGTTGCCGCAAATTTTGCGCATGCTATCGTGTGGTGGGGAGCGGCCAGAAACTCCTACTTCTTAATCTTCGGATCGCATGGCAGTCTATCACAACTCGCGCGTCGCGGAAAAAACTAAAAGCGTTCGTCCGCTGTTCGTGTGCACGCTGTAAGCGGTTCTATCGCAAGAATTTTGACAATCGACGAGTCGCCGTTAGATGTCTCGCGTTTAGCATACGAATTCGTGAGCGGATATTCGCGAAAATCACGACGTGACGATTGTTAGATAAATATACGAAGTAAATGTGTAATGTGTTTTGTAGTTTTTACAGTGTATTTTGTATATTTTCACAAGGATTATATCTAAAGAGAGGTAGGATTTCGTTTTAAGTGCTATTCCCTGCTTTCAAATGCCGACGAAATGAAAATAAAGATTGACAGCACCTTTTTAAGAACGTATGAAAAATATTTAAGTGTAATTACTGGATTAAATTTTTGATGGACAAAATAACAGGATTCTTTTGTGAGAAAAAGTAACTAAAAATACTGCTTTCTTATTTTCCCAAAAGTTTTTAGCCTATAAAATGTTGGTAAGTTTCCTAATCGTGAAGCTAAATTTAAAACTGGGGATATTGCTTCTGAAAACAATAATGCCAACCTCAGCTACTAAAATGATAAATCTTACTACGCACAATACAGCTAGTACCAAGTATGTTGTTAAACAATGATTATGTAAGCTTAAGGGAATCATCGTTTTTCGACCGAATAAATAATTCCTTTTCTTTTCAGTTTTAAAACACAGTGTTGGTTACCCAAAAAAAGAGAAGCACCAAAAGTTCCTCAAGTAAATTGTTGAAATTTGTTAAAGATTTTTGCGTGCTACACATTGTAACTTTTAAAAATTACAGACGATTAATATAAAATATAAATTTACAAAAGGTAAAAAAATTAACCTATAAAAGGCAATAGGACGTAAAAACAAATATTCTAAACAAACAATACTGTTTGTGACGTAGAAACAAGCACAAACCGGCGAAATATGAATTGTTTCACAAAATCGACTCTCCTGAAAATATTGTTTTTCCACATTTTGGAACGTTTTTTTATAAAAACTGCTAGTGGTATTAACGCCGTTCTTTTTTCATGTTGCAAATTAATAATAGAAGGTGATTTGCAACGTGTGATTTTTCAAAATATCTGTACCATATTCAGAGAAAGACAAAAAAATAGCTTGATAAAAAGCAGAGATATGAACGCTAATTCTGGAGTTCATAAAAAATTAAAGACTATATATATATATATATTAGAAAATCCCAAGCTGCGAATTTATAACTAATTTAGAAGTATATGAACAAAAAAAGAACAGTGAAATCTGAGATCTGTAGATTCAAAGAAAATGATACTTGAAAATGTGAATATTTTTACGATGTTAACAGTACCATTAGAGCTCATCAAATACTTAATGACTTAATGTCACTAAAGAATAAATTTGTGCAGTAAATATAAGCAAAACATTTCTGAATAAAAGAAGCCAAAAAGAAAATCAATTGGAACAGAACCGGAAAAATTAGATTTGAAAGAAAACGCCCTTAAACAAGGATATTAAGAATTTTTCATCTTTTGTTGATGTATTTCAAGAAATTTGAAAATAATATAAATTAATAAAAAAGAAGAAGAAAAATATTATGATATATATCGGACGGTTTGAAAAAAACATAAAACATATTTCCTCAATTTGGATTGTTGCCTTAGATTTTAAAGATATGCGAATTTCCTTGATCTAATCTAACTTACCTCACTGCTATCTACTGCTATCAGATTTAAAATACCACCTTTCGGCTTTGAGGAACGGCTATCAGTTGTACTTATTTTTTTTTTAATACGGCGCTGATTTTATTACAGCTTTTACTATACTTTGGTCATCTCTGCTGGCGTTGGCTTCTTTACTTCATAACCATACTCTTAGCTGTTGTGCTGTTGTGTTCATCAATAACTTTCTTGTCCTGTGTCTCCTCCTCATCGCTTTTCTCTCTATTTCTGTTACCGTTTTTATGATATGATCCTCTTTTGTTTTAATGATATGTCCATACTGGCTCATTTTCTTTCCTCTATATAGGATGATTTTTTTTTTCATTATTTGTATGTGGAGCTCAAAAACCATCAAAGATACACAATAAGCTAAATGGAGAAGGATTTGCATCTTTGTAAACTTAATCCAGGTATACTATTGGTCATTTAAGAAAATCCATCCAAAATTCACCAAAACCTTTCCAGTATTATAACTCTTCTAAACATGTAAACATAGAAAAAAATGAATATCGTTTTTAGATAATTTAATATCAAACAATGACATCTACTAAAAAATTTTATTTTGCTCAGTATTTTTGAGTTAGGAAGCAAAGTCTATTTTTTTAATGGAAAGCATAGTTGACTATGATATATTATAATAGTGCATTTTTCTGCTTGCAACGATGTACGGGTTGTAGAACTTATTTTAATAATAAATAACAGCACAATACATCATTATTATGTTTAACAACACATGTCTTTCACGGAAAACGCCATAGAAAGAATTGAAGTATTATGTTTACATCATCATTGACAGTTTGTTCATTAGAGTGATTACTTATAGTTGATTTTGTCAGTGGTTTAGTTGCGTTGCAAAGTTAGTTATTGTGTATACAAATCTCTAGAAACTTGATATGATCGAATGTTACATTATTTTATTAGTATTTTATCACAATAATAGTCAACAAATCGTTGAACGCTACTTTTGATTGTGTTTTGATAGTCCTCAACCATCGTTAGTCACTTTCAAGAATTTATGAACCAATTTAGAAGGATTTTGTGAAACCCAAAAATAAGGGTAATATCGATGACCTATTGATATCGATGAATATTAATCAGAATCGATCAACATCAACACGGCAAATTGCACAAAACGCTCACAAAGCACAGTGTTGCGAACTTTATCAAAACATAAGTACCAATCTTATAAAAAACAAATAGTTGGCCACACTCTGCACTTTGAAGACGATTAATTTTTTGTGCTTGATTCATAAATATGTGCCATGAAAATAACAACTTTCAAATGCATATCTTATGGACCGATGAAACCCGTTTTACTACGCATGTTTAATTGCCATAATAAACATCTATCGGGAAAGAAATCCTCACGGTTTAGAAACGACCCCAAATTAAATTCGGTTTCAATTTATAGCGCAGTGTTATTGGTTGGCAGCTTGTTGGGTCATTAATTTTGATGATACTGTACTGAAACTCGACATTTGCAATAATCTCTCAGGGAAGTTTTCGACAATATCCTAGATGAATTAAATTTAGAGACCCATACAAAATTACGGTGGTTTCAACATGACGGTGCCCCACCTCACTATCAAGCACAGGTCAAAAGATTTTAGATGAATTTTTTTACAAACTCCTGGATCGGCAGAAATGGTACTATTTTATGGCCTGCACGTTCTCCAGATCTTCAACCATTAGATTTCTTTGACTTTGGAGCAATAAAAGGTCTCGTATACGTGCGATCACATGCAACACAAGAGCAGCTGTTGGAAGCTGTTAGTAATGTATTTGACAGGTTAAATGGACGCCAAGTTGGTAACGACCTTAAATAGTAGTTGTTTTAATAGTATAAACATATAATGAGAATTGAAAACTATTTTATAAAAGTGCTGTTCAACCATGGCATGTGCCGAAAAACATCCATTCTCATACATGAATATGACAGGATATATATTTCGAAAATACTTGGGATCGCTAATGGAAATTAAAATTTCATTCCATCACATGAAGAAACATCAAATAATTGAAAATTTGAATTTTCAGCAACTAAACATGTTAAGAAAGAATCGATTGTTTCAAATAAATATTATTTTACATTCGTAACTACAGCATAAAAATGGCTTTCTTAATTCAAATACTAGAATTATAAATTATAAGTGAAACATATATGTAGTACCATTATTTTTCAATATAGATAGCATCTCCAATGAAAACATTTATATAATTATGTAACTCGTGCACATCTGGTGTTTATTGACTTAAAACTTGTCGACAAATACTTGTGTTTAGTTTAAACATAAACTTTTCGTATTAAATTAAAAATACAACCATATGAAATATGACTAAAGTACAAGGTTGGTATATTTCTAAAAATTGACGCGCTATTAAATAAATACTAAGGGCTAAATACTTTGTAGCTTTTATCGTTTTTATTCAATGAATTTTCTTTCCTTAATACCCTTTATTCAAAATTGTTTTCAATATATTTATAAAAATTTACAAAAAACTATACTTTTTTAGGGAAGTAATAAAGTTTTGGTGGGCTCTAATAATACTTTGTCATCTTTAAGTAGGTACCATTTGCTGTCAATTTAGTTAGCAGATTTCACTTCTTTTCCTTTTGTTATTTCTCTAAGCAAGTTTTACCACAAATATATTTATTCGTTAACTTTTCATCAATTTCCAAAGTTAGCGGTGAGCTTTCTCTGTCGTTTATCAACTCCTTCTTTGTCTTTCTCTCTATTTGGTATATATTTCAAAATATCACAGTCTGCAAATCATCTTCCATTGTTACTGTACAATATGAAAAAACAGCTTTTAAGGAAAACCTTCAAAAATAACATTTTTCGGAAAAGCTGATTTTGTAAAAAGGTTAATATTTCGCCGACTTTTTTACGCCACCAACTGAATAACAACGGCAATGTTGTTTGTCTGGAATATTTGTACTACTTGCTTCCTTTTTTCAAGGATTCACTTTTTCTACTCTTTGTAAGTTTGTATTTTGTATTAGTCAAGCATTAGTCAAGTTATTAGACTTATTAGACAGTCTGTTAGTTTTGAAAGTTACAACGTATGGTGTAAATAAAAAAGTAGCTGTTTTCCAAATTTCAGCTCCGGCGTCTCAATTTTTTTGAAACCAATGCTATTAGAAAAAGAAAATATATGTTTTTACGATTTGAAAGGAGTTAAGACAGGTTATGCAGCCAAATTGAATTAATAAAATTCTTTTTTTCTATCTCTGTAACTGATAATTTTTAAAATTGAAAAGAAAAAATAGCTCTTCGGCCAAAAAATGGTAGTGCATATAGTTAATATTGTTTTTTCATTAGTGAAATTAGTGCTGTAAAAAACCCAAGCGGTACCTTTAATGAAGTAACATTTATTATCATTCATTTGTTTTACAAATAAGTTTTATTTTATCAAAATAATACCGGTTTTGTCTCGATATTTGAATCATTCCATCACCGCCATCTATATCTCTATAACTAAACTAAAGAAACACAAACTCGTACCTCACTTTTCCCCAACTCACACACTACATTTGCAAAGCTAGGCGACATTGGCTATCGTTCAAGAGCTTTTACTACCTGGCAGCGCATGTCGAAACACCCACTCTCTCTTGGGTGTAAACACAGAAGTAGGCAGGAGAAAACCGTCTCATCTATGTATATCGCTGACCAGCAACTTTAACATTGTTGCAAATCAAATTTTGCACACGATAGAGAAAGAAATTTGTAACTTTGAGTGAAGGGGCTACCTGGCGACACTCCTACTTTATGTAAAGTTCTTCGGATATTGATTTAACAACGTATTTTTGGATAGAATTCGCGCGCGGAATGAAAATGTTTTAGTAAAGCTTATTAAAAAAGATGTGTTTAATATGATAATTAGCACGATTCTTATTGTATTATTTGTGCGAATATTTGACTAAGTGTACTGCAATCTTTCTTTTGATTTATTTTTGAAAGGTTATAACAGGGAATATTTTAATAGTATATCTAATAAATAAATTAGCAAAAACATATCTATTCAATTTAATATGTTTACTTAGAATCTTATCTCACTACACGTTTCGATTTGAGATCATTTTCAGGGGACAAAATAATAGAAATTAGTACGATTATATATACTTACAACATATTGAATAACAATAATAAACAGTAAGAAATATATCTGGGTCACACATAATATTATGATTGAGATATGTGACTAGTGTGTTTATGGGATGGTAGTATAGATAAGATTAATATTTTTTTTTTTTTTGCAATACATCATTAAAATCCACACAATTTTAAATTTTACCCTTGAAATTGAAAATGAAATAATAATAATCTTTTTCAAATATGTAGAAATACCGAAAATTTTTCATTCCATACAATTCTCTCATCATCATTCATTACAAAAAGTTTGCAGTATTTAATTTTTATTTACATAGACCAAACAACATGTCATTAAGTTCAGTTGAATATAAAAAACATAAAACAATACCAAACAAATAGTTTACTAAGGGTATCTATCAAGAGTAGTAGAAAGATTAATTACTAAACATAAATTAAGTTGTAAAAATCGTGTAACATACCTCCATACTTCATCCAAATCCAAACACACATTTTACAAAATAACAACACAAATATATTACAAACGAACTATGTGTATACTATAGAATCTGACCATTCGAATGCGATGTATTTAGGTGAAACAGGTAAAAAGCTGGAATTAAAGAACATGGGAAACGATTGAAGTCTAATTTTTGTCAGCATTTGGTAGATGCTGGTCATAAAAATATTGATAATAGCAGCATACAAATTCTTCATAGGTTTAACAAAGACAAGGAATATCAATTAAGATTGCATGAAGAATAAGAAATATAACAAAAACGCAAAACTTGTATGTCCATTTTTATTTGTTTCAAAGTTACAGATCTATAAATTTGATTGTCAGATCATGAAAAAAAATGTAATCCTAAAGTCAATGCAAACTGATTTTATTTAAAAAAGTTGAATTAATAATATCTTCGAAATGTCCACCTCCTTGTTGAATGCAGGCTTGTGCCCGTAAGCCAACAGAAGAAGTACTTGTCCGAATTTCATGCTTGTTTTGTCGAATTTGCTCGGCAGCCAGATGAATACGCTCCAACAACTCTTCTCGTGTGTTTGAAACTTGCGCGTAGACAAAATTTTTCATGTACCCCCATAAATAACAGTCAAAGGGATTAAGATCGGGTAATCTGGATGGCCATGCAACAGGACCACCTCAACCAATCCATCTTGGATAATTGACATTAACCCAGTTTCGGACAGCAATTCCGAAATGTGTGGGTGCCTCATCCATGTGAAACCACATGTCTCGTCGAACATTCAGTGGGACATCCTCTAAAAGACCTGGCAGTTCGTCAATAAGAAATTGAAGGCAATTGTCCGCATTTAACCTCCCAGGAAGAACGACAGCACCAATCAACAAGTCATCGATGAGGGCCGCCCGAACGTTAATAGAAAATTCATGTGGGCGTACAGCTTTGGGATTTTTTGATACCACCTGTGCAGGTTTCTCAGATTTGTAACACTACTTCTCGTGGACGTAGATTCATATGACCAGAGGACTGTTCTGCAGAAATTAAACTGAAGCCGTGACTGTCTTAATATCCAGATAGAATAAACTAGACGAGCATAGTGGTCTACCTCAAGCAAACCGTGTTCCCTGCAATAGTGATATGGATATAAGCCCTCACGTTTTAAAATTCGCCAAACTGTCATTCGAGGCACTCCTAGTTGTCTAGCGATTCGGCGTACACTGAGAGTTGGATCCCTTGTACCAATAGCTACTGCTTCTTCCTCTAAATCTGCTGGCAAATTTACTTCTCGGTCGACAAGATACTCACGCAGTTCCCGAAATTGTCTGTGTACTTCCAGAAACGTTCTGTAATGAGGAATGCGCCAATCGGGGAACCGATGTCGGTATTCAATAACTGCTTGACATGCACTGCCGTTACAGTAGCCATACACAAAATGCATGTCCGCATACTCTTGAGAAGAATATCGGTAAGGCATTTTAAACAAAGAAAACGTGTCCACTCACTAATAAGCTTTATTATATGATATTCATGGTTCAGCATTTACGAAATAACTAAGCACCTTCTTTATAATAAATCAATTTCCAGTACTCTTTTCTTGTATATCTCCAAGAAATTACTGTATGCACTACGACACTTGTTTATTTATTTTAGGATAATATTTTATTATGCGACGTTAACAATCACAGACCTGTTATTGAATCGTATAACTTTTTTTAAATAAAATCAGTTTGTATTGACTTTAGGATTACATTTTTTTTCATGATCTGACAATCACAATCATAGATCTGTAACTTTGAAACAAATAAAAATGGATATACAAGTTTTGCGTTTTTGTTACTTGAAATGAAGTCTACTTTACACTCCCAAAATTTAAACATAAGGATACGGGACACTTGTAGATATATTTTACATTAGAGCATTTATATTTCCTATTTATCGACATGATTTTTGAACCACTATGTAATTTAACTAATGAATATTAATTTTATTTTTTTATTTGTCAGTTTGTTTCCTACAATAAGAACTTTATTGATAACCTCACACATTTTACCTTTCAAACTAATTTCTATAACGATATATCTTATTTATGACCTGTTTTGATCTATATTCCTATAATAATATCAATGTTTATTTGAAACTATCTCGTATTATTTTAAATAATTTTATATAATTGCATTTCTATTATTTAGTTACCTGAAGATGGCCTTATACCGAAACATGTAGTGAGATAAGATTCTAAATAAACAGATTGATGAATCTTAATATTTAAATACAAATTACAGTACATGTTCAATTTTCAAAATAACTGTAATTTGTATTTAAATATTATTCTATTCCTAAATTCCAACAGAATACTTGTTTTTTATTTCTTTACATAAAAATTTACACATGCTCATACTTTAGCAATTTAATGCCTAATAATAATATCTTTTTCCACAAACACAAACATATTTTTCTTTTGCGAAACACATACGTATTTCAAGAAGAGACAAACAAACGTTGGTCATCTGTAACAACGCGTTTTATGGTATTCGACGCTATTAGATTTTACGACTGTCTTTTTCCGTAATTAACGCTCCTGAATGGGCCCTCTTATTCCGTAAATTCACTTCGTTTCGTATAATTGACGTTAATAAGCGAACCTCATAATGCGCGCCCGCGTAATACGGACCGCTGTTTGAATTTATTGCCCGCTATTTACATAAATTTTTCGTCCTGAATTAATGAATTATCCTTTCTCGCTGATAAATGTAATTCCATCTAGTTCGAAATGTGTTAGAGAATACGTGACGTATTGAATATTAAATGTAAAATTATCGTTAACACAATTTGCGAATATTTTCATATTTGAAGTCGACCACACACAGTCGAATAGCGAGATCTTGTAATTTTACAATCAAACGCATAGATTGATCTCCTTGGCAGTTACTTATACAAATTTGTGAGTAATGAGGCAAATCTACAACCAGAAGATAAATTACAATTCTGCATTTACTAACAAGCGAAGTCACCCAACTGATTACCTCTGATTTGATAACATTTTGCAGCCATGTAGAGCACTGAAAAATAATCGAGCCGTATTTTTCTTGAGCTACTGATATTCACTTTTTGGGGAGACAACCTCTAAAGTTACACCCCTCTAAAACACATTTTCAACGATATCTTTGGAACTAGAAGAGATATCGATCTGAACTATGATGCATGATGGGGGTTGTAAGGGGTTAAAATAAAAACAATTTTTAATCGCCCCACCACGTAAATTAGAAATTCATGTTTTTCTGTTCTAATCCGTAAACTACATTTAAAAAATAAAATTTACGTGTTTTTGAATTTTTTTCCCAAAATATGGTATACAGGAAGTACAGCCACCCCAAAATATCCCTTATGCAACTTTTTCTTTCTTTTCTACCTCAAGAATGAAATATTTGAGAGAATTTATTCTTGATATTTACGTTAGGTATCTTTAGAACACGCGCCAGCAAAGTTTTGGTTAAAAAGGACGTAAGGATTAGATGAGTTTGCTCCTGATTTGATATTTTCTCGTAAACGAATTGAACGATTATCTTTGAAATTCCTATTTTTGCTCCTTTTGATACAAGCTTCTGTTTCCCTATCCCATGTTTTTCTCTCTAATTTAAAATCGGAGGTGATTTTGCTTGTAAGAGTAATTTATATCGTGTTCTTAACATGTGCACATCCAAAACATATTAGGTGTTTTTGTAAATATAAATCACATCGTTGGAAAAGTATGAATCTAAATCGAGTTTGAAAAATCAAATCGCAATTCAAGCGATTATAAATCGCAATATTCGTGGGACGATTACTAGTGATTTGTTTACATTTCAAACAGCAATATGACTGACAATGTGAGGGTATGTATTAACAGTATTTATTATGATTTGAATTTTTCTGTTTTTTCGCTTTACGCAGATAATTTATTATTTCATCATCTGACGAATCCGTAAAAAACAATTTATATCCCGGAATTGTGCATAGAAGTAAACAAATCGTGTAAACAAATCAGTGCGTTGAAAAACTATTACAAATCGTGGATTAATTGCTGTGACGTAACGATTAATCTTAAAATCATAATCACAATCACGATTTATATTTACAAAAAACCTATTAATGTAAATTAAACAACAGCTATTACAATTCTAATACCAAAAATAATATTCCTGACAATTTTGAACAGCGTAATTTTGCTGTGTTATAGTGCTTGATACAGTTTCCGGAACTTTAATCACAGATATTCCAAAATCAAATCTAAGTAGTATAGCATTACAGGATAACAAAAGGCGACTGTCTAAGAAATTAAGTGATTATCTTCTAATTTGACAAAAAAAATGGAAATGAAGATAATAAAAGGAAATATAATAAATTCCAAATTGTCTGAGTCACGTTATTGAAGTCATAAACAAGGTCGTTCCACACAATACTTTCAGAAAACAAATATCAAAATTCATTTGAAATTGGCCAATAAATAGTGGTAATAAAAAGGTGTCATAAAAATTTATGGAAAACGTATTAAAATTGTGTTGAAAATTTCCACACCTTCTTATTTTTCCTTTGCTTTTATTGTAATGTTTTAACTAATTTATCGATGTGCATGTGCTGTCAGTATATACATACATATATCAACCTTGATAAGGATGCACTGAGCTTTAAATAAGTAAATTGCAATTATTGTAGTACCGTGCTACTACTATTAATATTATCATATGTTGTTTAGCAACATGTTCAAATTTTGTGTTAAAAATTTAATTATTTATTTCATTCTTTTTAACTTCGACTGCTCGAACATTTGGAAGTACTTAGTTCTATAAAACAGATCAAGGGTCTTAATACAAAAAAGAAGTCCATGCAAATATTGCTATTGTAGTTCTGGGAGATCGCTTCAAGATCACAGATAGGTCAAATCAAGTTTTTTTTTTAACGGATCATATATTTTTTTAATAAATCTTTAAAATGTGAAAAAGCAATAAAACTCACATAGTTTATAATGTTTATATATAATAAAAGTGTACAGAGAAACGTAGGTAATATCAATAATGTCGGCAAACATTTTAACAAATGATGTTATAATTATGGTAAGCCGTATAAATCTTTAAATAAACGGTAACGTATGTAACGTATTGTTGCATTTATAAATGAAGATTCTACTTCTAATTGCATGGCACTAATTATTGTTTCACACGCCAACAGACATTAAGTAGAATAATAAGTTTCTTAATTAAATAAAATTGCCTACAATTTTTTAGTATTTCCTAATTTTTATTTTGATTTGATTATAAATTCTAAATGAAATTAATTTAGCAATATTGCGTGAGAAAACCCATATTAAAACTAGTAAGTGGCATCTCTGCTTTTGTTCAGAATAGGTTCCTTTCAAAAACAATTATCAATTTATATATAATTACTTCTTTAATTAAAAGCAATGCTGAAAACGGTTTAAGTTTTATTTTCCATTTATCCAAACATAAAAAATGTTAAGTCTGATGGTTATCTTGGAACATAACAATTCAGTCTATGCATTACAACTCGGAAATCTATCAAGTTTCCATTCTCATCGCAAAAATAAGATTCTAATAGAAATATTTATTGCTGCAGAGAATATTGTAAAATATATAACCTAAAATCAAACCGAAGGATAGGATAGTCACTACTATCCTACCAAATTAACTTACGTTTACGTAAAATGTTGATGTGTCAATGATATGTCTTGAAAACGACAATTTTCGTAAATAGAATTTAAAAAGAAATAAATTAGTATAAAAACAGATTTGCTTTGCTAAATATTCTCCTAAGTCACTGCAAAAATCAATGCTATCAAAATCACTAAAAATTACTAAAAACTGCTTAAGTTGCTAAGTTTACGTTATTGAATGGAGTTAAGTATTGACTCAACTTGTGAGGGCAAAGTTGGCAACAAATGAATTTTTTTTTATTATTGATTTTATAAAAGCAATTATCTATATTAAAAGTTCTGCTTCACATATAAATCAATAATCGAAAATAAAAGTTGTAAGATATTTGTACATGAGGAAAATTAAAAATACTGTTTTTTATTGAAGAGAAAATTGTTTTTAAATTTGAATGATGCATAAAACCATTTGGAAATGTCGTTTGGAATTAAAAATTGGGTCCAACGTTAGCTTCTTGCCCTTCTATTAACTAATTATTAATTTAAAGTTAAAAATAGTTGTTTCTCTTCATTCCAAATAAAAAGGAAGAAACGGAACAAAAAGTAAATAAGGGATAAAGCGTCAGGTTGTACGTGAGTTTGTAATTGTAATACATACATACATGTAACAATGTCGTTGAAATTAAGCCTTCAAGAGAAAACTGATATTATGTTAATTGCTGGAGAAACTATAAAACTTTTTGAGAAACTACAGCAATCTTTAATTACAAACACCCTGATAGAAATGCACATCTTGCAATAGTAAGTAAAATAATTAAAAAAAAAACTTCTGGAAATGTTGATAATAAAGTCAAAAGGAAGCATGGGTTGCCACTGAAGAAATTTAAAACCAAATAATACTCTCAGCAGTAGAAAATCCTAAATATTCGTTAAAGAAAAGATCAACTTTATTTGGTGTGAGCAAAGATGTAGTTGGAACGGTATTAAAATCAAACAAATCAACTCTAAAAGCAGGAGATTTTGAATTTCGTGCTTGATTTCATGAGGAATTAGAAGCTAATCAGTTTATAGCTAGGTCCATACTTTCTCGGGCGGAACAAATGTGTGGTATGAAATTTTTGAAAATAGTTGGGCCATTCTTCTTTCGACGAACTGTGAATGCATAATTCTTTCTAAAGACTTTCTAAAAACTCAATTGGTTGATTTTATTAATGAATTATCCAGACATGAAAGGCGACCAATATAGTACCAACACGATGGAGCATCATGTCTTAGTACGAGAAATGTTTTAGAGTTTCTTATTTAAATTTTTAATGGAGGAGTATTTGGGAGGTAAACAGATTTTGTTTGGCCCGCAAGATCTCCGTACCTGACCCCTTTAGGCTTCTTTTTTATGGGATACTTGAAGCAGAAGATGTATCTTAGCAGATCATTTGAAAACGTTTTTAATTTGTAGAGAATAATTAGGAAAGCATGTGACGGCATAACTCCGGCTGTTATTAGAAATGTAACAAAAGAGCTTTCTGAAACAACAATTACCTGCTTTGGATGGTGTGGTAGATCCATTGGGGCGCGTGTCCAATGAGGAAAAATTTAAACCGTATTTTTCTTTCTCATGTAGTATGTAATGTGTAAATTTGCATTCCTAAAATAAATGATTCTAATCTGGCATTTATTCTTGATAATTCTTGCAAAAACGAGTAAAAGATTATCAAACTTGCCATGACAAGATGATTGATGCAATTAGTAAGTGCATTCATTTCTAATTTGTGATTCATCTTGTGCAATAAATAATTCTAAAATGATAAAATAAAATAAAATTGACTCTATGTAGGTTGTTAATATAGGGATTGCTAGATTTTTACAAGGTCTAGATCCTCACAATTTTTTTAATATCACACGACCGGTTTTGCCCTATCCGATCATCTTCAGGCCAGAATTTAAAATCAGTTAAGGATGGTCAAGGTTTAAAAATAAAATAAAATTAGAAAGGGCAATGTAAATAGTCAAACTTAAGTAAAACTTGTAAAGAACAGACATTAAATAAGGAATAAAACATAAGTTTAAACAAACAACATTTTAAAATTATTTAAAATAAAGGTAATCATTTCGAATAAAATTCTAAATTATTCAGTTTTTTTAAGTTTAAATTTATTAATTAGTCAATAGAAAACTATAAGTCTAACCTTGGACATAATTTTTAATTCCTAACAACATTTTCAAATTACATTTTGGGCTATATTTAAATTTAAAATCAATTTAACCTTAAATATAAATCAACATTTTTCATTTTTCTCGTGTACCACCAAATATTTGATTATTGCTTTATATGTTTTTGTAAATAAAATAATAGAAAAAAATCCCATTTGATGCCAACTTTTTCAGACACACTGTACAACTTCTTATTTATTTAAAATCATAGTTTTTCCCTAATTGAGGAAAATTATTTAATATTTTTGTAGTGATATTAAACTGTGAAAGTAAGAAGAGATTACATTATTTTTAATGGCGAATAAATTATACCATTATGTTTACTTCTATGTATTTTCCATTTATATACATCTACTAATTCTCAGAATAATTTACATATAGCAAATTTTACTACATAATTATCACTAGCTACAATCCTGCAAGCATTTATTTAATACAGCGAACGTATGAAACTATTTTAAAAAAATGTCTTATATAAAATAACATGAAGTATCCTTCAACTATCAACTATCAATGCACATTTTGCGTTATATGATTAGAAAGAGCGGTTAAAAATAGTCTTGACACACTTTATTATTATTTCCAGCTGTACTCGTGATAGTAACATTCTACATATATAAATATATTTCACAAACAAACACAAAAGAAGCGGCATTTATAATATGCATGACCTAATTAGGTTTGTATAAAAAGCACCGGAATTTAAAATGTAATCAGTGACGCAGTGATAAGAACTGTAGCCTTTGCGGATATACGCATAATGTGTAAATATGAACGGAAGATGCTGATTACGTATTAATAAACTTTAATAGAGTTCTAATAAATTTTCTTTATTTTCAGAAACGTGCCACTAGTCCTAGGGGAGGAAACGACGGCATTCAGCTACAAAATCGACGACACATACAGCTAGTAGCTCTCTGCACAGAATCCACGTGCTAAAATTTGCAATACATTTAGAAAAGACTCTAATAAGAAAGACTATTCACTTCAAACGCTTCCAGAGAAAAACGCTTTGTTATTTAATCGCTAAGTTAATAATTAAGACGAGAAGAAACAAGACGAACGGTGCGCCATCGTTTCAAACATACCAGGCGCCTTCGTGAATTTGTGATAGTGATATTTTTTTATTATATTAAAACCTAACGTGATATTATGTATAATCTAAACATAAACTTGGCAACGACGGCTGCCCCGAGCGCCGTCAACAACCTCCTGATGGTAGAGACGGGAGGAAACACGCCCAGGACTCCGGAGATCCTCAATTCCTTGATGGCCATGTCCAATCCTCTCGATAATTACGATTTCGGCGAGGACGGCCAAAAGATTGGCGAGAAGAAGCCCTTTACGACAACGAGCAGCGACTCGAATAGTTCCAGTTCGAGTCAGCTGGAGTCGCCGACCAATGGCCCGACCAGTATACAACAGACGTGTTCGCAATTAATCAAAGCCGGGCTCAAACTGTCGATCGAACAGAAGCGAAAATACCAAAACGACGGCGAGGATATCCTGGACCTCGACAAATGTCCGAAACGCATCAAGAAGAACGAATGCAGCGAATCCGAAGAGGATAAACATAACAATATTGCCGGGGTGAGTTTCTCGATTCACTTATGTATAGGGTAACTCGAGGATATTTGGCTCACTTTTTTACTCTTGTTGTTTCTTCATAATGTTTTGAATAAGAAACACGATTTAATTTCCTAAGAAATATTTATTCATTTATGAAGTATTTTCAACTAAATGAAAGTCCTTACATGTAACTAAAGAAAAATAACAAACTTGTCAAAAACCATCTCACCCACACAATCACGGTAGAAAGTAATCAGCACATCACGATCTACATT
The DNA here is from genome assembly GCA_004143645.1 of Protaetia brevitarsis. Lineage (NCBI taxonomy): Eukaryota > Metazoa > Arthropoda > Insecta > Coleoptera > Scarabaeidae > Protaetia > Protaetia brevitarsis. Next base: position 1,616,832 of record RXPK01000119.1, read on the forward strand.
CTGTCCCAAAACTCGTATAGCGTACAACAAAGATCCGAGCAAATTTAGACAAATTTGTTATATCTGGTTCCCATGAAAGATTTTCATCGAAAGCACAGAAAATTAGCAGTTTTTGTTCTGGGGTATATACGTCACAGACAGACTAGTAAAGAGCTCTTCGAATTTCTTGTTGGATTAAACTTAAGCAAATTTGTATTTTCTATATTCAAATCTAACGCATTACTGTTAACCCACTCTAATATGCTCCTCACATGATAAACCTTCCAGATTCTCAGAAGTTATTACTGCAGATGCGTCACCTGCATATTGACAAATGCTTAATGCATGATTTTTTTTTGACAAATTGTTGCTATATATTACAAATAACAAAGGACCTAAAACAGAACCCTGACAATACCCATTGACGCAGTTACCGGTCTAGAGAAGGCCGAACTACCATTACATGTCAATCCCACCACTTATACACGACTGCACAGATATGATTTTACCCACTCATAGTGTTTCAACTAATTGAAAGTCCTTAAATCTAACTAAAGAAAAATAACAAACTTGTCAAAAACCATCTTACCCACCGTGGTGAAGTACATGAAAGGTGTGAGGTACATGATACGTACTCTTAACGTTGTTTCTAGAAATATTTTTTTACAATCCAAAGGATGACTTCTGCTTACATAATAACACCACAATCATGGTAAAAGTTCAGAAATTTGAAGCACGAATCATGTAACCATCTGGATCTGGATCAGTCGTCTGATTTTATCGTTTGTGAATAAATTTAGCTACAACTAGTGCAGGCCTCATTATCTGCGCCCATACCATCTAGAGAATCACATAATGACATTGTTTCCTGATCTTCATCCGATGATGACTTATTCTGAGTTTTTTTTTCTTGATGATTTCTTTTTCTTGGTAACAGTTTTAGTTTTACTGTCGCTTTTTTCTTTCTGTAATCTTTTGGTCGTTTTACTCTTTTTTTCATTAATGGTTTTTTTCCAGTCAAAATTTTTGCCATATATTTACGTTTTCGTTGAACTGAACCAATAAAAACAAAAACAGTTGGAGCAGGTAAAATGTCGAGCATTTTACCAGGGGTGAATTTTTCGAGAATTTATTTTTGTTCGTAGATTTCACAGGAGGATCGTTTCCTTTTCCTGATGTAGTTTCGCTTATAGTCTGCTAACTGCAGCAAGGTCGTTGACTATTATTAGACGTGGGTATAGGAGATCTACTGCCAAATTCTTTACCATGTTATGTTGAGCTCTGTTTGTTAGATCAGATACATCTGCATTAGGGTTTTCGGTCAGAAATCGATAATTTTGAATAGCAGAAGGGTTAAATGGCGCAACTCCAGTAACTTTAAATGCCGATCTCGCATTACTTATTGTGGCTAACTTGTTCCATTCTTCCACTAATATCTTGCCAAATGGAACCTGGTAAGTTTTCTTTCCGGGTTATTTTTTATGTACAAATTGCAAGCTGTGCAATGGCTGCAAAAAATGTCGCGTAGCTAGGCTAAGAGAGCAGTATAATATTTTGTTTAACATAATACTCTAACATCATAACGTTAGTGCAGTGAGATGCATGACGACCAACGGTTAATAATAAAACTGTTCCTGGAAACAAACTGGTTCTTCAGCCATTGAAAGAATATATCACTGTTGATATAAGTAGATTTTTGCGACAGATACATCAAGGATTCTGGAGGCCAATTGTTAAGAGCAGAATTATATGCATTTGTTTTGTCCTAACCCGACTCCGTAGTTTAGTTTTGTTACGTCCCCATATTTAGATTTAAGTTCCTTCAGTTCTAAGAAGTTAATAGTGAAGACATCTTTCCCTTTTTCGATGCTTTCTTTATTCTGTCAGACAGCCTCTTCATTTGTAATTTACGACTACTAGAGTTCCTTTGTACACCACATGCAATCACTTTTGTAAACCCACCAAGGAAAAATGGTCAGTGTAACAAGGGACTACTAGTTCAAAACCATATTGTAATAAACAGTTCTGTTCCGGCATCTCAAGCGACAATCCATTTGTAAATATCTTACTATGTAAATATATGAAATTACAAAAAAGGGTTTTGTGTGTTTTGTTATTTAAACACATCAACGTAGAAGTGACAAATCCAGCACCAACGCATTCACAAAATTCTACACCAATCATCTTCAAATTCTTTCTTTTTATTTTTACCCTTTATGAGGTCCAGATGGGGAGGAATAAAAATACTTTGAACATTGTGCCAATATATAACAGTGGTGGTTTCCCCTTTTTTCTCCAGAACTGATACTAATATTCTTGAAGTCTGTTTTAGCTAGGGCAGCTCCAGACCTATTATTAAGTTAGATACAAATCTCGTCCATATTGAAAATATTACCTGGTTTGTTCATCGTTCAACGTTTTTCTTATTCATTCCTAAAGATCGATTAATTAAGACCCTTTCAGCTTCTCATATCGGTAGTCTTGGGTTTCTTTTCAAAAATAATTGAATTCACGGGAAACCAGCTAATCTTGATTGCTTGTTAAATAACGGTGATTGATATTCAACTGTTCAGCTAATTTAAAATTCATAGCTCGCACATCTATTCCATTAGGAGCGAACCCGTTTTTCTCAAGTTTGCAGTGGAGTGCGCAGTAATTTTTTTTTTGGCCCATCTCCACACCAGTTTTGATTGCTTGGTTTCTTTTCACTCTCCACTCATTCCACTGCAGGATAACTTTAAAGGATTTGGGAGTCATAATATCATTTCCCATGCTGTTCAATGATATTATAATTCTCCTACTGTGATACTGCATAACTGCTAGAAATAAATGCAGCATATGGTCAACCAATTTAGTGTATTATAGCAATTTAGAACGGCACAGATGATTGTAAATAAATTCCTAGATAACGAAAACCTTTCTTTTTTTAATTATACTTGATACAACCAGACAGCCAGACTACCTTCAAATAAACAGTTTTTGTTGTTTCTGATTTCATATTTACATAAAAATATACGTTATGAAAATGTACAAACAACAATATTAAAGGATTATAAACGAATGGATTGTAAATCAATGTAACATATTTTAAACCAATATATTTTTAAAAATAGTCAATATTTGATGTAGTAATCAGCTAATAAGTATTACTAGACGTAGTCGCTAGAGATTTGCGCATTCATTTGCCATTGAAAGTAATTATTTACATTTCTTGTATGCAATTTTATCTCAATTACTGTTTCTAAGATCTAGACTTTTTTACTTCAAATATTTACAATTGAATGTCATTTTAGATTTTTAAATTTTAGTCAGGCTACATCATAATCGCAGTTAGTTCCTAAGCGATTTTATACTTAGCATATGGTAGAACTACATGTTCTACTATTCAAAAGATTTTCTTATATATGCAGCAAAAAAATATTTGTTGCTACTAAGGTATTCCAAGAAATCGGTTGCTTTAAAAACAAACCTTCTTTCACTAATTGATTGAACCAACATACAGGGGAATCTTTAAAAATAAAATGTTGCCAAAAAATAACTCTCTATTCAAGTGTTGACCGAACAAGATATCGATTTACTCATGTGTCACACGAAAAATTAATTTATTCCGCACAATTATTTTGAAAACACATGAATTCCCTAAACAATTTGTTCCAATTAATTAATTTTTAGCATAAAGTATGTCTGACACTACTAAAATTAAATTGAATATGATACTGTAGAAAAATATTTGCCTGTATAATATAATATAATGCAAATATTTGTATCCTGTCATAAACTTTCTTATTTATTCTTCATCACTGCAAATACAAATAATTCAATTCGAAATTATATCTTTTGAGAAAATTTTTTTAGAATATTCGCCTGTCTTCAGTATTAATCAATTAGGACAAGCATATAAAATGAAAATGATAAATTCGAAATTATTTTATGGTTAAAGCGTGGAAAGTTTGCAAAAAGAAAGCAAATACCAATTTACTTTGCTTTTTATATCCTTTTTAAGAAGAGCAAATCGATTCTCTCTGAAAAACTTTCTTTTTTTTGCAACACAATCCATAGCAAATGAGCGTTCCTCAGCATTTTTCTTTGTAGAAGTATTTAAAACCAGAGAGAAAGATTCAATGCATATAAAAATGTGGAAAATTTTATCAAAACCCCGTCTTATTATAAAATATGATTAGGTTCAATTTCTGAAAGACCATATCTTGATATCCTATTCTCATTTTCCTTAAAATAAAGCGACAATAATCGTTCAAAAATAATTGGTTTCCCCAAAAAGAAGAAATTTATGTTTTATGTGAATAAAATGATACCTATTTGAAGCCGATTGGATTTATTGCTATCCAAATTATTAATGAAGAGATGCTATTGCAATAGCGTTTTCAAAAGCTTTCAAAGACCCTTAAACGATTAAACGAACTTTGATGTAAAGCCACAAAAGATGATTGCAATAAAACGTGAAAACGATGTATTTTCACATGTACAATTTATGGTCCTTCACTTTTTTCTGCCAAAAAAACTGTGGCGGTTTTAAAACTTCATTGCCTCGCAAACTTCTAAGGAAACTGCAAATAGACGATTTTACAATGTTCTGATGTTAGTATATTTAAAATTTACGCATTCGTTGTTGAAAATAATCGAATAAAACATTGTTTAAGTATTCCTATAAACATTTTTTGTTGGGAAAATTTGAAACATTCAGTCGTAGCTGTTATGTTCAAGATTAAATCTAAATTTATTATCTGAACCTTTAATTGGAAAAGTTTTAGTAAAATGCACACTGAGAAAAATAGATTGTACTTCTTAATATAACTATATTATGCCTTAGTATATTTTATAACTCCTATAGGGACAATCATATTTTGTATTACCGCTGAAAATATTTGTATAATAAATTTCTGTTAATAGTGTTTATTAACTCGTATAGTAGAGAAAGTGTATATTTAATTGTGTGTATTATTAATTTTAGCATTCATGCTATTAATTGTTAATATAAGTGTCCAATAGCACTGATAATTTTTAATAATAACGCCTAAAATTTTTATTGTACTTTCTTTACAGAAAGTAATATTTGACTGTGTACAATACATGTTGCTCAAACTTACTATATAATATTGTAATGCTTATAATGTTATTTTGTATTAAGGTAGTGGTATTTAAAATAGTAGATAATAAGTAATAATATATCATATGCTGATGCTATGCATCGATACTTATCTATAATGTAAATATACTGAATTAATTTTATTTTTTATTTCTATTTAGAGCCATTACGGCCAAAAAGTATTTTCTCTATTAAAAAATTTCTTACATTACCCTCAATTATGACCATGTGTACAAAGCTTGAAAGTCACAAGCATTTTGCTGGAAATAGTCTTATCTACCGCATGTCGCATTTGTATCAAATGAAGAATGGAAATTAAGCTGTCGAAGGAGAAGGAAGAGGCTTAAAATAAATCAATACGATATAAGGTAAAAAAGAAAAAGTATAAGCGAACAAAGCATTTATCTTTTAAACGAAGTTAATAAAGTAAAAATATAAATACAGTTTCTTAAATTATGTAAACATAAATTGAAACGTAATTGAATTTTGAAGATGCAAAAACTCTAAAGGAATTTGTGTTACTCCGATTTTAAAATTACGAGAAGATGTACACTCACACATAAATACTCTAAAATGATTCCAAAACTGTCATTTTCTTAATTGTTTTCAAATTCTTACGTCAAATTTACCTCAAATAACATTAATTGTAGCTTCTTCAAGCAAAATATGACACTTACTTAACATCTTGCAGATTACAATCAACCAAGATACAACAACCAAGACGCTGAAACACAAACAATCAAGTAAATTATATACATTTTTCGTTACTGAAGGGATAAAAGCTTAGATGATCCTGGTAAATTATTTTAACACTACATAATAGGCAAGTAATAAACTGGAATGAAAAACGAAAACTAAACTTAAGGTTTAGAGAAGATACATTATGTATAATAGGCGTTTTCGTAAACTACAATCTAATCGATCGAATCTTGATCTAAGATCCTTCAAATTACTCTACAGCTGACGTGAATTCATTGAATCAAACGCAGACACTTTTGATCTAGCACCGTTTGCGAACGTTAAGATCATGATTGGATCAAACTAATTGTATTTTTTGAAAACCCCAAAATGTTATACTTACAACACAATTTGCAAAATTCTAACGTGTATTACCTCATTAATATAAGACAAAACCATCACAAGTGCGCAAGTGTTAAGTTAATTTTCTATCGAAACATAAGCATCCATTATTATCTATTTGGTACTTAGCAAATATGTTTACTAATTGTGGCAAACTCAAATCGATTAACATTTTACTCCACATTTGCATCAATTATTTCTATAAGTGAAATCACAGAAGGTACACAACAATCAAACATAAACAGAAATGAGTAAGAACGTACTAAAAAACATGTACCGATAATTTTAGACGGCAAAATAATGCCGTCAGTTTCATCGGTAAAATTCGACGATGAATAAAGCAAGGGGTGGGGGTAACGCGTTATAAAAATTTATTGTAGAAAGTGGATATGCACCTAATACCCGATAATATTGCAGACAATAGCACTACTATCTATATAATCCACGTTATTATGCAGGATTTCAGCAATAGAATATATCCACATTTGTTTCCATTGAATGTAGGTATATACATGGTAAAATCCAGATTATATCTCTTATTATAGATATTTTAAAATTATTTTACTATTAATAAACAACACAAGATCCTTTTGACAATAATTATTTTAGTAATTAATATAAAGGAATTTATAATCCAATTTCTATAATCTATTTTTCTCAGTGCATGTTTGTAGATATCAAAAAAGAAACATTGCGTGCTTAGTATAGCTCTTTCATGAAACGTTAAATGTTCCTAATCGGTGACGATAACATAAAATAAATAATATCTATTTTCCTAAACTGGTTTGAAACTATTTTCCACAAACCTTCAGCGTTTGTGCGCTGTGATACACAATCCTACATGTTTTTCGATATACTCCAGATAATAAAGATAAATTTTGAATCGCCTCCGATTTTGACAGACCCCATTCTACATCTCTATACACTTGAAACGATCATTTAAACCCACCGCAGTAATATTACCATATGCACTGACAAACCAGCTCGAACGATCAAAGTCATCTAAAATCACTGCGACCAATATTAAATATGTTCGTGTGGGTTTCCTTTAATGTATCTGTTTGCTATTTTTCCAGCGTAGGTCGTCAGTTCATGCCCCCGATCTTCGCAATTTGCGCCGCTGATACCGTTATTCGTATCCAAGATAAATCCTGTATATACATATAAAAAAAAATCTCAAATGGGCGACAAATTCAAAATATGCAACATAATCTCGGTTGGAATTAACGGCTGTAGAACCCACATATGATTGTTTAGAACGTGTTTCGTCTGGTGCGTGGGCTAAATAGAGGAGTTTAAGCTAAATTATTATCAATGTATGCTAAAAGAAGTTGGCGGTTAGAAATTATAGAATACACATGCAGTTTTCTTCAAAAAAAAATTGCAAATCGCCAACTACTCCGTGTTTTATAAGCTTGATACCTCATCTCAGATATTTCAATCCGGATCTTTTTATCTTTAGTTAATTTTCAAACACATAAAGAATTTGCTTTATGAGCAAATACATATTACCTACCTTAGAGCGTTTCATGCATTAGTAAGTCACGCTTTTTCCGGACGTACAAACAAGATTAAACCATTGTGGTAATTGCCTCATTAGTATTCGATGATAATTGAATGCACATCGAAAACCGCTTTGGAAAATATCTAATTTTTATGCAGCTTTTTCTAGACTTGCGTCTTGCAAGAAAACAGTGGAAAGATGGTTTATAGATGATTTATCGAAACATATAAGGTTAGCAGAGGCAAGTGTTATATTTTGAAGTACCGCTGAAACGTTGGCAATCTGTTAATGATTTTATTAAATTTCAATGGTCAGAATCCAGTATATCAGTACAGACATCGAAATACCGTTTTCAAGCTCAGAAAATAATGATTAGGTAAACTCTTATCTCGCTCAGGAAAAATCAACAACAAAACTAAGAGTGTACAAAATTGCAATAACATACATCTTAAAAGCTTTAGCCCAAATTTCTTTAGAACGTATTAAAAATTAAAACTTCTTTTACGGCATTTTTTTCAGAACAAATATAATTAACAGCTTTGTAAACAACATTTTTTTCTTTATTGTAAATTAATCTTCAATAATACGCAGTATTCTGGAAAGATCTTGCATCCAGCATTGGATTGTTTTAAAATCAATCTCTTGAATGTTTCTAAAATTCCCCCGTTTTAATTGTTGCCCGTTTTCGGCTTCCCAAGCTCCACCAAACACTTTTCAAGACAAATTGACTCAGAAATGTTCATTTGAGCGACCTTGCGATAAATTTGAAGAAGTGTGGTTCTTAACACAGAGGGTATTTTACGAGCATTTGGTCAATGTTTGAGTTTCAAACGCATAATGGCAAGAAGGCAAGTCCGACCAAAATGTAACATCATCGTGAGCTTAATTCTGGTGGATAAAATTAATTAATTTTATTAAGCAGTTGTTAATATAACTTCGACTGTAGCGTTGCCTCTAATTCGTCCAATCGCGCATCAAACCGAAACTCTATCACCAAATTTATCTGGACTTTCTTTTACATCGTCGGTGTAAAAACCATCGTTTCCTTTAATTTCAGAAATACTTAGAATAAAGTACTTTTCATCATCTATGACAATGACTTTGTTATTTGCAAAAGAGTGTATCTTAAAAACCCAGCTACGGTATCCTAACTAACTGGTTTGGCGTATATTTAATTAGGATATTTCTTTTATTTACCACATTTTACACCTGTTCTCTTCAATTCTCTGGAAATTGTATCCTTGGAAACACCACAACGTTGTGGTATTTTTCTCAATCACTATTCAAATATTCTTGACGCTTTCGACTAACCGGTTTGCACTAGTTACAATATTGGCCTAACACTTTTTGGAAGATTTAGGCATGGCAAACCTTGCTCACATTCTGCTATGGCACGATATATGGTTCTCGGCGACACATTTTGATTTCCAAAAGAAACTATTTAAACTTTCTGCATCTGCCCAATTAAATTATAACCGTTTTCTCTAAGCTCTAATTTATAAATCATGATAACGGAATCGATTCCAGTAACTAAACTGTCATTAAAATTACAAATCATTGAATTGTTTTTGTTTCCAAAGAAACTCGATATTTTGGTACTTTTTATTTTTTCCATAAAGTTGTGCTTTCTATCAAAACTTTTGGGACATACGTTAAAACCAGTCGTAATATATGCAACTCATGATGCGAAATTCCTGCCAATAGGTTAGTAGAATATGAGTTGGTGTTTGGCCTGTTTACATCGTCTGTTGGATTATTTAGACCTGATGTTTCTCCAATGCTCGTCAGTTTCCACATATTACATATAAATATAGATTTCAAATAATAACCATTACAAGGAGTATCCTGATGACGGCGGTAGAAACACTGACGAAACGTCAGATCTAAACAACTCAACAGACGGTGGAATCAGCTTCAGCGCGAACTCATAATGTAATGTAAGTAGCAGAAAATGTATGAATGTCAAGAGAAATTGATAATTTTCGAAAGGAGCAAAATAAAAATATTTGAAGGAAGGAGAATAAATTAAGAACATTATAGAAGGGTAACAAAGTAAGAGAACTACAAAGGGAAAGAAAATAGTAAAAATAATGAAAGCGAAGGTAATGAGATGGTATAGCCACATGCGACAACGCATTAGTCAAAAGAATGACAAAATGGAAACCGCAAACAACAAATAGAAGAAACTAAGATGGAAAGAGTAGATAATCAGCAATATAGGAAACATGAAAATTGCAAGATGAATAGACAAAATGCAGGGCAGAGGAAGATGGGAAAAAAGTCGTAAAAGAAGCAACAAGACATCAAAATTGATAAAGGAAGAAAGTGTGAAGTGGAATGGAATAGACGGTTGATATTGACATTAATCTATACCCTATTTTGAGAGCAAAGGCACATCATGAGTATAGAAAAATATTTTTACAATTTTAAAACTAGAAAATCTCATGAAGTCATTTTTGCTTATGTGACCGGAAAACAACAATATGTTGTGTTTAAAGCTTGCAAGAATAACTCCAATATATAGAAGTGGCACTGCCTTCTTGTTGTCAGATTGAAGAGATTGTTGATTTGTTTGCTTTCTTGCTTTCAGTAATAATAATAATATGTATTTATTCCAGTCGACCATACACGGCATTGAATACGTCATAAAACAGAAATGTATAATGTATAAATAGATACTCTAGTAAAAAAAAAATAGAAAATGTATAACAATAACACTTACAAACATATGTAAGCAACACCTATATAGCAATATACATACTAAAGTATTATGATCCAGAAATTCCTGGATTGAATAAAATGATCGTCTCTGCAAGAAAATTTTTACTTTGGCTAAAGTTTTTCCAACATTACTTTGTGTATTTATTTCATGTGGAAGTTTATTAAAAAATCTCCCAACATGTCCCGGACTCTTCTCAAATAATGACGTCTTATGATGATCGATCCTGAAGTTATTTCCGTGTCTAGTTTCATAGTTATATACACTGGCGTTACTTTCTTTGGAAGTATATTTTAATACATAGCTTATTGTTTTGTAAATGTATATGCAAGGGAGAGGCAGGATTTTATATTGGTGAAATATTGGTCTACAACTTTCTGTATTTTTCAGGTTAAATATTAGTCGTAAAATTCGTTTCTAGAAAACAAAAACACGATGTTTATTGGTAGCATTTCCCCATGTAATAACTCATTACTGAGTATGCCAGAGCATAATAAATATTCAGTAAAGTTCCCTGGTCAAGACTAGTCTTTAACTGTAACATTGCATAAAAAGTTACCCAAACGACTGCAGACGTGATCAATATGTGAATTCCAACTCATGTTTGCATCAATATACGTGCCTAGATAATTTACGGTATCAGAAAATTCTTGAGAAACGCCACCCATGTCAATCAGGATGTTAGAAATCTAAGTAGAAAGAAAGAAATGCTTTAGGTCTGGAGTGTGATGCTCTTCGGAAAAAAATGATCTAAAACAAATGACTGCACCATATTTACCGACATATCTAGAGCATTTAATTGTGCTCCCAATTTTCATCTTCTTACCAAACTTGAAAGGTACTTTAGGAGTAATGTTAATTATTACTTCCACTCGTATTTGACTAGTCTCCGTTAATTTATACGGTTGACAGTTGACTATGATCATGTAAATTCAAAAGTTAGCCGTATTGTTTGAGGTGTGCCGTCATTTATAATATTCACTAATTACAAATTTATTGAATTTATTGAATTTATTGAAATTTTTTTCAGCGGGTAGAATAACAGAGTCCACTGACATTTTTTTTTTGCCAATCAGTGAGTTTGGTTTATAAATGCAGAAGCAAACATACTTATCGGATAGAAACTCATTTCTACAACACTCGTAACAGCAATAGTGTTTCCGAAAAAGAATTTCTCTCTCTGTAAAAATTTTCTGTTCTTCATGGATTTCACTTTCTTCTTTCATAAATTATATTCACCTATATAGAATTTTTCTAATTTAATTACATTACGCTCCAAATTAAAGGCTATATTGCTGAAGCATGTATGTATTTAACTGTCTCTTTGCTGTGAACATGATTATTCGTTATTTTATGTTTATTATATTTTTATGTATCAATTTAGATATCAAACAGCATTGACTTCCTTACTAACAGTACATTATGCAATACCATGTTGATACTATATTGTTATTAATACCGAAATGTTGTTTCTAGCGGCTACATTAAAATTGCACATTAAACTATAAAAATTGCTAAATCATTCGTTATGTAGGAAAATTGGTTATTAAATCTATCAATTTCTCGGAGAATTGCGTCTGATAGAACAACCCTTTACACAATAAATTCCTGTTGCTTTAATGACTGGGTAAAAAACCAATGATTATGTGCAAGAACTTCAATTCCTCACATATAGAAAACCCATTCAAATATTCTTTACAATTTTCTTATATAAAAGATTGATCGCCTGAGCTTTGTCACGTTTCTATCAACTGTATACCTAATAACTTTATGCAATATACTGAAACGTACTTATGGACGAAGTACAACCACAAATTTATTATGCTTGATTTTTACACAGATTATGTCTATCTTCTTCTCATACAGGTGTTTAATAAATACTACTAATGTAAATTTGTTCGCTTGAAACCGGAGGCGTAATTTTCTAAAGAAGCCTATGGCTATTGTGAGTCTCCTTGTGCAATTATCGTGATAATCAGTTGGAATTCGATTGGAGTTCCTGGAATTTAAAATCTCTCAATGGCAAAACGATTTACATACATTTAAATCCCCAAGAGCGCGTTTTATTTTACATTAGAACAGTTGCGGTAGGAAATTTATGCTATTTTTTTCTATCTGAAAATATATTTAACTTTTTCGGTATTAACCATGAATTATCTTGTTTTCTTTTTTTAGAAGAAAATGTTTACTCAAGACCGCAAATTGATGCGCAGAAATAAAAGAGAATGTATTATATTTAAATAAAAATTAGCATATTTTGTTGGAAACACCACGAAAATTATGCTACTGTCACCTTTCGTGGTTTTTGCTTTTACCTGAGGAATCCTAACAAAGAATCTAGTCAGTATTAATTGAATTTACGGCAAAGGGAACATATTGCGTTGTTTGCTGAGATAGTTCTCTGCAATTTAGGGAAGCTGTATAGTGTGTTAATGACAATACTACAGAATTTTCGCAATTTAAAGACATCCACGCCTATAATATTTAATTTAACCTTGAAATACCTGAGCACGGATTAATTCGCTTCCCAGTAAAAATACCAATATACAAATTGAAAAAATGTACCAGTACATATGAGCATGCGGCATATGACTTTGATAGGCCGAAATAAGGAAAATGTAAATAATAAATATAAACATTGGTGCTAAAAGGTTTCCTAACAAAGAATCATACCTTAAATAAGGTTATGACTTATTACACGGAGAGAAATATCCTTTTGCATTTAAAAGGAATTGCATTAAACCAACAGTTTTTGCGTTTTGTGTATGGCCAACATGATTTGGTGTTTCCTTGAAAAGGAATATAATTTTAAATACACGCATTTCTTCGGAAAAAATATATTTTTCGTTGAAACAGTTTATTATTTTAAATGAATGTTATTGATAGTTGATTCAAGTCCTCTTTATTTTGAACATGAAAACTATGCAGATTGGCAGAAAACCGTAAGCATGTTGATTCAAGAGGTTTTTCCTTTTCTTATAACAACATTTATTCATTTTAGACTTAAGCGTAACACAACAAAATGCCGTCATCATTTTCAATCGAAATGAAAATGAATTATCTCCAAAAACCCATGTACTAAGAAGGGATTTGCCGTTAGAATGTTGTAAATCCTAATAGTAGCATTGGACGTGGGTCCCAGTTGACCCACGCAGTTGTAGATATTATATTGGTAAAATTAGCAAATATGTTTGTAAAATAATGAGTTTCCAACATCTTATACTCACATAGTATCATTTACATCAAGTAGCTTTATATACGCCTTGTGCGGTACATACAAATATCGCAAGAGTGACACTGACGAGCCTTGAAAAGGCGAAACATTGATGTCTGTCAATAGCGACATTTGTATATATTTTTCTACATAATAATAACAATATAATATGTAATGTGTATTGTCTTACATATTTAAACAGAAGTTATACAGACATTTAAATAAATAATTAATCCATTTAATTTACTTACTTTTCGTCGAAAGCATTATGCGTAAGAAGAAAATATTTTCCGGCAAAACAGCACGCTACTTTCAATTAAAATAAACACTTTTCTGAGAAAAGGTATTCTCTTCGGTGATCATGATAAAAACCAAAAGTTATAAAAAAAATTTTATTTATTTTTTTTATTTAATGCAATCTCTTTTCTTAGTGTAGTTAGGACTGAATATCTGTCTTATCTCTTATTTTTTCGTTAAGTGCTTCCTCACTGTTTTATAAGATTCTCACGCGACTTCTCAAAAGTAAAATATTTTCTGATAAAGAATATGCCAATATGCCTAAAATTTATGGTCATGCTCGAAGAAATTCAGGGCAGGCAATTGCATTTGTCTTCACTAAGACTTCCTCAGGTTGGGAATGGGGATGGAAATTGTAAGTGATAATTGTATCGGTTTGCTTGAATTGGTGCATCGCCTCAGCAGTGCGTTATATGGAGAATTTCTGAAAGACCAGTTTGGCTGCTGCTGGAAGATTTACCGTTAGCATTTCAAAAACAGCATTTCGACTGTGGTAGCGCATTGTGGTCAGATAGATACAGAATATCTGCATACGTCTTAGCCCCAAATATGGATTGGTTGATACAGATTTATACATACTTTGGCCGCCACGATGCCCAGACCTAAAAAGACCTAAAATTTTTTACTTGTGGAAGCATTTGAAGAGTGAAAGACAGTAATTATGGAAGCAAATAATAATAAATAAAAAAGGAGATTATGTATTCGTCGCGCATGATTATGTATTGGGTACAATGTCACACACTTTAAACACAACATATTATTATAACACAAATTAACACTTAAGATAAATCCTTCATATCTTCGTTAGGAAATCGTTAAGCATCATTGTTTATTAGGATATTTTTTGTTGTTTTGATCTTTTGTGTCATGTTCAGAAGCATTGTACTCTTATGTGTTACATTTTAACGCTATCACACTGGAGTTTATAAAAGTGTATGTCTCGTTTGGAGCAGCCATATAAAGCAATGTGCCTAGACTGGTATACGCCGTGAGGCCGTATATATATTTTATGCTCTGCTTACTTCCGTGGCCAGTGACGTAGATAAAAGATTTGCCCCATCCTCCCAGAAAACTTTTAGGCAACCTTTCTAAAATTAAAAAATATATATTTAGAAATGGTTGGAAATGTCCGATCTTGAGTTATTTATAAGCAAGAGGAGAATAGTTGCTATATTTATTTAAGAAATTTTTGCAGTCCTTATAGATGTTTTTGAAGCAAAGACAAGCATTGGAAGGATGGGAGGTTTACACCTTAAAGATGGTCAAGCAGGAACCTCTGCAGTATAAAGTTATATGTTCATCTTATTTTAAAGCCACTGAAGGATGACACACCTCATATAACAATAACAAAAAAGTGAATTACTATTTTAGGCAATCACAATTATAATTTTCTCGACAACTCTTCGGCAACTTTCAACGAATACAGCAGTCATTTATTATATATCGCTCTAAAGCTAGTAATTACGATGAAGTCGTTAACTGTCCATTTTATTTACAAAGACTTTTGCTTCATGTTTATCATTTTTTTATAGAATAGGATAAAGTTTGATAAAGATTGTACAGACTAAAAATTATATATGTATTCGACTGCAAGTAGATACTCAAATCTAGATGCTCACCCTGTTAGACAGGCCTAATTAAGACAAAATCAAAGAATGCCTTCTAGGAAATGGGGGATCACAATAAATCTGAAAAGATCGCGATGAAACAGATCCGTAGGCCACTTCAATCCTAATCTAATCTATCTATTTTTTTTTCCTAAATTGTTGTTAGGTCTGCGCCCCTGATTGCGGCATATGCTATGATTGGTAACAATTGTTACTGTGGTACTATGTAATTCTAAATATGTTGCAGACTGTTGAAACTAGAAGTAATGCAAAAACAGTATTCATCTATTGAATTGCTTCTCGTATTGCAATGGTGTTGTTTCCCTCTCTTTCTTTAAATTTGCACTATGTATCTCAACTTTATTGTATTCTAAGGATTCTCAGTATGTATTTGGAGATGTGTTTTCACAATTTATTATTTATATTAGTCCGTAACTATAATGAATCACTATGTATATGTAAAAATGATGGAATAAATAAATAAATAAATTGAAAATATTGTTGATTAGCTCTCAAGGGTATTTGCATCCTGTTAACCACGATATAGATAACACTAAATAAGTGATTATTTAATGATTCGAACCTTAACACGTTGCAAACTCTCAAACCAAACACACTTTTTTCCTCTCACTGTAGTTAACGTAGTGTTAGTTACGCCTGCAACCGTAGTTGTTAATAGATTTTAGCAGTAAACGACCTTCGCGTCCTTACAATTCGGCGTTAAAAGTTAAAACCTACAAACAAACGCTAATTTGTTTGTCTTCATATATCCAAATATATTGTTCTTAAGAACGTTAATTAATTTTTAGATAAATGTATTTATGAGATCAGTGTTTGTTTGACAATCGTAGCATTTAAAGAGAAGTTTAGATTGTTTACAAGTAGCATTTGCACTAAAGATCTAGCGGAATTTTCAACGTTTTGCACCTAAATCGATGCAAATGTAAACTCAGTTTGAAAGTTAAGTGCCTGTTTACGTCTAAACCGGCCGTGCAATAAAACCNGATATGCGCCTAATACCAGATAATATGGCAACAATAGCGACTACTACTACTAATACTGAAATTTAAAATTTATCATATGTTATTTGTGTAATTGCAACGTTTATTTCCCAACAGCACTTAAGAAAAATTAATAAGTAATAGCTATACTCCAGAGAAAAAGCAAAAACGGAACACCTTGAAAATTGCTGTTTTGCGAGCTTCAACGGTCGATATGCAATGCCCTGTGGCCAGAGTTCAAAAAAAATCCTAAAATATTTTCCTTTAAATAAGGAGATTGTTAGTTTTAAAAATCAATGAATATTAAATTTTAGGAAAATTCTAAAATAGAAAGCAGTTCGATTAAAACAGCTTGCCAAGTCCAATCATTTCTTCCGATATATAGCTTATAGAAAATCAAAAACCTATTAAAAAAATGGCTAATATTCAGATCTAAATCTATAGATTCTTCCTTCTAGAAACGTGAAAATATTTCTTAAAAATCCGTAAAGACTGTCCAACCCCTAGCAGACGCTTTTTAAAGGCGAACACAATTAACCTATCACCATGTACTCTTTAAATTGTATTGACGAGTCGATTCTCAGCTTCTAACCTTTTATGAGTGTTTTCTGATTGCCATTTTAAAGTCGACTGCATTGGTTGAAACGGAAATAAAACAATTGTTTTAATCTATTGTTATATTCGAGTTAAAACAGTATTATTGTACATAGTTATAACAGTGGAGTAGACGTACATTTGCTGACGTTGTTTGAATTTTTAGGTTTCAAACGCCAAAGCAGTTGTGTGTGTAACCAATCTCCATTAACTATATACAAAAATTTCTGTTTTCATCCAACCCATTTTAAACCTTTCTAACAAGCGTCCTGATGCCATGCCATCGATAACAGCTTTATTTGGTCTTAGGCAGATAATAAAACTTTTCCTATTCTTGGACACCTTAAGAAATCAGTTGCATTGACCATCTAAAAGATCTAACTGATTAACTTGTTCCAAGAACATTTGAACCTTGTTGAACGATTTTTTTAATTGATTTTTCAGTAATAATGTTTCTTGCTGAAATTATACCTTTTCTGACCAGGCCAGTCATTCGCTAACGACTTTTTTCCTATTGTTGTCAGCTATTTACCACAGTCTGGAGAATATCTTGTGGCAATCCAATCCCTCACCAAATTCATTTCAGGAGATCTTTCTCTAAATTGATAATCTAAAGGATCCTGAATGGTACCTTGCGATACTCCGTACCCTGCTTCTCTTATGCTCATATTTTCTAGCCTATTGTTTTCAAAGTGTTTGATGGAGCTACTTCAGTCCCAGATCAATTTTTCTATATCAGGAATGTTGATAAGTCCAAATCTACTCTAATATTCATCAGGTAAAAAGAATGTGCATACATTTATAAAAATTATGAATTCTGTAAGGCAACAAAAAAAAAAGGAAAATATTTTTCTATGGAAATATTAGTGGCTGAAATCTCGAGTTGAAGAGTCCTCTACTCAACGACTTTAGAACCATTTTTGCTTGAGAAGACTGAGTATATTGATGTTTGATACACTTGTAACAAAAAAAAATGGTGTGTTCTAAAGAATGATATTTATTATCAATGTGAATATGGCGTAAAATCGTTTTTTTTTAATAAATGCTCCAGCTGTCGGTTTTCTGGCTGAATTTTGTATTTTAACAATTGTTTTACATCTTGTTTACAGCTATCATACAATATGTACATAACTTTCTATGATGCAAAACTTTCAGGTTTTTTTCTCTCATACTACATAATATAGATGCAAGATTTCAGCAATAGAGTATATTAACATTTATTTCCATCGAATGTAGATGGTAAAATCCAGATTGTATCTCTTATTATAGATATTTTAAAATTATTTTACTATTAGTAAACAACACAAGATCCTTTTGACAATAATTATTTTAGTAATTAATATAAAGGAATTTTTAATCCAATTTCTATATTCTATTTTTCTCAGTGCATGTTTCTAGATATCAAAAAAGAAACATTACATGCTTAGTATAGCTCTTTCATGAACATTAAATATGGTTTCCTAATCGGTGACAATAACATAAAATAAATAATATCTATTTTCCTAAACTGGTTTGAAACCATTTTCCACAAACCTTCAGTGTTTGTGGCAGTATAATACACAATCCTACATGTTTTTCGATATACTCCAGATAATAAAGATAAATTTTGAATCGCCTCCGATTTTGACAGACCCCATTCTACATCTCTATACACTTGAAACGATCATTTAAACCCACCGCAGTAATATTACCATATGCGCTGACAAACCAGCTCGAACGATCAAAGTCATCTAAAATCAATGCGACCAATATTAAATATGTTCGCGTGGGTTTCCTTTAATGTATCTGTTTGCTATTTTTCCAGCGTAGGTCGTCAGTTCATGCCCTCGATCTTCGCAATTTGCGCCGCTGATACCGTTATTCGTATCCAAGATAAATCCTATATATACATATAAAAAAAAAATCTCAAATGGGCGACAAATTCAAAATATGCAACATAATCTCGGTTGGAATTAACGGCTGTAGAACCTACACATGATTGTTTAGAACGTGTTTCGTCTGATGCGTGGGTTAAATAGAGGAGTTTAAGCTAAATTATTATCAATGTATGCTAAAAGAACTTGGCCGTTTGAAATTATAGAATACACATCCAGTTTTCGTCAAAAAAAAATTGCAAATCACCAACTAGTCCGTGTTTTATAAGCTTGATACCTCATCTCAGATATTTCAATCCGGATCTTTTTATATTTACTTAATTTTCAAACACATAAAGAATGAATTAGACATTTATGAGCAAATATTACCTACCTTAGAGCGTTTCTTGCATTGGTAAGTCACGCTTTTTCCGGACGTACAAACGTAACAAGATTAAACCATTGTGGTAATTACCTCATTAGTATTCGATGATAATTGAATGCACATCGAAAACCGCTTAGGAAAATATCTAATTTTATGCAGCTTTTCTAGACTTGTGTCTTGCAAGAAAACAGTGGAACGATGGTTTATAGATGATTTATCGAAACATATAAGGTTAGGAGAGGCAAATATTATATTTTGAAATACCGCTGTTAATGATTTTATTAAATTTCAATTGTCAGAATCCAGTATATCAATATATACAGACATCGAAATTATCGTTTTCAAGCTCAGAAAATAATGATTAGGTAAACTCTTATCTCGCTCAGTAAAAATCAACAACGAAACTCAGAGTGTACAAAATTGCAATAACATACATCTTAAAAGTTTTAGCTCAAATTTCTTTAGAAAGTATTAAAAATTAAAAATTCTTTTACGGCATTTTTTTCAGAACACATATAATTAATAACAGCTTTGTAAACAACATTTTTTTTCTTTAATTTAAATTAATCTTCAATAATACGCAGTATTCTTTGAAGATCTTGCATCCAGCGTTGGACTTTCTCAACATCAATCTCTTGAATATTTCTAAAAATCCCCCGTTTTAATTGTTTCCCCGTTTTCGCTTTCCGAATCTCCACCAAATACTTTTCAAGACAATTGACTAGGAATGTTCATTTGAGCGACCTTGCGATAAATTTGGAGAGAGTGTGTTCTTAACACAGAGGGTATTTTACGAGCATTGGTCAATGTTTGAGTTTCAAACGCATAATGGCAAGAAGGCAAGTCCGACCAAATGTAAATCATCGTGAGCTTAATCTGGGTGGATAAAATTAATTAATTTTATTAAGCAGTTGTTAATAACTTCGACTGTAGTGTGCCTCTAATCGTACCAATCGCGCATTAAACCGAAACTATCACCAAATTTGTCTGAACTTTCTTCTACATCAACGGTGTAAAAACCATCGTTTCCTTTAATTTCAGAAATACTTAGAATAAAGTACTTTTCATCATCTATGACAATGACTTTGTTATTTGCAAAAGAGTGTATCTTAAAACCCAGCTACGGTATCCTAACTAACTGGTTTGGCGTATATTTAATTAGGATATTTCTTTTATTTACCACATTTTACAGCTGTTCTCTTCAATTCTCTGGAAATTGTATCCTTGGAAACACCACAACGTTGTGGAATTTTTCTCAATCACTATTCAAATATTCTTGACGCTTTCGACTAACCGGTTTGCACTAGTTACAATATTGGCCTTACACTTTTTGGAAGATTTAGGCATGACAAACCTTGCTCACATTCTGCTATGGCACGATATATGGTTCTGGGCGACACATTTTGATTTCCAAAAAAAACTATTTGAATTTTTTGCATCTGCCCAATTAAATTGTAATCGTTTTCTATGAGCTCTAATTTATAAACCATGATAACAGAATCGATTCCAGTAACTAAGTTGTCATTAAAATGACAAATCATTGAATTGTTTTTGTTTCCAAAGAAACTCGATATTTTGGTACTTTTTATTTTTTCCATAAAGTTGTGCTTTCTATCAAAACTTTTGGGACATACGTTAAGACCAGTCGTAATATATGCAACTCATGATGTGAAACTCCTGCCAATAGGTTAGTAGAATATGAGTTGGTGTTTGGCCTGTTTACATCGTCTATTGGATTATTTAGACCTGATGTTTCTGCAATACTCGTCAGTTTCCACATATTACATATAAATATAGGTTCCAAATAATAATCTATTACAAGGAGTACCCTGATGACGGCAGTAGTAACACTGACGAAACGTCAGATCTAAACAACTCAACAGGCACTGGAATCAGCTTTCACGCGAACTCATAATGTAATGTAAGTAGCAGAAAATGTATGAATGTCAAGAGAAATTGAGAATTTTTGAAAGGAGCAAAATGAAAATATTGTAAGGAAGGAGAATAAATTAAGAACTTTATAGAAGGGTAACAAAGCAAGAGAACTACAAAGAGAAAGAATGTAGTAAAAATAATGAAAGCGAAGGTAATGAGATGGTACAGCAACATGCGACAACGCATTATTCAAAAGAATGACAAAATGGAAACCGCAAACAACAAAGACAAGAAACTAAGATGGAGAGAGTAGATAATCAGCAATATGGGAAACATGAAAATTGCAAGATGAATAGACAAAATGCAGAGCAGAGGAAAATGGGGAAAAAGTCATAAAAGAAGCAACAAGACATCAAAATTGATAAAGGAAGAAAGTGTGAAGTGGAATAGAATAGACGGTTCATATTGACAATTAATCTATACCCTATTTTGAGAGCAAAGGTACATCATGAGTATAGAAAAATATTTTTACGATTTAAAATTAGAAAATCTCATGAATTTTTGCTTATGCGCCCGGAAAACAACAATATGTTGTGTTTAAAGCTTGCAAGAATAATTCCAATGTATAGAAATGGCACTGCCTTCTTGTAGTCAGATTGAAGAGGTTGTTGATTTGTTTGCTTTCTTGCTTTCAGTAATAATAATAATAATATGTATTTATTCCAGTCGACTATATTCACCGCATTGGATACGTCATAAAACGGAAATGTATAATGTATAAATAGATACTCTAGTAAACATAAAAAGTGGAAAATGTATAACAATAACACTTACAAACATATATAAGCAACACCTCGAAAAATATATATACTAATAATAAGTATTATGAACCAAAAATTCCTGGATTGAATAAAATGATCGTCTCTGAAAGAAAATTTTTAGTTTGGCTAGAGTTTTCCCAGCATTACTTTGGGTTTTTTTATTTCATGTGGAAGTTTATTAACAAAGTATCTCCCAACATGTCCCGGACTCTTCTCAAATAATGACGTCTTATGATGATCGGTCCTGAAGTTATTTCCGTGTCTAGTTTCATAGTTATGTACACTGGCGTTACTTTCTTTGGGAGTATGTTTTAATACATAGCTTATTGTTTTGTAAATGTATATGCAAGAGAGAGGTAGGATTTTATATTGGTGAAATATTGGTCTATAACTTTCTGTACTTTTCAGGTTAAATATTAGTCGTAAAATTCGTTTCTGGAAAACAAAAACACGATGTTTATTGGTAGCATTTCCCCATGTAATAACTCATCACTGAGTATGCTAGAGCATAATAAATATTCAGTAAAGTTCCCTGGTCAAGACTAGTGTTTAACTGTAATATTGCATAAAAACAGCTACCCAAACGACTACAGACGTTAAGGAATTCAATATGTGAATTCCAGCTAATGTTCGCATCAATATACGTGCCTAGATATGTTGCGGTATCAGAAAATTCTTGAAAAACGCCACCCATGTCAATCAGTATGTTAGAAATCTAAGTAGAAAGAAGTAAAATTTTATGTCAGGAGTGTGATGGTCTTCGAAAATATTGATCTAAAACAAATGACTGCACCGCATTTGGCGATATATCTAGAGCATTTAATTGTGTTCCCAATTTTCATCTGCTTAGCAAACTTGAAAGGTACTTTAGGAGTAATGTTATTACTTCCACTCGTATTTGACTAGTCTCCGTCAATTTATACGGTTGGCAGTTGACTACGATAATGTAAATTCAAAAGTTAGTCGTATTGTTTGAGGTGTGCGGTTATTTATAATATTCACTAATTACAAATTTATTGAAATCTTAATATTAGAAGTTATTGAACTTTGTTTTCAGCGGGTATAGAATAGCAGATCCACTACATTTTTTTTGCTAATCAGTGAGTTTGGTTTATAAATGCAAAAGCAAACATACTTATCGGATAGAAACTCATGTCTACAATACTCGCAACAGCAATAGTATTTCCGAAAACTGTTCCTTTTCTCTGTAAAAATTTTCTGTTCTTCATAGATTCTACTTTCTTCAATAAATTATATTCAGCTATACTGAATTTCTCTAATTTAACTACATTACGCCCCAAATTGAAGGCTATATTGTTGAAGCAAGCTTTTATATACAAGTTAAATACAACTCTCTCTTCGCTGTGAACATGACATATTGATTATTTTATGTTTATTATATTTTTATGTATCAGTTTAGATATCAAACAGCATTGACTTCTTTACTAACAGTACATTATGCAATACCATGTTGATACTATATTGTTATTAATACGAAAATGTTGTTTCTAGCGGCTACATTAAAATTGCACATTAAACTATAAAAATTGCTAAATCATTCCTTATGTCGGAAAATTGGTTATTAAATCTACCAATTTCTCGGAGAATTGCGTCTGATGGAACAACCCTTTACACAATAAATTCCTGTTGCTTTAATGACTGGGCAAAAAAAACCAATGATTATGTGCAAGAACTTCAATTCCGCACACAGAAAAACTCGTTCAAATATTCTTTACAAATTCTCTTATATAAAAGATTGATCGCCTGAGCTTTGTCACGTTTCTATCAACTGTATACCTAATAACTTTATGCAATATTCTGAAACGTACTTATGGACGAAGTACAACCACAAATTTATTATACTTGATTTTAAACAAGATTATGTCTATCTTCTTCTCATACAGGTGTTAATAAATACTACTAATGTAAATTGTTCGCTTGAAACCGGAGCGTAATTTTCTAAAGAAGCCTATGGCTATTGTAAGTCTCCTTGTGCAATTATCGTGATAATCAGTTGGAATTCGATTGGAGTTCCTGGAATTTAAAATCTCTCAATGGCAAAACGATTTACATACATTTAAATCCGCAAGAGCGCGTTTTATTTTACATTAGAACAGTTGCGGTAGGAAATTTATGCTATTTTTTCTATCTGAAAATATATTTAACTTTTTCGGTATTAACCATGAATTATCTTGTTTTCTTTTTTTAGAAGAAAATGTTTACTCAAGACCGCAAATTGATGCGCAGAAAATAAAAGAGAATGTATTATATTTAAATAAAAATTAGCATATTTTGTTGGAAACACCACGAAAATTATGCTACTGTCACCTTTCGTGGTTTTTGCTTTTACCTGAGGAATCCTAACAAAGAATCTAGTCAGTATTAATTGAATTCACAGCAAAGGCAACATATTGCGTTACAGAATTTTCGCAATTTAAAGAAATTCACACCAATAATATTTGATTTAACCTGCAAATATCTGAGCACAGATTAATTTATTTCCCAGCAAATTACCAATATACAAATTGAAAAAAATATACCAGTACATATGAGCATGCGGCATATAACATTGATAGGCCGAAATAAGGAAAATGTAAATAATAAATATAAACATTGGTGCTAAAAGGTTTCCTAACAAAGAATCATACCTTAAATAAGGTTATGACTTATTACACGGAGAGAAATATCCTTTTTCATTTAAAAGGAATTGCATTAAACCAACAGTTTTTGCGTTTTGTGTATGGCCAACATGATTTGGTGTTTCCTTGAAAAGGAATATAATTTTAAATACACGCATTTCTTCGGAAAAAATATATTTTTCGTTGAAACAGTTTATTATTTTAAATGAATGTTATTGATAGTTGATTCAAGTCCTCTTTATTTTGAACATGAAAACTATGCAGATTGGCAGAAAACCGTAAGCATGTTGATTCAAGAGGTTTTTCTCCTTTTCTTATAACAACATTTATTCATTTTAGACTTAAGCGTAACACAACAAAATGCCGTGATCATTTTCAATCGAAATGAAAATGAATTATCTCCAAAAACCCATGTACTAAGGAGGGATTTGCCGTTAGAATGTTGTAAATCCTAATAGTAGCATTGGACGTGGGTCGCAGTTGACCCACGCAGTTGTAGATATTATATTGGTAAAATTAGCAAATATGTTTGTAAAATAATGAGTTTCCAACATCTTACACTCACATAGTATCATTTACATCAAATAGCTTTATATACGCCTTGTGCGGTACACACAAATGTCGCAAGAGTGACACTGACGAGCCTTGAAAAGGCGAAACATTGATGTCTGTCAATAGCGACATTTGTATATATTTTTCTACACAATAATAACAATATAATATGTAATGTGTATTGTCTTACATACTTAAACAGAAGTTATACAGACATTATAAAATATTAATCAAAATTAAGGTGCATTCCATTTAATTACGGTTACTTTTCGTCGAAAAGCATATGCGTAAGAAGAAAATAGTCTTCCGGCAAAACAGCACGCTACTTTCAATTAAAATAACCACTTTTCTGAGAAAAGGTATTCTTTTCGGTGAACATGATAAAAACCAAAAGTTATAAAACTTTTTATTTAATGCAATTTCTTTTCTTAGTGTAGTTATGACTGAATATCTGTCTTATCTCTTATTTTTTTCGTTGAGTGCTTCCTCACTGTTTTATAAGTTTCTCACGCGACTTCTCAAAAGTAAAATATTTTCTGATAAAGAATATGCCAATATGCCTAAAATTTATGGTCATGCTCGAAGAAATTCAGGGCAGGCAATTGCATTTGTCTTCACTAAGACTTCCTCAGGTTGGGAATGGGGATGGAAATTGTAAGTGATAATTGTATCGGTTTGCTTGAATTGGTGCATCGCCTCAGCAGTGCGTTATATGGAGAATTTCTGAAAGACCAGTTTGGCTGCTGCTGGAAGATTACCGTTTGCATTCAAAAATGCATTTCAAACAGCATTTCGACTGTGGCAGCGCATTGTGGTCAGATAGATACAGAATATCTGCATTCGTCTTAGCCCCAAATATGGATTGGTTGATACAGATTTATACATATTTTAACCGCCACGATCCCCAGACCTCAATCCATTAAATTTTTTACTTGTGGAAGCATTTGAAGAGTGACAGACAGTAATTGTGGAAGCAAGTAATAATAAACAAAGAAGGAGATTACGTATTCCTCGCGCATAATTATGTATTGGGTACAATGTCATACACTTTAAATACAATATATTATTATAACACAAATTAACACTTAAGGTTAATCCTTCATATCTTCGTTAGGAAATCGTTTAGCATCACTGTTTATTAGGATATTCTTTTTTTTTGATTTGATGTTTCGCGTTCATGTTTAGAAGCCTTGTACTCTTATGTGTTACATCTTAACACTATTACATTGGAGTTTATAAAGCTGTGCGTCTCGTTTGGATCAGTCATATAATATATTTTATGCTCTGCTTACTTCCGCGGCCAGTGACGTAGATAAAAGATTTGCCCCATCCTCCCAGAAAACTTTTAGGCAACCTTTCTAAAATTAAAAAATATATATTTAGAAATGGTGGAAATGTCCGATCTTGAGTTATTTATAAGCAAGAGGAGAATAGTTGCTATATTTATTTAAGAAATTTTTACAGTCCTTATAGATGTTTTTGAAGCACAGACAAGCATTGGAAGGATGGGAGGTTTACACCTTAAAGATGGTCAAGCAAGAACCTCTGCAATATAAAGTTATATGTTCAGCTTATTTTAAAACCACTGAAGGATGACACACCTCATATAACAATAACAAAAAAGTGAATTACTATTTTAGGCAATCACAATTATAATTTTCTCGACAACTCTTCGGCAACTTTCAACGAATACAGCAGTCACTTTATATATATATATATATCGCTCTAAAAAGCTAGTAATACGATGAAGTCGTAACTGTCCATTTTATTTTACAAAGACTTTTGCTTCATGTTTATCATTTTTTTATAGAATAGGATAAAGTTTGATAAAGATTGTACAGACTAAAAATTATATATGTATTCGACTGCAAGTAGATACTCAAATCTAGACGCTCACCCTGTTAGACAGGCCTAATTAAGAGGACAAAATCAAAGAATGCCTTCTAGGAAATGGGGGATCACAATAAATCTGAAAAGATCGCGATGAAACAGATCCGTAGGCCACTTCAATCCTAATCTAATCTAATCTATCTATTTTTTTAATTGTTTTCCTAAATTGTTGTTAGGTCTGCGCCACTGATTGCGGCATATGCTATGATCGGTAACAATTGTTACTGTGGCACTGTGTAATTCTAAATATGTTGCAGACTGTTGAAACTAGAAGTAATGCAAAAACAGTATTCATCTATTGAATTGCTTCTCGTATTGCAATGGTGTTGTTTCCCTCTCTTTCTTTAAATTTGCACTATGTATGTCAACTTTATTGTATTCTAAGGATTCTCAGTATGTATTTGGAGATGTGTTTTCACAATTTATTATTTATATTAGTCCGTAACTATGATGATTCACTAGGTATATGTAAAAATGATGGAATAAATAAATAAATAAATTGAAAATATTGTTGATTAGCTCTCAAGGGTATTTGCATCCTGTTAACCACGATATAGATAACACTAAATAAGTGATTATTTAATGATTCGAACCTTAACACGTTGAAAACTCTCAAACCAAACACACTTCTTTCCTCTCAGTGTAGTTAACGTAGTGTTAGTTACGCCTGCAACCGTAGTTGTTAATAGATTTTAGCAGTAAACGACCTTCGCGTCCTTACAATTCGGCGTTAAAAGTTAAAACCTACAAACAAACGCTAATTTGTTTGTCTTCATATATCCAAATATATTGTTCTTAAGAACGTTAATTAATTTTTAGATAAACGTATTTATGAGATCAGTGTTTGTTTGACAATCGTAGCATTAAAGAGAAGTTTAGATTGTTTACAAGTAGCATTTGCACCTAAAGATCTAGCGGAATTTCAACGTTTTGCACCTAAATCGATGCAAATGTAAACTCAGTTTGAAAGTTAAGTGCCTGTTTACGTCTAAACCGGCCGTGCAATAAAACCAATTGGCATTGGAGCACGTTTACCTATTTCTCAGTAACACTACATTCGTAACATCGTGTGCAATCATCCTGTGGCAATGCCAAACTCCGCTCGTCAAACCTTTACGATACTAAGAAAAGATTGCTGATACATCTCGCAATATTGGCCCCTTCTTGATCGCGTACTTTTCGCCATCATTACCATTATTATTGTTTATTATTATTTAGGGACGTTGCATCATCGCTAAAGTTAAACGGATTGTTGACACCTCTCGAACGAAGCCGCGACTGTTGTACCCAGTGAAAGAGTTGTGTGTTCCTCTGCCAAACGTGGTGTTCGCACGTGATTTCTCGGAAATCTTTAAGTAACTCTTTGGAAATGGTCCAAGACAACCTGTATGTAGTAGTAGTAGTACACGAGTAGTAGGGGTTGGGAGTGTATGCTATTGAGCTGTTCAACAAGCCGTTTGGCATTACGCACTCGTACTATTACTCATTATTATTTACACGCGTGTATTAAGTCAAGAAGATGGATGGTGAAAAGGTTACTTTCGCTGCCAACGAGTATACCTACAGTTAATTCGGTTATTTTTATGCATTTCGATGAGATAATTCAAACACGCAGACAGAAGAAAGTCACCAAAACAAAGAAATATACAATTCGCATTCATAATTTGACATAATCCGTAATAAATATGAATGCGCTCGCCTTTTTGATTACAAAAACCAATTAAAATAGCTTGCTGATTTTGCTGGAAGATGCAAAAGAAGTTTACGGTACAATGTAGCGCCTTATAAATGCGTATTTTCTAAATTAGTTAATAGAGCATAGTCGCATAGCCGCCAAAGCAATTAAGCTAATTTGCGGTGAAATATGTTTTCGCTCCTTAATACAAATTTATTGTTTTAGCGGCTTTAACGTACAGATTAATGAATTATAATAGATTTCAAACTTTCTTCATTGAAAATATAGTTGTTGGAAATGATGGAAGACCATTTCAGAGAAGGCCAAGCCAAAGACAAAAATTCCAGGAATACAACGGTATAACTTTGAAGAATTTTCCAACCAAGACATGATAAATAATAGAAGAATTAAATGAAAAATTGAGCGCTACTATGCAGGAAGAGGATATCCAGAAGAATTGAGAACAAATAGAGAAAGGGATTCAAGAGAGCCTGCAATGCTTGGTATTAAGAGAATTTAAAAGGACAAAGACTGGTGATTCAAGCTGCTGAAAAGCAGTAGAAGAAAGAAAGTGGAAAAAGACACGCTGAATTAAGAAACATATAGCTGAGAAAGTGAGGACTTCAATGCTCAAATTGGAAAGGAGAACTATACAGCGTCTGTAGCATGAAGAAACTAATGATAATGGGAGAAGATTATGTGATTCAGCATCTAGAGCAGATATGATTATAAGCAGCGCTAAATTTAAACATCCAACGGAATATAAATAACATGAATATCCACGGATAAGAAATATTGTACGCAAATAGACCATGTGGTAATAAATAGAAGGAAGCAATCTTCGGTGAAGGATGTGAGACCGTATAGAGGGGCGTGCGGGGATTCCGATCACTTTATGGTGGCTGTAAAACTAAACCAAAAAAAAAAAAAAAATAAGGAAAGCAGGAGGTACTCAAAGTAAGCAGTAAATTAAAATGAAGCGTGAATAAATTTGAAGAAAAAATATGCAACGAAATTGGAAATGTTAATAGGGAAAAAAGAAGAAGTAAAAGAAAATACATATAAGGAGTGGAAAACAATAAAAGAATGTATACAGGAAGCAGGTGCAGAAACAATAAGAAGAGCTAAGGAAAAATAACGCAAACAATGGTTTAATCAAGAATCCCGAGAAAAACTAGAAGACTAGATTAAAATTGCCCCAAAATCGTATAGGAGGTTTACCAAACATTTTTGAATGTGTACGAAACTCGCTCCAGCGGCTCTTTGTATATGCGATGTATGACTTGCTAACGTTTAGGTTTACAGCAACAGTTCTTAAAGACCAGTTTTCTTCGAGTTTAGCAATTGCTGTTGATTTTTGAGATTCGTTTAAGAAGGTCGGTACTTATTGTTATTTAATAGAAAAACTGTATTCTTTATGTTCCTTTTTCTCAGTTTTTAATTAGCGTATTGTCATTTTTCTTTTTTTAATATATACATAAGCGCATCAGGTTTAATTAAGACTGACAACTTTTCAAAATTTTATTCGGCAGGGCCAGAAAAAAATTTGAATTTGAAAGAGGAAACATCTATTTTTGAAGTTTTGTAACTTCTCTTTTTCAAGAGATTTTTTTAAATCCTCAGCTGAAATTACCTTTAGATATCAAATAACAAATACAGAAAATTTGAATCGATTTGATCGAGTGGTTTCCAAAAAAGAAGGAACATAAATAACAATGGGCGCTGACCCCCTTAAAACACTCGAGGCATGATTAGGTGTATTCCATATTCAACTCGTTCACTTAATGTGACGTTCTTTCGTGCATATTTAGTCTCCCCACTCTGGCAAATAAAGGGATCACATTCAGAAATCCCCTTACCCCTCAAGCACAAAGAAATATTGCGGTTAGTTGGTGTAATAAACGTATTCTTTTGCTTGCCAACTGAAAGCGAGAAATTGTTCACATTCAGTTATATGTTATCACTTTCACTTACTTCAATTTATTCACCACGAAAGAATACACCTTTTATGATATATATTTATAACATAAATCAATTACTTATAAACACTTATATATGACAAACTGCGGCGTATCCCCTCCTCGGGAGTAAAAATATAAATGTCAACTCTCAGATGGAGCTTGTGAAATAAGTGGGAAAAGGGTTGCCTACAGGGTTAGATAATTGAAATTGTGTTTAAAGAGTTGCATATGGTTAAGATTGTCAAGTGTCATGCAATGGTTCGAATACATGATGTGGTTTAGAATTTGCTTTACGGATGTGAGAATCCCATTCCTTTTTAGCTTTGTTTTCCTTCTTAAACGTGTAAGTTGCGAATGGCGTGAGGTAACAAACGCTCGCAATTTGCTTTTTGCTTGAATTTCTTGAATGTATTGATTTTTGTCGTTACTTATTACTTATTACTTATTATTTAACTGCCATTAAATGTCAATTCAGAATTTCACTTCAAGTGAAAGAGGGTGAAATGCCAAAATTAGTAACGAAATACATGTTTTAATTATTAACTCCATGAAGTGGTTTATCTTGTATTGTTGAGGAAGACACCTACTATCAGCAATTAGGAATTTCGATTTCGTTTTAGATAACATTATTCATACGCCTAGCCCACACTGATAAGTATAAATTTTATGTGAAATATCTTAACTGAATAATATTTAAGCCTAAATATTACAAGTAACAATTTTTTAATGTTTAAAGCACTTTTATTTCAACATTAAAAATGCTGATTGTTATGAGCACTAATGTGTATTGTATGTCTGTAGCTGATGTTTGTGTTCAAAACACCTTTAAATTTCAAAACCACTATAAAATAAATCGAAAAACGTCAGAATGCATTCAAATTACGCATCAGTAGCAATTAACGCTCTCTAAGATGTACTTCTAGCATTATCCCCCACCACCGTCGCAAATGCCTTGGTATATATACTATATGTTATCTCCTTGGTATATATTATCTCTACTTATAAATAAATGTCAGCGTTAAACCTAACATTCAAAAAGGCAATTTACACCAAGCAATTATTGGTATCCACAATCCCAACAACACCGCCATATGTTATATGTTATTTTACAAATTGTTTGTAAAAATGCAAACGGCATGTATAATTTATAGGATTATTGGTGGTCACAGTTCCACAACTGTAAGTATGTAAAATCACATCAAACCATTTTCTGTGGGGAACTATTTCATGAAAGTCATTACGACGTATGTCAATATACTAATCAACACAGACTACCTCCAGACGACGAACTCAATGTAAATCAAGATGCCGTTTCAGATTTTTTCTCTCTCTCACAAAAATACAAAATTTAGATAGATGGCGCTTGAGTGTTTCCCGCTTAATTTCAAAAAATATATACTTTCATTTGTATTTATTTTAGAGGACAAAGTGTTTAAAGATTGTATTTGACTATATTGTTATTTATATACATATAAACAAGAATATAGTCCAATACAATCATTAAATACATTACAATAATGTTTTTAAAACTTTATTTCTTCATACTACTGCATAAAGGTATAACAAACTAAAGATAATATAACTCTTTGATTTTATTTTTCTCATTTACAAAATATTAATATGTAAAACAAGTACAAATAAACAGTCTACTAACTAGGTAACAGATAAATTTTAAAATATTCATTAATAGTAAATCTTTCGTTGCCAGTATCAATAGAATTTACCATATTCGCAAAGAGAAGTCGTCGGTAGTTGTAAACAACTGTGTATAACACCCTGATTTCTTCCTGATTCAAGCTGTCGTGGAAAGCAAAATAGCTTCTGCACTTCGGTTTTAGAACGACCACAAACTATGCAAAACATTTTCGCAAAATATATCACAAATGTCACTATTTTTTAAACAATTTCGAAAAAATACTTACAGCAATTATATTGTAATGTATCTATTGGTAAAAATGAAACCTTTTATATTATAATACGAGGCGCCATCTCTACTACTATCTCGTTTTTAACATGTTGTCGTACAGGTTTTCTATAATACGCAGTTGTTTAAACACTTTATTTATGAAAACTAAATTATTACAAATCATCCTAAACCCCGTGCTCCACCTGAAAAGGTACTACACGAGGCTACCTATTCTAAGTACTATATGGGTTCCATAACAATTGAAATGATCCTACTCTAACTAAATAACTTCCCTATGATTTTTAATAACAAAAATATAATACAGTAGCCTCGCGACCATACGAATATTACTTTTGAAAAATGATAAAAGAAAGTAAAATGTGATTAGTTCACATAATCGCGAGTCTACTGTAAATCAGTCAGCTATCAGTTATTATTAAATGCGCCCATGGAACGACTTTCGTTATCTCCCAGCATTCGCCAAGGACACTGATTTTATATAATATACTTATATAAAATCAATGGCCACGGAGTAAGGGAAAACCATGGCAAAAACCTTACTCTGGGAGGATCTGGGAAGAAGTCCCAGACCTTATTACTGATAGCCACTAATTATTATTATCCTTCTGAGTGCCGAAGAAGCAGCCCCCACGTCTCCTCAAATTCCGACAGCCTTGCCGTTCTCGCGTAGCTGCTCCCTTTTCACGCATTCAGAAGTTGTCTATACTCTCAAAATTAGCTGAAAGTTGTTGTAAACTCATTACAATCTTAATGATTCTCTGTACATTGTAATAAATATTTAGACGGAACAGAATTAGAAGAACTTTGTATGAACACGACGCCGCCGTTATTCTGTACCTATACGGTCATAATATCCGTTTTAGAAAAAACACATAAATCATAATTAGACGTTACCATAGTTGGCCTTCTAACAAATACATTTTGTTAATTGATTTATTCCCCCATACACAAGCATAATAAACGTCCATGATACACGCGAAAGAATATAGCAATAGCCACGACTCCAAAACGTTTCCAGTAATTTATGGCCCCTTCATATACACTATCCTATATATTCTTTTTATTTCCCAATTAATTTATTACAAACGGAGGACACATATGTATATGCAATACGTTAGACAAAGCAGAAGATTATAGTTTTCTTCTCTCTTAATCCTTCTCGTGTTTCGTTTAAAATATGCTGCCCGCGAATTTTTTTGTGCTTCTTTGTCCGTCGTCTTTTGGGTGGGTCGTAACGGTTCGGCCAACGGCGGCTGATGCCCGCCGCGTGGGTGGAATTGTTATCGAAAATTTAGGACCCGGTGATTTCGCGAACGAAGAGGCCAGGCTGCGACCTTATTCCGTGCTCACAGCACGAAGTGATGAATATTGCTTCGTCGCCGGTTTACTTTAGAGATGTATATAAATTTTCTATAGCGATGTTTATCTACTAAAATTGCGATATCAATTACAGTTAAGTGATTTGTTTGTCATGCAAAGAAAAATAACAAAGATCTCAGTATTATATATTATAACTTGTAAGTTAAAATAATATGTTTTGAACTATTAAATTAATATGTAAAAGTAAATAGCTCAAGTCATTTAAATTCACTCTATTATATATTTCTAAAAATATATTTAACACATGTTTCCATCTATTATTCCCATCATCAGATGTAAATACGTCCGTCCAGAAAAATACTAGATTGAAACAAATGAAACATCTTAGCAAACTGTTTAGCAGAATAGAAAACAACTTTTAAGACTCGAATACCTAGGCCAATAATACAGATCAGTTTAAATTCCCTGCATCATGATTCCATCGATAATATCGACAGATATTTGGGATAATATACAAATATGAAGTATACCTATATTATAGTTCACCGTGCATATAACATCCTTGTTTGGAGTCTGGGTCAATATATATCTCCTGGCTTCCATTTAGACCAACTAAAGACTATATTAATAGTATATAATACATGTACAGTCGTGGACTTTCGGAATGACCGCCTAGAGAACAGCTATCGCCGCTCTATTAGTCACAGCCTATTCTATTTCGCGACATATGAGCAGATGTGTTGGACGCGAACGAATGAATAGAATGTTTTTATACTTATATGGTAAAACCATTGTTTAAATATATCTAGTTAGTCAACGTAATGCATTTTCGGAAAAATAAAGTATTGCTCAGGGAAGTGGTGCACTCTATCGGTGAATGTAAATTGATTTGAAAACGTGATAAATATAACAGGTATCTCGGTCAGAGTGAGAGACAGATTTCTGTGTTTTATCCAACTGCGGAAACGACGGAATCCGTATCGGTGATTTACTGGCATTGGCGAATTGTATGGCCTGAGGAAAGGGGAGGGTGGATGCATGTGACGCTGTGATGACGCACCTCGCGATAATTCTCGTGTTTGTTTACATTAGAAGATTAGAATTCTGAGGTATTCTGTTATAAATATAAAGAAATTGAAAGTATATTGCAAGGCACGTTCTTGTTGACAAAACATTAATTGAACAATTTTCTCAATTGAGGTTTTTTCTTTTAAGAATAAAATATTTAAACTTAAAACAAAAATCACTGAAAAGAGAAAAGTTAAATCTAAAAGGACGAAAATTTGCCGAGAAAAAAAAACATAAATCTACTTCTCAATTTTTATTTTCTTAATTTTTAAATTAATAAGTTGTTTTGTTAACTTAATTTACTTATATTTATGATTATATAATAATCAGAAAATGTTTGTTTTATTAAGAAGAATAAGTATTTAGTTTGATAATATATAATCTGTAGTTCGATGGCCTTTTTATATTTAAAATTTTAATAAAACGCGGGTTTTTCGTTCGAACGTATATACGAAAACCTTCTTCTCCTCCTCTCTCCTATTGCTATCTTCGCTTCTCCCGTGTATAGCGGTACTGTCGCTAACTTGAACTGGTGTAAAGGCGGGAAATTTATACAGTTTTTCTTATATTTACAAAACATTTTTTACTTGATTTACTTATGTTTACTATTACATAATAATAGAAATTCGTTTTTTATATACTGACAAAAATATGTAGTTTTATTTATTTTATTTATTTTTATATATATGCACCACTTTACTTATTAAAAATACCATACATGATGACACATTCGCGTTCTTTCTCTTGAGCGGCTGAAAAGTTACGGGGTAACCTTTGGGGACAACATCCGTATATACAAGGTTACATCGTAACTTTTCAGCCAATCAAGAGAAAGAGCGTGAACGCGTCATCATGTATGCTGTTTTTAATAGCTTTGTTTGTTTGTGTGCTTGGAGCAGTATCTACTGACGTCATCAGAGTAACTTGAGAGCATCTCAGAGTTGGATTTAAAGATGGTACAAACAAACGCGCTCGATTGCTATATAACCTTAATTTTATTATTTACTATTGTCAAATTGTCACAGCTATTATGAATAGGAAAAGTAAAAGTAATTTTTCAAACTAATGAATCTAGACTACAATAAAAATGCATCATATACTAGTATTTATGTACCTACCAAGTGAAGTTTTTAAATTATAATGATCGTCCTTTACATCAATCACATTGGTATCATTATATTATCGATATCGTGCATATTTGATGCAGGTATAAATCGGATTACATTTACAAACGACAGTTTACAACACGGTGTTAGCGCGATTAGGTTATGTTGCACAAATTGCTCGTAATTGCTCGGACGTCGGATCGCGAGCAGAAAGAGGAACCTCTTTGTGATCTGGATTTGCTTGCTCTAAACAAACAATCACGCACAAATCATGCTCTAAAATACAAACAAACCCGTAAAATTCCATGGATCTGCTTAGATCAGACAAATAAACAAACCTAATAAGTAACGTGGTGCATATATGTAAATATAAATGGCGATTTGTACTCCCAAACTACATGTTTATTTTTATAATGAAAAACGAATTTCTACTATTATGCAATAGTAAACATAAGTAAATCAAATAAAACATATTATATAAATGTAACACAAAACTTAGAACTACACACGTATATAGAGCATAACATTAAATTAGAAACTAAAAAAAGTAAAGTAAAATGGTAAAAAAATAACGATTATGTATTTTCAAATTAAATATTTATTCTTCCTAATAAAACAAACATTTCAGTGTAAACACGAGAATTATCGCGTAGTGCGTCATCACAGCGTCATCACAGCGTCATCGCCTATCTACCCTCTCCTTTCCCCGGGCCTCACCTACAATCTGCCTACAACTTACGAGGTAACTATTGCAATTAAATAATATTTTACCGACACGTAAGAGAGCCATCTTGTATGTAGTAATCTAACTATAAAGTTTATATTTAAATCGAGACGGACATCAACGGCGTGCTGCCATCTACCGCTTTTGTCCAAAATGTTCAAAAATCCGTTAACTATTTTGTCCATAAGGTTGACTAACTAGTACGTATATAAACAATGGTAAAACATAATAGAATAGACTGTGACTAGCTCTACAGGCGGTCATTCCGAGAGTCCACGACTGTACATTAAATTTGTATTCAATAGTTAAAATTTTAAGATTGCTTGTATTTTATGCGCGGTGCATCAGAAAGATAAGTAGGTATGTAATAAATGCTTAATCACAAATATCGTTTTTTGGGAAAATAGCCTTTCATTCTTGTACCACTTATGCATTAGTTATGCAATATCCATACAATATCTATAGCCCTGATTTTTAGCTATTGTATGAATTTTGGAATCATAAGAATTTGGAACTTTAAGAACACATAAAGTAAAAAAATATTGAATTAATTTCTTTTGCTAGCCGTAAATTGTCCAGTCAACATATACAAAATAATTACAAACATTTTTAAATTTGATGTACCTAAATAGAACAATATCCTATTTACATCAAATTTTATTGTCATTGTTTTATATATGTATGTTGACTGGACAAATTATGCGACTAGCAGATTTTTGTTTGACAATTAATAAAAAAATAAATTATTTATTAAAAATAATTCATTTACACTTTTAATAGGTTACCTTTTTTGACCGCAATTTTAAATTTATATTAAAGGCACACAAGGACTTGAAAATGTTGTAAACAAGCAACGAAACTTAGCGCAGAATACATTCGTGAAGGAAATTATTTTGTTAATTATTTGTACCTATAATCCCAAACGAAAAAGAAAAGGAGGTTATATTTTATCATAAGTTAAAGTGCTATATATAATAATAATAATAATAATAATAATAATAATAATAATAGGTTTTTTATTGTCCAACAGTACAGACCAATTACAGGACAAAATTATAAAATATTTAGGCATGCGTGTATATATATATAAACATAAATTGTTAGTATACAAAAAATGAAATAAATTGAATAATAGGTATACAAAAATAAAGTAAAAACAAAATTCTTTACAACTAATTATAAAGTAAACATAAAAAAGTAATTAAATGGGCTGGAAAAAAATGTCAAAATAACAATTATCCGCGTTTTTACACATCGTGTAGAGTGGTGATTGCCGAAGTAAATTGGTTTTCGGAACAGGAACGGAGAACGTAGTTGTAAAACGAGCTGAGCAGCGAGGCACATGAAAATTTACACCACCAAGAAGTTGAGGGCAGTCGATCACACCATTAATTAACTTCCACATAAATCTACTACTGTGAAGCTCTCTGCGAGTGGATAGAGATTGAACATTATGACGGTCTAACAAATATTGGTAATCAACTCCTCGGGGCGGATAAAGAGAGTCTATCCTAAATGATAGAAATTTCAAAAAACGACGTTGTAAGCGCTCCAAGGATAATTGATGACAAATGTAATAAGGCGACCACACTACAGAAGAATATTCAAGGGAACCAATAATAAAGGCGTAATACAGAGATTTTAAGGTATCAACATTAGTGAAATATTTGGATACACGCATAATAAAACCTAGTTTCTTGGAAGTTGTGGATATAAGGTGATTAATATGCGGGTTGAAAGTGAGACGACTATCAAAAAGAACACCAAGATCTTTGATGGTTTCAGATTTGGATATGGGTTGATTTTGTATATAATAGGTGGTTACAAAAGGCTTAGTTTTTCTACAGTAGTTTACAACATGACATTTACTAACATTTAAATTCAAATTATTGTTCAAGCACCATTGAACAATTGTGTCAATATTAAGTTGAAGTTGGGCAGAGTCAAAAGGACCAGTAACGGTTGAATAAATCTTTAAGTCATCAGCGTATGCTAGTACAGGACAGGAGAGTGTCTTTAGGAGATCATCAATATATATTATGAATAATAAAGGACCTAAATTTGACCCCTGTGGAACACCTGAGGTTGATAGAAACAAATTTGACGAAAACCCATTATAAAAGACATAATTAGATCTATCGGAGAGGTAAGATTTTAGTAATCTAATAAAAGAGGGACTTAATCCAAATGCACTCACTCTATATGAAATATAGAGAGAAAAATACAAAAAGGCATTCGAATGTATATCTAGGAAAATTATAAAAACCAAATTAATAACCTTAACAGATCACATGCTAAACAAAAATCAACACGTCAAACTTGCTAACTTTCAATTAATTATTTATGATTCACGGCAATTACATCACCACGTGATACGATTGGCTCAATAGTCAGTTCAACAAACGAATGAAATTACCTAGGTGCAAAGGTAAATAAACCAATTACCAATCACATTACGGTACAAGAAGTTGTTTTACAGTTTTATCCGAAAATTTAAGTACCAATATTTACTTTTACTAGTAAATTACATTTAGTCTGAGATAAGTATCCGAAAAATTCTTCAGCTTCACGTCTTTAAGTAAACATTAGTAGCAGATACAAAATTATACATGTTTTTTTCCCGATACTTATATTTAAATTATTTTTCTTTGAATCCCGTTAAGATTGCACACCGCCCCAAACCACATTGGAGTTAATATTTTCCAAAGACGCCAGCACAAGTTATTAAAAAGTTAAAATAGCAAATTCTGCGATGTTTTTTTTTGTTATAAATATCCTGCACGGAAACTTCTTTGAGAATATTTCTGTGCCTGTACAACATATGCTTCATCAATCAGAGGATTTATAAAAAAACAAACGGATCTATATTACAACGATACTGAGGGTACTAGTGAAGCACTAAATACAATCGATACTGCTTTGGGAATTTATTCGAGAACTAAATAGTCTAACAGACCGCAATAGTCACTTTGCTGTGGGTGCCCGGACATTCGACAATCGAAGGAAACGAAAAAGCTGATGAGTTAGCAAGGAAGGGATCATCCGCTTCATATATAAACCCAGAACCTAATCAAGAACTGACCAAAAATAGAGCACTAGAGCAGATAAGAAGTTGGGTAAAAGAAAAACACAAAGAACACATAAAAAATTCACGAAAAGACCTTTATTAAGG
This sequence comes from Protaetia brevitarsis, assembly GCA_004143645.1. Classification (NCBI taxonomy): domain Eukaryota; kingdom Metazoa; phylum Arthropoda; class Insecta; order Coleoptera; family Scarabaeidae; genus Protaetia; species Protaetia brevitarsis. The sequence continues at coordinate 1,656,899 of RXPK01000119.1, forward strand.
GAAAACCAAAGAAGAGTACTAAAGAACTATTGCAGCTTAGCAGGAGTTAGCTTTACACTATAACAAGTCTCCTTGCAGAACACTGCACACTGAAAGGACAGAAAATTGGGAACAACACTGGAGATATCAACTGTAGATTGTGTAATGAGATGACAGAGATCACTTACCGCATTTGGTGTGAATGCGATGCTCAAGATGCAAAAAAAGGCAGGGAATTTTTGGTAAGTCAAAAATGAACCCAGAGAATTACTTGGATCAACCAACCAAAGACCTGTAGAGATTAGTACATAGTAAATGGGAGATTAAATACAAGAAGCTAATAGGCTGTAGTGTTTTCGGAGATTTCAAGTCAGACGGCTCTCACAGGAAAAAAAACATATTGTTCATCTACTATTTATGCACTGCAGAATAAAATTTTGTTTTTGTTGTGCTAATCTGTTTCCTCACTTATTCCAATATTTCCTGCAATAGTATTAAGTACTGTCCTAAACATCTCATTAGGTAATTTAAAGTTGGAAATTGGAAATGCTGAGGAAAGATTTTTTTGACGTATGTATGTATTTCGTATCGTTCCTAATTCTTAACTTCTCTAATACAATAATGTACTTCAACTAAATATACTTGGAGTGCTTGTTATCAATGTGAAGAGTATAAAAGCAACAATTCCAGTTAAGAAGAATGTTATGCATGTGAGATGAAAAATTTTCCTTAGCGATATCCTGAAGTTGAGAATTCTATTCGTTCCCTTTATGGAGGATACTCAAAGTAATGTCTTTCTTAATGCTGCGCGATCTTTTTTAAAATTAAACAGAAATCGCTGCCATAATTCTAAATTTACTGACACATAAATGTCAATTACGTTGCACAACCTTGTTTTATGGTTCATATAAATATGGATATTATAAACATCACAGCGCAGTTGATTAGAAAATATCGAAACTCCTACGAAACGAATGCCCGCTCGCAAATTACACTCTGATGGGATAAATATCCGTCCAGAACGCTTCAAATCACGGCATTCCACGCTATTCCAGAGAGAAAAAAAGCAAAATAAAAAACCTTGAATGGTCTCTGCTAACACCCACGCGGAGAATGTATGCTCGTTCTTTATCGGCACTAGTTACTGGCGGCAATGTTTATTAGGTAAACTATTTTGCATTGTTTTTCTAATTAGCTACGCTATCGCGCGTTAAGGAGTCGTAAAAAATGTTTTGCGGTTAAAGTAGCACGTAGCCTACAAAAAAAAACTAGCGAATGAATGTTATTTACAGATTTTTACGTTCTGCTATAGGTGCTTTTCGTTGGAAAATTATTTTTACGTATTGAATTTGAAACGGTAGATTACAGAAGGTAAAGCTAACATACACATGATTGATTAAAACTGAAAGATCTTTTTTTTTTTTAATTTATATTATATATCTACCTAAACACTTATGCACACATCATTCCACATACGTATTAAAACTATTACAGCAAGTCGTAAATCATCCTTTCCCAATAACATTGCACGATTCGAAATAAACAAATAGAGTTGTGTAAACCGAACAGCTTTTCTGGACAAGGTCACAACATCGTTACACCAGAACGGTCTCCTTCTCATTAGTTATTCAATGCGAAATGCCGAGTTTTTCGAATCTAATCTCTCGCTACGGATTCAGCGTTCGTTAATCGTTCTCGACCGGAATCATTAAGGAATATGTATAAGCCGTGGAACATTTTTCAACTGTCAAAATAGAGTCGGCGTTGGAATTATTTAGTTTTTTTTTTTTGTTTTTATGGTCCGCCTCTCCGTCGGGATGGTCTTTCTGCTATTATCCTTGATTTTATGCTAATTCCGCGTCGTGTTTTTCTATTTTTTCGTGTTTTATAATCTAGTGTTGTTCTACATCCTGTAGGTTGCCTTGCGTACACTGCGATTCATTTTAAAATTGCCACGATTGTTTTACATTTGTAGGTATTAATGTCCTGCTAAAAACTGGACCTTTGGTTCTTCAAAATTTCTAAAGTAAAACCTACTTGAGACATTTGTCTTAAGGAATATTTTTTTTTGCTGTTGGCGTAGAATTGACGAAATATGGGTGAAGACTGTTACTGCATAAATGATTCTTACTCTTATATACACGATCCTCCAGCTGAATTCCGGTGTACAGTTGCTCATTTGCTATTGAAATGAAATGTGGCACTCATAACAATCACATCATATTTTCATAAATGGAACACCCTGTGTTTTTTTTACATTTTTAGCAATGGCTGTCTAATAGTCTAATGGGTGTGTGGCAATAATGGCTTGATATATTTCTTCATATTTTTTTTTATATTTATTATTGTAAACGTTTCTCATTGTAGAGCTCTTTTTTGAATAAATATTATTATTATTAATAAATATTTTTGATAAAAAAGTAAATATTTACATAGTATCATTGAAAAAATCAATATTGCCGCAAATGTGAAGTATAAGATCAAATAATTGGGAATTCTATCATTAAGAGATAAAGGATATTTCAGGTAAAATTTGAGGCTGTAGCAATATACAGGGTGTTCAAAATTCATTGTCCAATTTCGACAATTTCGTAAACTTTATCTAACTGTTTTAGATGTTCTTCAAATTGAACAACCTGTATTTTTGATACCATACAGATGGAGATGTTAATTATGAACAATGTTTATTATTATGTTCCTATGTATGCGTATGTATGTATCAAATGTGCTACGGTTGAGTAAAATTTGGGTACTGTCAAGTATACTAAAATAACTAGTAAAGCATTAAGTTACTACATATAGAGGACTCAAAATGAGAAATATGTACTTCTCATATGTTGTCATATCCGTTTTGAGCGGGGAATCGTCGGAAGAGTTCATTATACTAGCTTTAGGAGTATTCCTGTCACTTTGAGAGAAGTATTTAATGTAATTTCTATTGTAAAATCAAATCACCCCCACCACTAATGACTTTAGTTCCTCTGTTCTACATCTACATTACGATGACTTGCAATTTTTTCCCGGTTTTATGTTAGATTTTAGTGTGAACTATTCTAAAGAAGAACTAGACACTAAGTAGATGTGAGCTTTGTATTGGATCGAAGTGAAAAAAATATTTCCTTGCACGCTGAATTTATGCTGAAAAATATCCAAACGCAACACTTAAGGTAAAAGAAATTTAAGAGTCTGTTGAATGGGTTCATTGAAATGAAAACACCAATTAAGTCAAAACCTGCAAGAAATGAGGGCAATGAGTATTCAATGTTATCCGTACCAACAGAAAATCCTAATTCTAGTCAAGAAGAAACTAATGAAGAAACAGGAATCAGTGACAGATCTTTTCCACGAATTCTAAAACAAAATCACTTTCATAGAGTGAACTTTCATTCAGCTTCACCAAAAATTTTCTAAAACGGATTATGTAAAACGTATTGAATTTTGTAACTTATATCATGCTGATCACAATCTACGACTTCTCAGAAAAAATTTCAGCACAGACGGCCATTAAATTGGCCCCAAACATTTAAGAGATTAGAATATGCCTAACAAAAATCAAAGTACTTGTTAATACCCAGTGAACCAAATTCAAATTTCCCGCAATTATTTTTAGTAACTTCAACATTAAAGCATGAAATTACCTACGATTTTGTATTACATTAATAGTTATTTGAATACTTTAAGTTACTGAATATAATTGCGGGAAAATTAAATTTGGTTTACTGGGTAGGAATTCAATGATGTAAACATATACAGGATGTTCTATTTATTTGTATTTAAAAAAAAACTTTTGAAGTGGACTGAGTTTGCACTTTAGTAGCAAACACCCAATATATTAAAATACAACCATCAACACACCTGCAGGTATGAGTAGGTCCGTACTAAGATATTTCAAAATTTGCTTCACTTATTCTAAGTGGTAATTAAATTACTATCGCTTTTTTCAAACACTGGAAACGACATACTTTTAAGAAAATCAAAGATATCTTAGAAATTAGTGAGTTTATATCTTATCTTATTAAATTAACTGGTGCTTTTAAAAATATAATAATATTGGGGGTATTGTATTTAAAAAAAAAAAAGTTGAAGACTGCACCGAGGTTCGAAACAGCCTGTATACTCAGCCGCTGACCTGTATCCCCATAAGTATTTTCTGAGGCATAACGTTTGAAAATCTTTGCGATATTCAAAAAGATGTCATAATATAAATCTCTCTTTTCCACAATCTATATAAAGCTGTGTTGCTGCGGCATAGTTTGATTTTCAATTTTAAGCAGGTCCAAATGATTCTTATGAAGATTCAAATTTGGTACGGCAGTGGTTTTATTTGAGAGACAAATGCTTGTGTTTCTGAAGGGAAAGAGAACGAGGGACAATAGCGTGAACGGTCTTTTTGAAAGATAAAATCCCACAGCTGGAATCCATGACTTTTCAGCAATCTTTAGGAAACAGGAGAAATAAGTGGCCTATTTGACCTGATTAAATGTCAGGATTAATTTTGACAATATATATTATATAGTAAGTGAACTCGCCCAACGGAGATATTTATTTTGTTGATGGTTTTGTTTTAAAAAATGATGTTGATTTTCAGTTAAGATGTCGTGTAAAAAAAAAGCTGTAAATAAAATGTTTAGAATCCGGGCAACGTTTTGTATTATTAGGGCATAATATAACAATATATTCATATAAAGCAGCTGCTTGTGGGTTTTCCGTTTAAAAAGCCGGGTTTTAAAAAAGATAAAATTTGTTGGTAAACTCTTATTTGTATTATTTTTGAAAAGGTATTTGGAGGGTTAATAAATTGATTTTTAATTACTAAATATATATCTCTAAAACAAACGTTAACGTTAATCACGCGGTCTTAGACCTTAGGTTTGCATGTCATTTTTGAAAGAATCCTTACATAAGAAAATTTTTACAGCGGAATTCAAAAATGGAATATACCGAGTTAATTTTGGAAGACTTTCAATACACTTGTAATCAAAAATTTTTAAAAAGCTTTGGAGGAAAAAGTTGCGGTAAAAGATTGAACGATCTTTCGGGCTATTTCTATACTTAAAACCGTTTTAAAGATTCCAAATTCAATTCTCCCTTTTTTTTTGCAGTTAACCCCTGAAGATGAAGAACGTAGACGAAGACGCAGGGAACGCAATAAGATCGCAGCGACGAAATGTCGACTGAAGAAGCGCGAAAAGACCGCCAACCTGGTATCGGAATCCGAAACGTTGGAAGCGCAAAACGTCGAACTGAAATCCCAAATCGCCCAACTCCAGAACGAAAGGCGACAAATCGTGGGCATGCTCGAGTCACACCGCACCACTTGCCAGAATAACGTAGTGCCCGTCACACGGGACCTCCTCCTAAACCATCGGCTGCCGCCAGTGACGAGCGTCATTGAAACGAACCATTCCTACAGCCGCCCCGCGTCAGTGGACACCGTGAACACCTTCAGGAGTAGACAGAACGCCAACCTCTTCAACCGTCCCGCTAGTGTTGGTAATGATGTAACCTTCAACAATACGAGACAGCTTCCTAAAATGCCCACGATAGTCGTGGATTCCCCGACGGAGGGTTACCATCACACGCAGCTCACGGATATGTACGACATCACCATACCCACCTCCTACCATCAGAGCATGAGCTACAACAATCAGCAATGCCACAATTACACGGGCAACGCAAACAATTATAACCCCGGATTGGATAACGGCTGCATGGCGTAATGCAGAACCATTCATCGCGAATTTTGATACACCATAACGGAATCACCTCATTTGTTACCAGATCTGATGAAATACCAATGTGAAATAGTTTGTTTTTTTATATAAATATATATATTATATATTGTTCTATATTATATGTTATTATAGATAATTTATTTATATACAAAAATCCTTTTCGTGCTGTCTAAAACGAAATTACAAAACGAATAATTCATTCCCTCCAATCTGATGTTTTTTTTTGTAGGTGTTTTATACTGATGCATAAATAGGATTTCAATGAATTTTGAAGAACTATTCTTGCTATTTTTGTAAAAAGAAATCGAATAACATCAACGTTCGATCGATAATATAGGCAGCACTGTGAGTGATCCTACCACCATCTTGTGGATAACAAAGATAACCGAACTATTTCACGCAAACAGATTGATGGTAAGTTAAAAACGGGGTTAATCAACATAATAATAATTAACAACTGTAAGTAATATGGTTGAAAGTGTATCACAAATTCACGTCATATTAATATTTCCAACTTTTCTTTTTTTTCTAATATTTAAAGTAGATTTTATAAGAATAAATACGCCAATGCGCACGTCCTACAAGTTTCATGCGCATCTGGCGAAATATTAAGTGAGAAGCAAATTAATATAATTTATTTCACTTTTTCTGTATTATTTTAATAGTTTTATTACATAATTATATTAGTTTTTGACATAAATTTAGTTTATATAAATATTGCTTTCAAAACATATATACGCATAATTTATAAATATAAAAGACAAAAAAAATATTTTACAAGATATTCCTATTTCTTATATTTTTCTTAATTGTTGTCTTTTTAAATGGTTTATATAATATGTTATATCTATAACAGTTTCCTTGTTGTGTATTTTGCTTGTTGAGAAAAATGGCTTTTTCTCCATATTATTACAGTTTTTTTTTTTTCCTACATATATAAATAAAGCAAGATGGTGGTATGGTGAACAATCTGCTCCTATTCACTAAGGAACTGTATTATCGCGAACTTGATTGATTTAAATATAAAATAGTAATGTAAACTAAGAATTAATAGTGCACATTGTATTTTAGCATTCCAATTGTTACTAAGATTTCATTTATGATAAATAAATTCATCCTTTTCGTATATTTTACTGCCAAATTTTTAATTATGTTTGTAATACTTTATAATATTTTTACAGATATTCTATTACTATTGAAATGTTGAATTATATATTGTAATAGTTGTTAATTCTTCTTCAATTTCTTTTAATACTGTAAATTTTCTACTACTACTTAAGTATTTATCGTATATAGAGATGGGGACTGATTATTTCATCCATTTTTCAACTTTACTTCGAGAAATCGATGAAATATTCGGTAATACCATATTGACTAATGTACCTTTTTCTTCCAGTTTATTACCTCGGCAATTTCTTTATAATTCGCGGCTGTTTAATATTTTTTTTTAATGCGCAATAACAATTGCTAAAAGCAAGTGCAGATTGAAAAATTTGTTTGTTTTCTTTTGTCAAGTTAGATTGTTTTATTTTACCCTTTGTTTTAGCTACTTAGGCAATTTATGTTGATAAATTCGCTTTAAGTTTTTTTGCTTGTTTTGCTGTAATTTGAAACTAACATTCTTTTTATTCATCTCCCAATGCACAAGACCCTTTTAAAAATGCATGTAGCTGTGCCTTATTGTTTGTTTTCAGCAATAATATGGTACATGTTTTTCCTTCCCAGTTCTAATAGATAACAGGAGACATCTACGTAAATTAAAAGACAAACAAATTTTGACCTGTTTGTGATATCTAATTTTAAGCTCTAATAACTTCGAAAGGAGTAATTCACCTGACCTGTCAGGCTAATTGTTTATTGTTTTTCTTTTTAAGAGAGAACATGTGCCATGAAAGTATTTTTTCGTATTTTTACGGTTCTATTTTTTATATGTATAAATTTATGTAAGAAAATCCCCTTTTATCGTTGTTAAATTGAATCTCTGCAAACTTAAAAAAAAAGGAAAAAATACATGAAACATCACCATCCTTGTACTACCAACCAACCAATGCACAAGAATGTATTTTACATAAGCAAATTTAAAATCAAAAGATTTATATATGGTGCTCTTACATACAAAAGAATTAATAAAACACAACATGGTGCTTTATCCTTTTTAGCTATTTTTTGATACAAAATATTATGTATAGAGAGAAAAATACACATAATATGTATATATGCTTATTATATTTACCTATTATTATTATTTCTTTTTCTAACGAGAAGACACAATAATATTGAGAAAATAAGCACAAGTTACCTTTTAAGCGGGTTACTTTATATTACCTGATTCTTGATTGTGCCTTAAAAAACTGTTTATAAATTGGAGCATATATATAACGTTGAAATAAATATTAAGACCATAATACCTGTTGTAGTTTTACTCTAAAACCTATTATACCTAAGTATCCTTTTCAATCTTTACGAAATATTCAGTAGACTTTTTAAAGTGATCAAAACGGCTTAAAATCTCGGTACACTCGGTAGTGGGTATAGAAAGATAATAGCACAGGATAAATCAGAAAGGACAGAACTATTACAATCTTTCGATTCTGCCATGTATAAAATATGTTTGGCACAAAATTTCAGTCTACTTGTTCCAACAAAATTCTAAAGTGCAAAGTTCCAACAGATGTGCATACGATACTTTATAGAAATAAGGAGCTTTATTCCACATCAAACTCGAAATTAAAAGTATATTAGTATACAGGGTGTATCAGATATAGAGGTAAATATAATAATATGTAGCAGCTGTAAGTTACATATACAAACAAAAAGTCTTAATGCACAGGGGGTCTATCTCTAAGCATTAACGAGCAAAAATTTTTTTTTATAAATGCCGTGGGCTAGAGCTGCACCTGTGCCCAACCTAAGTGCTGTCCCGAGTATACCCGCACCCACATACCACTATCATTCAGCCATTACCGCTGTTAGTTTTGTGTGGATCGCCGCTTGGAGTGCAAGCCACTTCGAACATTTTATTTAAATTCTTCCCGTCTCGAAAAAACGATCCGTTTCAGGACCATCATGATTTCATATAAAGAAAATCGAAGCTTGATGCATCGGCAAAAGCGCGGGAATGTATAGATTCAGTTTCGCGCGATATCATAGTAAAAAGGGGTGTTTGCAAATTTTCTGTATCTACATTTATTTCTGTGTAATTCGATTCAATTCATTTTGCGTTATATGATTAAATAAATCCAAAAGAAATAACTCAGATTCACGTGGTACCGTTTATTAACAACTAACTCTCGATTCGACAAAGCAAAAGAAAAATATTTACGTTTTTTTGTAACTACTGAACTACATATCCGGCGAAACTCGAACGTCTTATCAGGATATTAAAAATAATACTTTGTAGACTTACGTATAATGCTCTTAATAAAACAGGAATGTTTATTTTATAAAAAGAACAAATTTAAAATGCCTCAGTTTTGCTATTTTTACAAGGGCCTTTATTTATTCAGAATGACGTTAAATGAACTTACGGCACACCATTAAGAATAATACTAAATGAGTGCAATGTATTTATACATAATTACCACGTTTAACGGGTGCTTAACATGACGTTTCCTTGCATCAGGCCGGACTAAAGAATTTTTGGCCTTAATTTACTTTTTTATTCTTTAATGATGAAATCCGGTTTCGGTGGGTTTGTGCTTTATATGTCGTGTAGTTAACACCCAAGCAAAATTTACTTTTTTATTTGATACACCCTGTATATGTCGCAAATTTTAAATAAAATAAATAATGAAAAATTAGTTAAGGAGTTCACTATGCTTTTACTGAAACTTCTTTTTTTTTAGTATTGCCGACCTAGCAAGAAAAATTGCTTTGATTCTATATACCCAATCATACAGGCTTAATCTCAGATAACAGAACGATGGGCATCACCGTAGCAATTAGTGAGAACTGCAAAGCGAACACAGGAAACATATCTATCGTTCTATTACCTCTGAGATTAAGCCTGTACTTATAATTTTAGTTTGATGCTAGTGTATATTAGGTTGCATAGATAGATAGATAGATTTTTTCATCCAAGCGACACAAAAAGTGTATAGGACGAGTCATAAAATAAATATATATGTAAAATACAATACTTACAAAGCAACTATTTTAAAAGTGCGACAAGTTCTTCCACGGAGCAGACGCAGTGCTGAAACAACAAGGGGCGCATCCGTGTCTTATAGATTTTTTCATTATTCAATGACATTATTTCGGGCGGTAGTAAATTGAAAAGTGCCAACCCAGCTGACTTTGGGGATCTTCTTGTTACGTTAAGCCTCTTTAAGGGTATACTATATTTGCTTTGTTTGTCTCGTATCATATGAAGGCAGGTCGCCATTCCTGACAAAGACCCCCTATTGGTAAAAATGTGCATCAAAAATTCTAGTATATACACACTAGGCAAGGGCAAGATATTAAATTTGATGAAATATGGCCGACAAAAGTCTGTACTTTTAATATTTGCCAAGAGTTCGTTTGATGAAACCGCCGCGCCCCAGAATACAATCCCGTACTGGATAACACTGTGTACCCGACCATAATAAAAGCTAAGTAAGTAATTAAAGTCTATTATATGTTTTATATTTCTAATTTGGAAACATGCCGAATTGATTTTCTTAACTAAAGCGAGACAATGATTTTTCCAACAACTCAAATTTTCATCAATATTTAAACCCAAAAATTTTACGGTAGTTTTTCGTTCCAAATCAAAACCATTAACCTGTACATTATCATTAGAAACTGACTTATTTTTAGAGTTAAAAGGACGGAAACGCATATAATGGGTTTTAGATAGATTCATGCATAGTTTATTGATGTCAAACCACCGACCCAGGTCATCCAGAAGTCTCTCTGCCTTTTTTACATACATCCTTAGTATCCGCACCGGTTACCACAGCAGAGGTGTCATCTGCGTAAATGATCAAAGTATAATGCACAAAGTTAACAATATCGTTGATAAACAGGATGAAAAGAATTGGACCCAAGATTGAGCCTTGGGGCACTGCCTTTGCAATAGGTAACTGAGTAGACACAACATCCCTAATTAAACCATGTGCGTCCTTAAAGGATATTTTTACATATTGAAATCTGTTTGATAGATATGATAAAAACCAATCTGCCATTACACCACGAATGCCGTAAAGATTAAGTTTATGTATTAAGATATCGTGATCAACACAGTCAAAGGCACGAGATAGATCGCAAAAGACTCCAGCCGGATATTCACCCCTATCTAGAGATTTATACACGTCGTTTGTAAATTGAAGAATAGCGGATATTGTGGAAAATTGTTTTCTAAAACCATGTTGTCTATTTGTAATTATATTGTTCTTTTCCAGGTGACTGAGCCACCTGTTCAACATTGCGTACACAAAAACCTTGGAATTGAAATGGGGCGATAATTCGATATAATAATAATAATAATAATAATAATAATATGTTTAATGTCCAACAGATCTTGGTAATCCAATTACAGGATATAATAAAAGGTTAATATATATGATAATAGATAATAGATATGCTAGAGACTGAATCTTTTTTGTGTATAGGATAAACTGTCGAAATTTTAAGTAGGTTAGGATACACACCACTCTCCAGAGATAAGTTAATAAGCTTGGTCAGCGGTTCAACGATATAGGGAGAAATCCGTATTAATAAGCTACTATAGATATCTCATCCGGGCCCGAACAATTTTTATTTTTGATTTGATTGAATATGTTTAAGACATCTTGTTCGTGAAACGGCAAGGCGCACATGCTACCGCATTGACTTAAATTTACCCCAAAAGAGCAAGAGCCCGCGGACACAGCAGGAATGGAAGTCGCGATCCTTCTGGCCTCACCAACAAAAAACTCATTGAAGGCAGCTGCAACCTCAGTGAGCCCATCAACCGCCACATTGTTAACCAAAAGTACAATATTGCCGGCGCTCCTGCCATTAGAGCCTGACATAATAGACCACGCGGTTTTACTTGGGTTACTGGAACTAGCAATCTTGCGGTTAAAGAAATCACTCTTGGACCTCCTCACCAATCCAGCGTGAGAACGCCTTGCCCTTTCGTAGGCCTCAATAGAGGACGGATAATAACATAAATGTGTTTAGTTGGAACCATATGGAACACTTTTTGATTATTCATATTAGTAAAAAAAATTATTCTTTTGAGGTTTGTTAAAAAATAAGAAGTTTGCAGAGGAGTAGAGTACTTCTATTTTAGACGATATCAAAACTTATACAGGGTTAGACAAATGTATGGTTCCACTCAAATATCTTTAACATGGCTACTTTTTTTTTAAGTTTTAATAAAACTTTTCACATTTAAATAAATGCAAATCGGGGTTTCGATAAGTATATTTATATCCGATTCACACTTCCGGTTTAAGCGGGAAGGATGCTATCTTTTTTATTTTAATTGAAAACACCTGTATACTTTTACAAAATTCAATAGGACCCTACTTCAGAAGTACCAGTATTACGGGTTAGCACCCCAATGTTTAATAACGACAAAGATATTTAATTTGAACAAAATCTTGAATTACTTGCCAAAATGTTCTCACGAATTAATTGCACTTCCTTAATTATTTTCTGCCGTAACTCGTCCAGATTTTGCGCTCCTCTAATATAAATCATAAATTGGAGACCGTGTGGACCAATTCCCAGATAGCACAAAAATATATTTATCACGGCCAGTGGATATCTTCATAGGATATTTCGATATCCAGTGGACATCCAGTTGAAAGTCAACGGACGTTAAAATGATATCCATGGCAATTCCAAATGTCACAACTTTGGATGTGGTCATAGAAATCCTATACAAAATATTCTATGGATGTGCCCTTTTACTATAACTGGATGTCTTATGAATGTATGTCGACCATCAAATATGTGTCCAGTGGACAACGATATATCTCGTAAAGATATCCGTAGAATGTTTTAAATATATCTTTGCATACATCATATACAAGGTTAGTTAAAAGTATGGAGGCAGCGATTTATTGTCGTTAGGAAGTTATATTCAATATAAATATTTGTTACTAAATTTTTATTTACATTTAAAAATACTTAATTCATTTATTTTTAATGATAATAAAACCAAAGGGTAAAAAGCTCAATCAAAGTCTAAACGTAATTATTGGCTAACATGTTTCAGCCGTCTAGCCATCTTCAGAGCCTTCTAATATCAAAAAACGAAACATAACAATTAAACAGATGCAAGAAAGTTATGAAATTATAAAAATTGTTCAAAAGATAAAACTGCACAAATACAAATGAGTTGTGGGAAGAGAAATGCAGACGTTTCAATGTTGAAGTCGTTTAGTTTAGTCGACAAAATTTTAGTATAGGAATCCTATACTAGGCACAAAATGACATGCATAATACGCACCGATGCCAGCGTTGAATCGATATTAGGCGTTAGGCATGGGCATGGGAGACACGGCTATATCACGGCATCATTGAATAATTTTTATTCTAATAATTATTTGAATAAGATTTCAATCAACTATTCTTTATTCAGTATTTGGTTATTATCGAATGAAGTGATCGGACATCATTTGAATAAAATATTATTTGAATAAAACGTTTTTTGAATGAAGCATTACAGGAATATTTTTTACGAAGTAAATTGCTATTCAAATATCATTACTGAATTAAATTCGATTCGGGTATATGCACGTATGTTTGTGTGGTTTCCGTTGTTGTCGCCGACTTGTTTTTATGCAAAGTATGCCCGTTTTTTCTCGCATTTCCAACGGACCTAGGTATTTAAATGATATCACAACAACCATTTAATTCAATTTAAAAATTCAAAAATTCAAAATTTAAAAATCTAAAAATTAAAAAATTTCGAAATTCAGAATTTTAAAAATTGCTGTTCTTAATTTTTTTTTCAAATTTAAAACATTTAAAAATAAAAATAAATAATCTTTATAATTTTAAATTTTCGATTTTTAGATTTTTAGATTTTTAGATTTTTTAGAATTTTAGATTTTTAGATTTTTAGATTTTTAGATTTTTAGATTTTTAGATTTTTAGATTTTTAGATTTTTAGATTTTTAGATTTTTAGATTTTTAGATTTTTAGATTTTTAGATTTTTAGATTTTTAGATTTTTAGATTTTTAGATTTTTAGATTTTTAGATTTTTAGATTTTTGGATTTTTAGATTTTTAGATTTTTAGATTTTTAGATTTTTAGATTTTTGGATTTTTAGATTTTTAGATTTTTAAATTTTTAGATTTTTGGATTTTTAGATTTTTAGATTCATGAACTAATATCAAACTCTGAGAGTGAGTAATAAGATAATAAAATTAAATTAATTTTAATTTTTAATTAGTCACTTCAATTGATAATTGAAAATTTTTATTGCAATTGCGCTTGATTAATTTGATTGAAGTTTGCAGAAAGATGATGTAATTTCAGTTTTTTTCATATTTATGTTACTTTCTTTAATAGACTAAACAGAAAATTTTATAATGTATGATATCTCAGAAGGTTTGTATGTAATTCAAAAACGGAAGAAAATTGTGATATGTTTCGGTCTAAATAAACGTCATCAGGCATAAACGTCAATCTTCGTTTTATATAAAATGATGTATCAAAAAATAATTATTATATACATATAAAATCGATTTAACGTACGTCCTTGGTTCGTTTTCCGTTTAGTTATATTTTGATTGGTGTGATAATTTTTACCTACATTTTAATGTGTTATTTGTTGTTCGTTTGTAGTTTAATTCGTATTATCAAATTTAAGTATTTTCTCTCATCGGTTTTATATATAATTTATTTCGACACATCATCTTATATAAAACAAAGATTGACTTTTATTGCTTGATGATGCTTATTTAGACCGAAACAGGTCGCAATAAAATAATACAATAAATAGGATGTAGTGTAAGAATTTTTCAAGAAAATTTTATGTTAGCATATAGTAATATTACTTCCATTATTTTATTATATATTTTGTAACTAAACAAAAAAATACTTGTATTTATTGTGCAAATGCACCACCACTAAAATTTATCTAAATCATGTTAAACCAACGATAATGCAATTCTAATTCCACTAAAATAATATATGCGTGTGCATTAAAACTATTATATACAAATATTATGCAGCTAATAGAAAGAAATCGCAAAAGAGGTCAAAAGAAAAAAACGCCGGAGCTCGCCGATGTCTACATATACATACATAGGTACATAGGTTTCAAGCATTTAACTTCTGCTGTTCTCTCATTGTAATGTGGTAATACTATAATGTGCCTTAAACTAAGTCAACCATCTTTTTCAGTGTAACAGCAAGTATAGTGAGAAAAGATATGTTATATTGGGTTTTGTATAAATGCAATAAATTGTTAGTTAGTTATTGCATAGTTTTGATATCACAAAAACAAATAGTTAAAACTTTATTTTAAAACCACATTTCCGCAAGCATACTAACCAAAAATAGATACAATTTCTTAAAATAATAAATGGAAAGGAAGAAACAAAATGTTTCAATAAGTATTTGATACTATTTAGGATTAAAAAGCCTTTATAATCTAGCCCCTAAACGTAGCCCCTATAATCTATCAAAGCATCCGGCGCAAAAAAGGGTGCAATTTTTGTACACCGGTAAATGCGTCAACCTGGAACTCTACTAATCCTTTAACTGATAGGAAAACGTAAATGTATCTTTTTTCCCGCTATGGTGTGTTAGTTATTAAATTATATTCGTAAATAGTGGTTGTGCTGAATTTGTGCTGGCTTAATACATTTTCGAGATTGTGCTATAGCAGGTGATCAATTTGGCGGTGAGTATGTATTTTTAATTGGTTTAAAATCTTTTAAAAATATCTATATTATGTGTTTTTAAAATCCGGTTGTGTTTTTGGTGATACATATATATTTTTTCTATATTGTAATAGACCAACATATTTATGATTAAGTTATACATGACAAATTGCTTTTTTAATTAGGTATTATATAATATTTTGTTGTCTAATTTTTAGGCGGTATGAAAACGGACAAGTAATAAATACCAAGCTGAATAAATAATCACGAGTGAGGTTTAAATAAGGGATCCAATACTGATATTCGATAATTACAAAAGTGTTTTGGAAATTATATTTATATACATTCATTTATTCATTTATTATATTAACATAGTAAGGGGGTATAATATAAAATACTGGGGTAAAGTCATTGTTAAATCTCTTTATGTGTGTAGCAACGTAGTCTTATTTATTTTATTGCATTTGTGCTACTTCATTCAACCGGGCGTGATTGAATAATAATTTTTCTATGTAAAATTATTGATTACGCTTCATTGGTAAATATTTAATTCGTATTTTAGCATAATTTTGCATGAAATTTAATTAGTTAATGCGTCTCCACCTTTACTAGCGATCACGTTAGTAACCGATGGTGCAATACTTTCCGAAAAAAATAAATTTCATGTTCATTATATAAGCACTATGAACTTGATTTCAGTAGCTACTTGCCTAATATAAAAGTACTTACAAATCAAATATAATTTTCCTTCTAACCTACTTCGCTTCGGAATGGGTTACTTATAAGCAAACATTCACAGCTTCTTATATTTCTCGCCTTTCTCTGAAACGCTATCTTAAGTCGACCAATATTTAGTTAGCGAAATCTGTTTTATTAATGTAACTACTGCTGTTTGCTCATTGTAATGTCTGCGGTGAAGACCACCTTATTTGAAAGCAGCAGAAATACGATATTATAATTTGCATTGAATTAAGTCAACCATTTTTTTCAGTGCACTAGCAGGTGAAAAAATGTTAAATTGGGTTGTACGTAAATACCATAAATTGCTAATCAGTTATTGTATAGTTTTAGTATCACAAAAAGAAATAGTTAAAACTTTATTTTAATACTACATTTCCGCAAGCATACTAAAACAAAGATAAAGTACCTTAAAATGACAATGGAAAAGAAGAAACAGTATGTGTTTCAATAAATATTTGATACTATTAGAATCATAAAGCCTTCTTAGAATCTCGCAAGTCAGCCGGCATCGACAAGCAACACAAAAAGAGCATGCAGTTTTTTATGTATACGCGTCAACCTCGAATTCTAATCCCTTAACTGATATTACAAAAACGTAATGTATTTCTTTCCCGGTTTGGTAGTGCCAGTTGCTAAATTATATTCGTATGTGGTGCTTGTGCTCATTATATCTATGCGGCTTAATTCATCTTCAAGCCTGTGCTAAAGTAAGTGATCGATTTTGTAGTATCTACCTACTTTTAATTTTTTGAAAATCTAAAATATATATTTTGTGTAAAATTCTACATCGACTGACGCTTAGGGTTTTGTATACCTATGTTTGATTTTAGAATAATGCGTTATCTTTTTTGCATTGTTTGTTTCCACACCTGAGATATTTATAATTGGAAGTTTTCCAATTATTAGCTAATTTTATGTAATTGTAATTACTATTTATATTTGCTTTTATTTATTTCGTCAAATGCCTTTTTGCAAATTAACTTTTTCGTAGCACATATTATATCTTATTTACCACTGTTGATTTATTTGCGGTGAACTATTTTTGCTTTTAGTGGGTTAGTGGACATTTAAAATAATCTTTGTTCCTTCATATATAAATTTATGTTTTTTTTTTTTTTGCTAATTCTGGTCAATATATCTGCAGTCAACAGCGAAAGAATATTATCTTGCTAAAAACTGAAATAAAAATATCAGAAAACATTAAAAAAGTGTATCTATAAAATCTATAAATTTTTCTTTTTTTTTTAAATTCACTCAGAAATACCATGATGTTTGAGAAACATAAGCTCATATTTATTTCCAAAATTATTGTTTACTGTTTTCATAGTATAGTCGATGGCGTATCGAACAAGAATTTTTTTTTTATCATTTTGCTTAAAATGTAACTTAAAACATTACAGTACAAGTTTCAATCGCAGCCCAGTAAACAAAATTCAAATCTTCCGCAATTATATTCAGTAACTTCAACTTAAGGGTATTCAAATAACCATTAATGTAATACAAAATCGCAGGTAACTTCATGCTTTAATGTTGAATTTACTCAAAATAACTGCGCGAAATTTGAATTTGGTTTACTGGGAGGCGTCTTTACAAAAAAAATGCAACATTATTATTATCTGGTTGCACTTTTAAGGTATTTTCCTTAATTTTGTTTTTATCAAAGTGTACAAGTGCAAGTACGTTAGCAACAGACCTAAGCTTTTGTCGCTCTTGAACATTTTCTGTTTCGTTGTTTTGTAGACTCAATATAGAAAATATAATTATTGGACATTATATTTTTGTACATATGTTATAATGGTTAGAACTGTCAAACTATATATTTGTAACAAAAAAATAATAAAAAATAGAAAAAAAGGAGAGAATTAGAAGGATTCAAATTTTCCGCATTTTCATTTTTTTTTGTTCGCTGCTTTTAGGAAATCTCACATTGTTTTTGGAAATGAAACATAATACTAGAAAATGTTATAGGTATATAACCAAGTGCAAAGGCAGACTTTTTATAATAAATCATAAAATTGGAATTTTTATAAATCATCAATAAAAATCATCGATTACACTGCGTGACACGATTTTCGTACCTGAAAAACTGATTACTATTATGGTTTTCAATTAGTTACAATATGTAAACAGTGGATGTTTTTTGTTTTTATCACGTCTTGTTTTTGAAGTATACACTGATGGCATTAGATAGGCTATGCTGATTCTGGCACAAAATCTTGGAATTTTCAATGGGGGTAGAGTTCACATTTTATCCCCTCATAGATACAATATGCATATTTACATGTCACTTCGTGCTCCTAACGAGAGATTGAAATATTCTACCTGATATACATACCGGTGCCCAGCCTAAGATGCAACGGTCCATAGCCGATTTATTATTGCTTTTTTTGGAAAAATGTTTCAAATAAATGTTGGCTCGAATCATATTCTACACATTTTAAAATTAATTTCAGTAATGGTGGACTTCCGGTTGTATCGTAAGTAGATACTTTATCATTTTAAATGAAACACCTTGTATATTATTGCACTTTTCGATTCCTTGTTAAATTTAAATAACATTACGTTAGGCATACATTGGGGCTAAGTTGTACCGTTTCCGAATTACATGACGTTTTTTCGAAAAAAAATGACATTTGCAATGTCTGCAGTGTTTGCAAATATCTCCGGGCAATATCGAAGTTAGAAAGATGCGGTTTTCAGTTTTCGCTTAATTATGAAACAGCACACATCTTTTATTTTAAAATTATTGCGTTTACATTACAGAATTATTAAATAGGGCTCTGTAATTTTCGAACTCTAAAATCATGGATAACTTGATTTTTTTTTTAAATTGAATGGTATAGCAACTTTTACATAAATGATGTAAATTTGATTTTCTTTCGATTTTTACGAGTGTCATTGTGTCTATCTCCAAAGGTTTTGGAGATATTCGTGATTTTTCAGTTTTCATGATAGATACGTATTGCGAAGCGCCGGCCACCTTCCCCTAATTAACAAAACAAAATAAGTTTTGTCGTTAGTTTTAATTTTTGTCGTTAATTTAATCGAATTATTGATAATTAAATAAAGCAATGTGTATATTTTTTAAGTTTTTTACCAATAATTATTAGTTACTGTACCCAAAAAACAGTACGTGATAGAAAAAAAGTACATAGGTGTTCTTATTAAGCGATTTGTATAAATAAATAAACAGGAAAAATTGAAGTGGGTACTTAATTTTTTTTTTAATTTGTAACGTAGTGTTATAGTGTATCTCTGTTTAGTACGTTAATTAAATAGCGATAAAGGTAATCGATGGATTAATAGAAGAATAACTCTCCAAATGTAGATTCATTCTGTAAAATAACTTGGATAAAGATAAACCGCAGAACTAACACCTAGCATCCGATCCTCAGACCGTCCATTTATTTATATGCCAGGGGTAGAATTCATATTTGCCGCGATTATTTATAGTTACTTGTCAGGAGGAATAGATTTCTGAATTACCCATAGCTGTAATATTCAAGTGCTTCCATATCAAGTCCATAGTTCGCTTGGTCAACTGCTTATTTTCGTACGTCTCTCGCCCCGCCGCTTTTTAACTGCCACCGCGAAGACGCTACAGTGGCGCCGCTCTATAGTACGCCAGCGGAACTATACTTCTTTGACCATATGTACAGAGACAACATGAGACGTGCAACTAGATACAGAAAAAGGTTCGACAATTTATTGCATTGGCTATCTTTGTTTGCTTTATAAATTCGCACATATAGCGAACTTTGTTTAGCGAGATTAAAAGTGTACTGACGGGCGCCACGGTCAAGTTAGGATTTGTGTTCGTAATGGTTGTAGGATGTGGTTGGTGCTCCTGAAAATCACTGTGACGCCGGTTATAAAACGCTCGTTGTCACTGCCTTATCCACTCAAGGTTCGTATATACTAGGTGGCCTCGTAACTTTTCAGCCAATCAAGAGAAGGAGCGCAAACACGTCATCACGTATGATGTGTTTAATAAGTAAAGTGGTGCATATATGTAAAAACAAATGGCGATTTGTACTCCCAGACTAAATATTTATTTTTTTACAAAAATCTTAATTTAGGAATTTTTTCAATTAATGTTATGTCAAGCAGAACGTGTCTTGAAATATAATTTCAAGTTCCTTTTATTATTACAGAATACCCCAATACCATATTATATAGTCAAAGAAATGTTCCACTAACGTACTATAGATGGCGCCGCAGTATTCTCTTATGGAAATATTACCACTACAAACGTACAACAATAGAAAATGCTGGTGATGTCATCTATAGTGCGCCAGTGAAACATTTCTTTGACTCGAAAATGATCGCGAGGCGCCTCACCACAACGTCATCGCGTATCCCCTGCAAGTTATGAACCTTGCAACAAACCAACTTCTAATTCTGGTAACTGCGGTTGCAACCGTAACTCACCATTTTCAGTAACCGAGTTCCGTGAATTACAAATTTTCAGGAACAGGTGATATACGGTACGCAAAAACGGAGGTTACCACAATCACGGTTGCTGCGGTTCGATTCACGGTACAATTTAGACAAAACAGGTGCAAAGTTCAAACGAATTAGATTGAATTGTGACTGAAGTTGTCAGTTTAGCCATTGCAATTAATTTTTCTCTAAATTCTCTCTTCTTTATGGTGCGTAGACCAGTTGTAGAGATATTTTGCGGTGCCGTCGAAATAAAAAATAAATGAAATAGGTTTCTGTTATCTTTTAACGTGAAGAGCTAATTCTGACTATTACAACATCCCTCCTGGTTAATGATCCCATTTCAGTGTCTGCTCATGTTTCGATGTACACACATTATTGCAAAGAAAGAAACCTTCGAGTAGGAAATGGGAACCCTCCTTTTACGGGAAAATTGAATTGGAATGGAAGTTGTATGGTGATTGTTATTGCAATATTCAAGTGGAGGTTTTGCTGAAGGAAGCGAAACTGTGATCGTCAGAGTCACGACAAAAATCACTGGATACTTAGGCTCATAGAAAACGATTCGAAGTACCAGTTATATCATGGGATTTTAAAATACATAAAAATAAACATAGGTAATGTGACCAATAACAGACATTTTATGATATGTATAGTGTAATTCAAACTAAATGTTTAAAACAAAACAAATTCATTACATCAATGTGATTTAAAGATTTTTAGTTCATAAATTGAATAAAGCAGTTTATTGTTTCTATATCGTCTTTTATAATTCGGTTTTAAATGTGTACCAAGCAAAATTAGTCTATATATTAAATTAAAATATGGGATAACTAGTTATTTGCATATATATTGTTTTAGAGGCACTAAGAAAGGAGAAAGAACTCCACACCTTATTACATTGACAAATTTATTTATTAAAACAAGCCATTCATCTTTTTATTAATGCTTTACTTACGATGTAATCAAATAAATTGCTTTTATATAAAATAATTCTGTTAATAATTATGACTTCAACTATACAATACAGTTTATATGTAAACTTCCTACGAATCATCTATGTATATGAAATATGAATTTATTTCTATCCGATACACCAACCAATTATAAGCAACCGATAATGAGAAATGTGACAATTTATAATAATTCTTACAATTGTAGTGTTAAAAATAAACAAATACTTTAAAACAAACACTTTTCAAGATATTGTATCGAACCGCTGCTTAGTTATTACTTTAATTTACAAATGATTCTCATTAACTTAACAAATAAGTTTGTATTTGGCGCCTGTTTTGTCTAAAATTTGGGCACTTTTAGTAACTTTTTCTTTCACATCATCACCACCACATGTTCAAATCCGTCAAAAATATCTCGCACATTACCTCGAATTAGCACTTTTCGAACACTGTTTTTAATACTTTCTTTCCATTTGCTTAAAAAATGAATAGCTATTTTACACTCAGGAACACATGCTGTTTCCGTTAATATGCATATAAATAACCAAATCAGCGGTCCTCTTACGGAAGTCTTACCCGACCAACAAATACATACAAGTGAACTATCTGGATAATCTGTGATTATACTATTTGAAGGAGTACTTCGAGGGACTCTGAACGCTGGGATGGTTCTGTGTAACACCTGTACTTACTACACAGTGAACCAAATTCAAATTTCCCACAATTATATTTAGTAACTTCAACTTAAAGGTATTCAAATAACTATTAATCTAATACAAAATCGTAGGTAATTTCATGCTTTAATGTTGCAGTTACTGAAAATAATTGCGGGGAATTTGAATTTGGTTCACTGGGTACTTTATATTTTATACTTTAACTTTCAGATATATACTGGGACCTGCGATTATTATCATTTGTCACTATAATTTCACTGTTATACAAATTGCTTTGTTATTGCTTTTATATTCGTTGTCTTTATATTTTATTGTGTATACGCAGGAGAGGAGAGTGCAGAAGGAGGAGGAGCTGGAGCAGCAGGAGGAGAAAGAGAAGGAGGAGAAGCAGGAGAACAAGGAGAACCAGGAGGAATAGTTGAATAAAATGAATGACCACGGTGAGAAGGAGGAGGAGGGATCAGGAAGAGAAGGAGAAGGAGAAAGAAGAACAGGAGAAGAAAAAAGAGCGGGAGAGGAGAGAGCAGATGAAGAAAAACCTTTATAAAGAACACTTTTTTTCTTTTTGGGTTCTAGATAATAGTATTGCATGTTAGAAGCGCGAACGGGCCCCAGTTGTCCCGTCTCCCGACAGACGCGGACTGGCTCGTAAAATCTCAGGTGTAGGCCGCGCGTAGCATGCTAAAAGCGCAAACGGGTCCCGCGTGGCCTGTTTTGTCCGGTCCGGTACCCGGACGGATGCGGACTGGCGCGCACATGGCACTAGTTGGGCTGTTTTGAAATTTCTGGTGGAGGTTGGTGGTGGGCTTTTTGTAATAAGATATAATGTAATCATGACGATGAGAACGAGAAGATAAAGAAGCGGAAAGAGGAGCAGGAAGAGCAAAAGAGAAGCAGTAGAAGAGCGAGAAGCAGATTTCGAAGTAGAAAGAAGAACAGGATAAAGAGTAGCAGGAAGAATAAGAGGAGAAGAGAGAGAAGGATCACAATGGAAGAGAAATGGAGAAAGAGGAGGAAAGGAAGGAGTAGAAGGAGGAGCATGAGGAGTAGCAGCAGGAGAAGAAAGAGCAACAAGAGGAGGAGCACGATGAGAAGAAGGAACAGGAGAGGAGTAGCAGCAGGGTCAAGGAAAGGAGAAAGAGAAGGAGCAGGAAAACCAAGAGGAGAAGGAGAGGAGGGACAAGAGCAGCGGAGGAGAAGGAGGAGCAGTAGGAGAACGAGGAGGGTCATAACTTTACGAAGAGTAAAACATTTAATTCCTATATGGGGTAAGTGTTAAAATATATAATAATTAACCAACAATATTAAATTTTATAATAATAGGCTACTTGGAAACACCTCAAAAATACTTTCTCTTTACGAGCGTTATACTCCTTGGAGCAGTACCTTGAAGGGCTCTGAAACGCTGGGATGATTCTGTGTAACACCTGTACTTACTACACAGTGAACCAAATTCAAATTTCCCACAATTATATTTAGTAACTTCAACTTAAAGGTATTCAAATAACTATTAATCTAATACAAAATCGTAGGTAATTTCATGCTTTAATGTTGCAGTTACTGAAAATAATTGCGGGGAATTTGAATTTGGTTCACTGGGTACTTTATATTTTATACTTTAACTTTCAGATATATACTGGGACCTGCGATTATTATCATTTGTCACTATAATTTCACTGTTATACAAATTGCTTTTTTATTGCTTTTATATTCGTTGTCTTTATATTTTATTGTGTATACGCAGGAGAGGAGAGTGCAGAAGGAGGAGGAGCTGGAGCAGCAAGAGGAGAAAGAGAAGGAGGAGAAGCAGGAGAACAAGGAGAACAAGGAGAACCAGGAGGAATAGTTGAATAAAATGAATGACCACGGTGAGAAGGAGGAGGAGGGATCAGGAAGAGAAGGAGAAGGGAGAAAGAAGAACAGGAGAAGAAAAAAGAGCGGGAGAGGAGAGAGCAGATGAAGAAAAACCTTTATAAAGAACACTTTTTTCTTTTTGGGTTCTAGATAATAGTATTGCATGTTAGAAGCGCGAACGGGCCCCAGTTGTCCCGTCTCCCGACAGACGCGGACTGGCTCGTAAAATCTCAGGTGTAGGCCGCGCGTAGCATGCTAAAAGCGCAAACGGGTCCCGCGTGGCCTGTTTTGTCCGGTCCGGTACCCGGACGGATGCGGACTGGCGCGCACATGGCTCTAGTTGGGCTGTTTTGAAATTTCTGGTGGAGGTTGGTGGTGGGCTTTTTTGTAATAAGATATAATGTAATCATGACGATGAGAACGAGAAGATAAAGAAGCGGAAAGAGGAGCAGGAAGAGCAAAAAGAGAAGCAGTAGAAGAGCGAGAAGCAGATTTCGAAGTAGAAAGAAGAACAGGATGAAGAGTAGCAGGAAGAATAAGAGGAGAAGAGAGAGAAGGATCACAATGGAAGAGAAATGGAGAAAGAGGAGGAAAGGAAGGAGTAGAAGGAGGAGCATGAGGAGTAGCAGCAGGAGAAGAAAGAGCAACAAGAGGAGGAGCACAATGAGAAGAAGGAGCAGGAGGAGGAGTAGCAGCAGGGGCAAGGAAAGGAAGAAAGAGAAGGAGCAGGAAAACCAAGAGGAGAAGGAGAGGAGGGGACAAGAGCAGCGGGAGGAGAAGGAGGAGCAGTAGGAGAACGAGGAGCGTCATAACTTTACGAAGAGTAAAACATTTAATTCCTATATGAGGGTAAGTGTTAAAATATATAATAAATTAACCAACAATATTAAATTTTATAATAATAGGCTACTTGGAAACACCTCAAAAATACTTTCTCTTTACGAGCGTTATACTCCTTGGAGCAGTACCTTGAAGGGCTCTGAACGCTGGGATGATTCTGTGTAACACCTGTACTTACTACTTTATATCTTATACTTTAACTTTCAGATATATACTGGGACCTGCGATTATTATCATTTGTCACTATAATTTCACTGTTATACAAATTGCTTTTTTATTGCTTATATATTCGTTGTCTATATATTTTATTGTGCATACGCAGGCGAGGAGAGAGCAGAAGGAGGAGGCGCTGGAGCAGCAGGAGGAGAAGTGGAAGCAGGAGAAGAAGGAGAAGCAGGAGGAGCAGCAGCAGGAGGAGCAAGGAAAGGAAGAAAGAGAAGGAGTACGATGAGAAGGAGCAGGAAGACCAAGAGGAGAAGGAGAGGAGGGGACAAGAGCAGCGGGAAGAGAAGGAGGAGCAGTAGGAGAACGAGGAGCGTCATAACTTTACGAAGAGTAAAGCATTTAATTCCTATATGAGGGTAAGTGTTAAAATATATAATAAATTAACCAACAATATTAAATTTTATAATAATAGGCTACTTGGAAACACCTCAAAAATACTTTCTCTTTACGAGCGTTATACTCCTTGGAGCAGTACCTTGAAGGGCTCTGAACGCTGGGATGATTCTGTGTAACACCTGTACTTACTACTTTATATCTTATACTTTAACTTTCAGATATATACTGGGACCTGCGATTATTATCATTTGTCACTATAATTTCACTGTTATACAAATTGCTTAATTTTTTTTGCTTATATATTCGTTGTCTATATATTTTATTGTGCATACGCAGGCGAGGAGAGAGCAGAAGGAGGAGGCGGTGGTGCAGCAGGAGGAGAAGTGGAAGCAGGAGGAGCAGCAGCAGGAGGAGCAAGGAAAGGAAGAAAGAGAAGGAGTACGATGAGAAGGAGCAGGAAGACCAAGAGGAGAAGGAGAGGAGGGGGCAAGAGCAGCGGGAGGAGAAGGAGGAGCAGTAGGAGAACGAGGAGCGTCATAACTTTACGAAGAGTAAAACATTTAATTCCTATATGAGGGTAAGTGTTAAAATATATAATAAATTAACCAACAATATTAAATTTTATAATAATAGGCTACTTGGAAACACCTCAAAATACTTCTCTTTACGAGCGTTATACTCCTTGGAGCAGTACCTTGAAGGGCTCTGAACGCTGGGATGATTCTGTGTAACACCTGACCTTACTACACAGTGAACCAAATTCAAATTTCCCACAATTATATTTAGTAACTTCAACTTAAAGGTATTCAAATAACTATTAATCTAATACAAAATCGTAGGTAATTTCATGCTTTAATGTTGCAGTTACTGAAAATAATTGCGGGGAATTTGAATTTGGTTCACTGGGTACTTTATATTTTATACTTTAACTTTCAGATATATACTGGGACCAGCGATTATTATCATTTGTCACTATAATTTCACTGTTATACAAATTGCTCTTTTATTGCTTTTATATTCGTTGTCTTTATATTTTATTGTGTATACGCAGGAGAGGAGAGTGCAGAAGGAGGAGGAGCTGGAGCAGCAGGAGGAGAAGGAGAAGGAGGAGAAGCAGGAGAACAAAGAGAACCAGGAGGAATAGTTGAATAAAATGAATGACCACGGTGAGAAGGAGGAGGAGAAAGAAGAACAGGAGAAGAAAAAAGAGCGGGAGAGGAGAGAGCAGATGAAGAAAAACCTTTATAAAGAACACTTTTTTCTTTTTGGGTTCTAGATAATAGTATTGCATGTTAGAAGCGCGAACGGGCCCCAGTTGTCCCGTCTCCCGACAGACGCGGACTGGCTCGTAAAATCTCAGGTGTAGGCCGCGCGTAGCATGCTAAAAGCGCAAACGGGTCCCGCGTGGCCTGTTTTGTCCGGTCCGGTACCCGGACGGATGCGGACTGGCGCGCACATGGCTCTAGTTGGGCTGTTTTGAAATTTCTGGTGGAGGTTGGTGGTGGGCTTTTTTGTAATAAGATATAATGTAATCATGACGATGAGAACGAGAAGATAAAGAAGCGGAAAGAGGAGCAGGAAGAGCAAAAAGAGAAGCAGTAGAAGAGCGAGAAGCAGATTTCGAAGTAGAAAGAAGAACAGGATGAAGAGTAGCAGGAAGAATAGGAGGAGAAGAGAGAGAAGGATCACAATGGAAGAGAAATGGAGAAAGAGAGGAAAGAAGGAGTAGAAGGAGGAGCATGAGGAGTAGCAGCAGGAGAAGAAAGAGCAACAAGGAGGATGAGAAGAAGAGCAGGAGGAGGAGTAGCAGCAGGGGCAAGGAAAGGAAGAAAGAGAAGGAGTAGGAAAACCAAGAGGAGAAGGAGAGGAGGGGACAAGAGCAGCGGGAGGAGAAGGAGGAGCAGTAGGAGAACGAGGAGGGTCATAACTTTACGAAGAGTAAAACATTTAATTCCTATATGAGGGTAAGTGTTAAAATATATAATAAATTAACCAACAATATTAAATTTTATAATAATAGGCTACTTGGAAACACCTCAAAAATACTTTCTCTTTACGAGCGTTATACTCCTTGGAGCAGTACCTTGAAGGGCTCTGAACGCTGGGATGATTCTGTGTAACACCTGTACTTACTACTTTATATCTTATACTTTAACTTTCAGATATATACTGGGACCTGCGATTATTATCATTTGTCACTATAATTTCACTGTTATACAAATTGCTTAATTTTTTTTGCTTATATATTCGTTGTTTATATATTTTATTGTGCATACGCAGGCGAGGAGAGAGCAGAAGGAGGAGTCGCTGGTGCAGCAGGAGGAGAAGTGGAAGCAGGAGGAGCAGCAGCAGGAGGAGCAAGGAAAGGAAGAAAGAGAAGGAGTACGATGAGAAGGAGCAGGAAGACCAAGAGGAGAAGGAGAGGAGGGGACAAGAGCAGCGGGAGGAGAAGGAGGAGCAGTAGGAGAACGAGGAGCGTCATAACTTTACGAAGAGTAAAGCATTTAATTCCTATATGAGGGTAAGTGTTAAAATATATAATAAATTAACCAACAATATTAAATTTTATAATAATAGGCTACTTGGAAACACCTCAAAAATACTTTCTCTTTACGAGCGTTATACTCCTTGGAGCAGTACCTTGAAGGGCTCTGAACGCTGGGATGATTCTGTGTAACACCTGTACTTACTACACAGTGAACCAAATTCAAATTTCCCGCAATTATATTTAGTAACTTCAACTTAAAGGTATTCAAATAACTATTAATCTAATACAAAATCGTAGGTAATTTCATGCTTTAATGTTGCAGTTACTGAAAATAATTGCGGGGAATTTGAATTTGGTTCACTGGGTACTTTATATTTTATACTTTAACTTTCAGATATATACTGGGACCTGCGATTATTATCATTTGTCACTATAATTTCACTGTTATACAAATTGCTTTGTTATTGCTTTTATATTCGTTGTCTTTATATTTTATTGTGTATACGCAGGAGAGGAGAGTGCAGAAGGAGGAGGAGCTGGAGCAGCAAGAGGAGAAAGAGAAGGAGGAGAAGCAGGAGAACAAGGAGAACAAGGAGAACCAGGAGGAATAGTTGAATAAAATGAATGACCACGGTGAGAAGGAGGAGGAGGGATCAGGAAGAGAAGGAGAAGAGAAAGAAGAACAGGAGAAGAAAAAAGAGCGGGAGAGGAGAGAGCAGATGAAGAAAAACTTTATAAAGAACACTTTTTTCTTTTGGGTTCTAGATAATAGTATTGCATGTTAGAAGCGCGAACGGGCCCCAGTTGTCCCGTCTCCCGACAGACGCGGACTGGCTCGTAAAATCTCAGGTGTAGGCCGCGCGTAGCATGCTAAAAGCGCAAACGGGTCCCGCGTGGCCTGTTTTGTCCGGTCCGGTACCCGGACGGATGCGGACTGGCGCGCACATGGCTCTAGTTGGGCTGTTTTGAAATTTCTGGTGGAGGTTGGTGGTGGGCTTTTTTTGTAATAAGATATAATGTAATCATGACGATGAGAACGAGAAGATAAAGAAGCGGAAAGAGGAGCAGGAAGAGCAAAAAGAGAAGCAGTAGAAGAGCGAGAAGCAGATTTCGAAGTAGAAAGAAGAACAGGATGAAGAGTAGCAGGAAGAATAGGAGGAGAAGAGAGAGAAGGATCACAATGGAAGAGAAATGGAGAAAGAGGAGGAAAGGAAGGAGTAGAAGGAGGAGCATGAGGAGTAGCAGCAGGAGAAGAAAGAGCAACAAGAGGAGGAGCACGATGAGAAGAAGGAGCAGGAGGAGGAGTAGCAGCAGGGTCAAGGAAAGGAAGAAAGAGAAGGAGCAGGAAAACCAAGAGGAGAAGGAGAGGAGGGGACAAGAGCAGCGGGAGGAGAAGGAGGAGCAGTAGGAGAACGAGGAGGGTCATAACTTTACGAAGAGTAAAACATTTAATTCCTATATGAGGGTAAGTGTTAAAATATATAATAAATTAACCAACAATATTAAATTTTATAATAATAGGCTACTTGGAAACACCTCAAAAATACTTTCTCTTTACGAGCGTTATACTCCTTGGAGCAGTACCTTGAAGGGCTCTGAACGCTGGGATGATTCTGTGTAACACCTGACCTTACTACACAGTGAACCAAATTCAAATTTCCCACAATTATATTTAGTAACTTCAACTTAAAGGTATTCAAATAACTATTAATCTAATACAAAATCGTAGGTAATTTCATGCTTTAATGTTGCAGTTACTGAAAATAATTGCGGGGAATTTGAATTTGGTTCACTGGGTACTTTATATTTTATACTTTAACTTTCAGATATATACTGGGACCAGCGATTATTATCATTGTCACTATAATTTCACTGTTATACAAATTGCTCTTTTATTGCTTTTATATTCGTTGTCTTTATATTTTATTGTGTATACGCAGGAGAGGAGAGTGCAGAAGGAGGAGGAGCTGGAGCAGCAGGAGGAGAAGGAGAAGGAGGAGAAGCAGGAGAACAAAGAGAACCAGGAGGAATAGTTGAATAAAATGAATGACCACGGTGAGAAGGAGGAGGAGAAAGAAGAACAGGAGAAGAAAAAAGAGCGGGAGAGGAGAGAGCAGATGAAGAAAAACCTTTATAAAGAACACTTTTTTCTTTTTGGGTTCTAGATAATAGTATTGCATGTTAGAAGCGCGAACGGGCCCCAGTTGTCCCGTCTCCCGACAGACGCGGACTGGCTCGTAAAATCTCAGGTGTAGGCGCGCGTAGCATGCTAAAAGCGCCAACGGGTCCCGCGTGGCCTGTTTTGTCCGGCCTCGGTACCGGACGGATGCGGACTGGCGCGCACATGGCTCTAGTCGGGCTGTTTTGAAATTTCTGGTGGAGGTTGGTGGTGGGCTTTTTTGTAATAAGATATAATGTAATCATGACGATGAGAACGAGAAGATAAAGAAGCGGAAAGAGGAGCAGGAAGAGCAAAAAGAGAAGCAGTAGAAGAGCGAGAAGCAGATTTCGAAGTAGAAAGAAGAACAGGATGAAGAGTAGCAGGAAGAATAGGAGGAGAAGAGAGAGAAGATCACAATGGAAGAGAAATGGAGAAAGAGGAGAAAGGAAGGAGTAGAAGAGGAGCATGATGAGTAGCAGCAGGAGAAGAAAGAGCAACAAGAGGAGAGCACGATGAGAAGAAGGAGCAGGAGGAGGAGTAGCAGAGGGTCAAGGAAAGGAAGAAGAGAAGGAGCAGGAAAACCAAGAGGAGAAGGAGAGGAGGGGACAAGAGCAGCGGGAGGAGAAGGAGGAGCAGTAGAAGAACGAGGAGGGTCATAACTTTACGAAGAGTAAAGCATTTAATTCCTATATGAGGGTAAGTGTTAAATATATAATAAATTAACCACAATATTAAATTTATAATAATAGGCTACTTGGAAACACCTCAAAAATACTTTCTCTTTACGAGCGTTATACTCCTTGGAGCAGTACCTTGAAGGGCTCTGAAGCTGGGATGATTCTTTGTAACACCTGTACTTACTACTTTATATCTTATACTTTAACTTTCAGATATATACTGGACCTGGCGATTATTATCATTTGTCACTATAATTTCACTGTTATACAAATTGCTTTTTTATTGCTTATATATTCGTTGTCTATATATTTTATTGTGCATACGCAGGCGAGGAAGAGCAGAAGGAGGAGGCGCTGTGCAGCAGGAGGAGAAGTGGAGCAGAGAGAAGAAGGAGAGCAGGAGGAGCAAGGAAAGGAAGAAAGAGAAGGAGTACGATGAGAAGGAGCAGGAAACCAAGAGGAGAAGGAGAGGAGGGGACAAGAGCAGCGGGAGGAGAAGGAGGAGCAGTAAGAGAACTAGGAGCGTCATAACTTTTACGAAGAGTAAAGCATTTAATTCCTATATGAGGGTAAGTGTTAAAATATATAATAAATTAACCAACAATATTAAATTTATAATAATAGGCTACTTGGAAACACCTCAAAATATTTTCTCTTTACGAGCGTTATAGTCCTTGGAGCAGTACCTTGAAGGGCTCTGAACGCTGAATGATTCTGTGTAACACCTGTACTTACTACTTTATATCTTATACTTTAACTTTCAGATATATACTGGACCTGCGATTATTATCATTTGTCACTATAATTTCACTGTTATACAAATTGCTAAATTTTTTGCTTTATATATTCGTTGTCTAATATATTTTATTGTGCATACGCAGGCGAGGAGAGAGCAGAAGAAGGAGGCGCTGTGCAGCAGGAGGAGAAGTGGAAGCAGGAGGAGCAGCAGCAGGAGGAGCAAGGGAAAGGAAGAAAGAAAGGAGTACGATGAGAAGGAGCAGGAAGACCAAGAGGAGAAGGAGAGGAGGGGACAAAGCAGCGGGAGGAGAAGGAGGAGCAGTAGGAGAACGAGGAGCGTCATAACTTTACGAAGAGTAAAACATTTTAATTCTATATGAGGGTAAGTGTTAAAATATATAATAAATTAACCAACAATATTAATTTATAATAATAGGCTACTTGGAAACACCTCAAAAATACTTCTCTTTACGAGCGTTATACTCCTTGGAGGCATACCTTGAAGGGCTCTGAACGCTGGATGATTCTGTGTAACACCTGACCTTACTACACAGTGAACCAATATCAAATTTCCCACAATTATATTTAGTAACTTCAACTTAAAAGGTATTCAAATAACTATTAATCTAATACAAAATCGTAGGTAATTTCATGCTTTAATGTTGCAGTTACTGAAAATAATTGCGGGAATTTGAATTTGGTTCATCGGGTACTTTATATTTTATACTTTAATTTCAGATATATTACTGGGACCATCGATTATTATCATTTGCACTATAATTTCACTGTTATACAAATTGCTCTTTTATTGCTTTTATATTCGTTGTCTTTATATTTTATTGTGTATACGCAGGAGAGGAGAGTGCAGAAAGGAGGAGGGAGCTGGAGCAGCAGGAGGAGAAGGAGAAGGAGGAGAAGCAGGAGAACAAAGAGAACCAGGAGAATAGTTGAATAAAATGAATGACCACGGTGAGAAGGAGAGAGGAAAAGAAGAACAGGAGAAGAAAAAGAGCGGGAGAGAGGAGAGAGCAGATGAAGAAAAACCTTATAAAGAACACTTTTTTCTTTTTGGGTTCTAGATAATAGTATTGCATGTTAGAAGCGCGAACGGGCCCCAGTTGTCCCGTCTCCCGACAGACGCGGAACTGGCTCGTAAAATCTCAGGTGTAGGCCCCGCGCGTAGCATGCTAAAAGCGCAAACGGTCCCGCGTGGCCTGTTTTTGTCCGGTCCGGTACCCGGACGGATGCGGACTGGCGCGCACATGGCTCTAGTTGGGGCTGTTTTTGAATTTTCTGGTGGAGGTTGGTGGTGGGGCTTTTTAATAAGATATAATGTAATCATGACGATGAGAACGAGAAGAAAGAAGCGGAAAGAGGAGCAGGAAGAGCAAAAAGAGAAGCAGTAGAAGAGCGAGAAGCAGATTTCGAAGTAGAAAGAAGAACAGGATGAAGAGTAGCAGGAAGAATAGGAGGAGAAGAGAGAGAAGGATCACAATGGAAGAGAAATGGAGAAAGAGGAGGAAAGGAAGGAGTAGAAGGAGGAGCATGAGGAGTAGCAGCAGGAGAAGAAAGAGCAACAAGAGAGGAGCACGATGAGAAGAAGGAGCAGCGAGGAGGAGTAGCAGCAGGGTCAAGGAAAGAAGAAAGAGAAGGAGCAGGAAAACCAGAGGAGAAGGAGAGGAGGACAAGAGCAGCGGGAGGAGAAGGAGGAGCAGTAGGAGAACGAGGAGGGTCATAACTTTACGAAGAGTAAAACATTTAATTCCTATATGAGGGTAAGTGTTAAAATATATAATAAATTAACCAACAATATTAAATTTTATAATAATAGGCTACTTGGAAACACCTCAAAAATACTTTCTCTTTACGAGCGTTATACTCCTTGGAGCAGTACCTTGAAGGGCTCTGAACGCTGGGATGATTCTGTGTAACACTGTACTTACTACTTTATATTCTTATATTTTAACTTCAGATTATATACTGGGACCTGCGATTATATCATTGTCACTATAATTTCACTGTTATACAAATTGCTTTTTTATTGCTATATATTCATTGTCTATATATTTATTGTGCAATACGCAGGCGAGGAGAGAGCAGAAGGAGGAGGCGCTGGAGCAGCAGGAGGAGAAGTGGAAGCAGAGAAGAGGCAAGACGCAGGAGGAGCAAGGAAAGAAGAAAGAGAAGGAGTACGATGAGAAGGCAGAAAGACCAAGAGGAGAAGGAGAGGAGGGGACAAGAGCAGCGGGAGGAGAAGGAGGAGCAGTAGGAGAACCGAGGAGCGTCATAACTTTACGAAGAGTAAAACATTTAATTCCTATATGAGGGTAAGTGTTAAAATATATAATAAATTAACCAACAATATTAAATTTATAAATAATAGGCTACTTGGAAACACCTCAAAAATACTTTCTCTTTACGAGCGTTATACTCCTTGGAGCAGTACCTTGAAGGGCTCTGAACGCTGGGATGATTCTGTGTAACACCTGACCTTACTACACAGTGAACCAAATTCAAATTTCCCACAATTATATTTAGTAACTTCAACTTAAAGGTATTCAAATAACTATTAATCTAATACAAAATCGTAGGTAATTCATGCTTTAATGTTGCGTTACTGAAAATAATTGCGGGGAATTTGAATTTGGTTCACTGGGTACTTATATTTTATACTTTAACTTTCAGATATATACTGGACCAGCGATTATTATCATTGTCACTAATAATTTCACTGTTTATACAAATTGCTCTTTTATTGCTTTTATATTCGTTGTCTTAATATTTATTGTGTATACGCAGGAAGAGGAGAGTGCAGAAGGAGGAGGAGCTGGAGCAGCAGGAGAGGAGAAGGAGAAGAGGAGAAACAGGAGAACAAGGAGAACAGGGAGAGGGAAATAGTTGAATAAATGAATGACCACGGTGAGAAAGGAGGAAGGAGAAAGAAGAAAAGGAGAAGAAAAGAAGAGCGGAGAAAAAAGAGCGGGAGAGGAGAGCAGATGAAGAAAAACCTTTATAAAGAACACTTTTTTCTTTGGGTTCTAGATAATAGATTGCATGTTAGAAGCGCGAACGGGCCCCAGTTGTCCGTCTCCCGACAGACGCGGACTGGCTCGTAAAAATCTCAGGTGTAGCCGCGCGTAGCATGCTAAAAGCGCAAACGGGTCCCGCGTGGCCTGTTTTGTCCGGTCCGGTACCCCGACGGATGCGGACTGCGCGCACATGGCTCTAGTTGGGCTGTTTTGAAATTTCTGGTGGAGGTTGGTGGTGGCTTTTTTGTAATAAGATATAATGTAATCATGACGATGAGAACGAGAAGATAAAGAAGCGGAAAGAGGAGCAGGAAGAGCAAAAAGAGAAGCAGTAGAAGAGCGAGAAGCAGATTTCGAAGTAGAAAGAAGAACAAGGAAGAAGTAGCAGGAAGAATAGGAGGAGAAAAAAGAGAAGATACACAATGGAAGAGAAATGGAGAAAGAGGAGGAAAGGAAGGAGTAGAAAGAGGAGCATGAGGAGTAGCAGCAGGAGAAGAAAGAGCAACAAGAGGAGGAGCACAATGAGAAGAAGGAGCAGGAGGAGGAGTAGCAGCAGGGGCAGGAAAGGAAGAAAGAGAAGGAAGCAGGAAAACCAAGAGGAGAAGGAGAGGAGGACAAGAGCAGCGGAGGAGAAGGAGGAGCAGTAGGAGAACGAGGAGGTCATAACTTTACGCAAGAGTAAAACATTTAATTCCATATGAGGGTAAGTGTTAAATATATAATAAATTAACCAACAACATTAAATTTTATAATAATAGGCTACTTGGAAACACCTCAAAAATACTTTCTCTTTACGAGCGTTATACTCCTTGGAGCAGTACCTTGAAGGGCTCTTGAACGCTGGGATGATTCTGTGAACACCTGACCTTACTACACAAAGTGAACCAAAATTCAAATTTCCCACAATTATATTTAGTAACTTCAACTAAGGTATTCAAATAACTATTAATCTAATACAAAATCGTAGGTAATTTCATGCTTTAATGTTGCAGTTACTGAAAATAATTGCGGGGAATTTGAATTTGGTTCACTGGGTAACTTTATATTTTATACTTTAAACTTTCAGATATATACTGGGACAGCGATTATTATCATTTGTCACTAAAATTTCACTGTATATACAAATTGCTCTTTTATTGCTTTTATATTCGTTGTCTTTATATTTTATTGTGTATACGCAGGAGAGGAGAGTGCAGAAGGAGGAGGAGCTGGAGCAGCAGGAGGAGAAGGAAGAAGGAGGAGAAGCAGGAGAACAAGGAAGAAGGAGAACCAGGAGGAATAGTTGAATAAAATGAATGACCACGGTGAGAAGGAGAGGAGGAGAAGAAGACAGGAGAGAGAAAAGAACAGGAGAAAAAAGAGCGGGAGAGCAGAGAGAGCAGATGAAGAAAAACTCTTATAAAGAACACTTTTTTCTTTTTGGGTTCTAGATAATAGTATGCATGTTAGAAGCGCAAACGGGCCCAGTTGTCCGTGCTCCCGACAGACGCGGACTGGCTCGTAAAATCTGCAGAGTGTAGGCCGCGCGTAGCATGCTAAAAGCGCAACCCGGTCCCGCGTGGCCTGTTTTGTCCGGTCGGTACCCGGACGGATGCGGACGGCGCGCACATGGCTCTAGTTGGGGCCCATGTTTGAAATTCTGGTGGAGCTTGGTGGTGGGCCTTTTTTGTAATAAGATACAAATGTAATCATGACGAGAGAACGAGAAGATAAAGAAGCGGAAGAGGAGCAAGAAGAGCAAAAAAAGAGAAGCAGTAGAAGAGCGAGAACCAAATTCGAAGTAGAAAAGAAGAAAGGATGAAGAGGAGAACAGGAAGAATAGGAGGAGAAGAGAGAGAAGGATCACAATGGAAAGAGAAATGGAGAAAGAGGAGAAAGGAAGGAGTAGAAGGAGGAGCATGAGGAGTAGCAGCAGGAGAAGAAAGAGCAACAAGAGGAGGAGCACGATGAGAAGAAGGAGCAGGACGAGGAGTAGCAGCAGGGTCAGGAAAGGAAGAAAGAGAAGGAAGCACAGAAAACCAAAGAGGAGAAACGGGAGGAGGGAAAAGAGCAGCGGGCGGAGAGAGGAGAGAGGCAGTAGGAGACCACGGGAGGGTCATAACTTAAGAAGAGTAAAACATTAAATTCACTATCATGGGGTAAGTGTTAAAATATAAATCAAATGTAACCAACAATATTAAAATTTATAATAAAAGGCTACTTGGAAACACCTCAAAATACTTTCTCTTTACGAGCGTTATACTCTTGGAGCAGTACCTTGAAGGGCTCTGAACGCTGGATGAGTCTGGTAAACCTGTACTTACCTACTTATATCTTATTAACTTAACTTCAGATATATCTGGGACCTGAGACATTAGTATCATTGTCACTATAATTTCAACTGTTATACAAATTGCTTTTGTTTTTGCTTATATATTCGTTGTCTATATATTTTATTGTGCATACGCAGGCGAGGAGAGAGCAGAAAGGAGGAGGCGCTGGAGCAGCAGGAGGAGAAGTGGAAGCAGGAGGAGCAGCAGCAGGAGGAGCAAGGAAAGAAGAAAGAGAAGGAGTACATGAGAAGGAGCAGGAAAGACCAAGAGGAGAGAGGAGAGAGGGGACAAGAGCAGCGGTGAGGAGAAGGAGGAGCAGTAGGAGAACGAGGAGCGTCATAACTTTACGAAGAGTAAACATATTAATTCCTATATGAGGGTAAGTGTTAAAATATATAATAAATTAACCAACAATATTAAATTTATAAATAATAGGCTACTTGGGAAACACCTCAAAAATACTTTCTCTTTTACGAGCGTTATACTCCTCGTGAGCAAGTACCTTGAAGGGCTCTGAACGCTGGGATGATTCTGTGTAACACCTGACCTTACTACACAGTGAACAAATTCAAATTTCCCACAATTATATTTAGTAACTTCAACTTAAAGGTATTCAAATAACTATTAATCTAAATACAAAATCGTAGGTAATTTCATGCTTTAATGTTGCGTTATACTGAAAATAATTGCGGGAATTTGAATTTGGTTCACTGGGTACTTATATTTTATACTTTAACTTCAAGTATATACTGGGACCAGCGATTATTATCATTGTCACTATTAATTTCACTGTTTATACAAATTGCTCTTTTATTGCTTTTATATTCGTTGTCTTTATATTTATTGTGTATACGCAGGAAGAGGAAGAGTGCAGAAGGAGGAGGAGCTGGAGCAGCAGGAAAGAGAAAGAGAAGGAGGAAGAAGCAGGAGAACAAGGAGAACAGGAGAACCAGGAGGAATAGTTGAATAAATGAATGACCACGGTGAGAAGGAGGAGGAGGGATCAAGAAGAAAAGGAGAGGAGAAAGAAGAGACGGAAGAAAAAAGAGCGGGAGAGGAGAGAGCAGATGAGAAAAACCTTTATAAAGAACACTTTTTTCTTTTGGGTTCTAGATAATAGTATTGCATGTTAGAAGCGCGAACGGGCCCCAGTTGTCCCGTCTCCCGACAGACGCGGACTGGCTCGTAAAATCTCAGGTGTAGGCCGCGGCGTAGCATGCTAAAAGCGCAAACGGGTCCCGCGTCGGCCTGTTTTGTCCGGTCCGGTACCCGACGGATGCGGACTGGCGCGCACATGGCTCTAGTTGGGCTGTTTTGAAATTTCTGGTGGAGGTTGGTGGTGGGCTTTTTTGTAATAAGATATAATGTAATCATGACGATGAGAACGAGAAGATAAAGAAGCGGAAAGAGGAGCAGGAAGAGCAAAAAGAGAAGCAGTAGAAGAGCGAGAAGCAGATTTCGAAGTAGAAAGAAGAACAGGATGAAGAGTAGCAGGAAGAATAGGAGGAGAAGAAAGAGAAGATCACAATGGAAGAGAAAGGAGAAAGAGGAGGAAAGGAAGGAGTAAGAAGGAGGAGCATGAGGAGTAGCAGCAGGAGAAGAAAGAGCAACAAGAGGAGGAGCACGATGAGAAGAAGGAGCAGGAGGAGGAGTAGCAGCAGGGCAAGGAAAGGGAGAAAGAGAAGGAGGCAGGAAAACCAAGAGGAGAAGGAGAGGAGGGGACAAGAGCAGCGGGAGGAGAAGGAGGAGCAGTAGGAGAACGAGGAGGGTCATAACTTTACGAAGAGTAAAACATTTAATTCCTATATGAGGGTAAGTGTTAAAATATATAATAAATTAACCAACAACATTAAATTTTATAATAATAGGCTACTTGGAAACACCTCAAAAATACTTTCTCTTTACGAGCGTTATACTCCTTGGAGCAGTACCTTGAAGGGCTCTGAACCGCTGGGATGATTCTGTGTAACACCTGTACCTTACTACACAGTGAAACAAATTCAAATTTCCCAATTATATTTAGTAACTTCAACTTAAAGGTATTCAAATAACTATTAATCTAATACAAAATCGTAGGTAATTTCATGCTTTAATGTTGCAGTTACTGAAAATAATTGCGGGGAATTTGAATTTGGTTCACTGGGTACTTTATATTTTATACTTTAACTTTCAGATATATACTGGGACCTGCGATTATTATCATTTGTCACTATAATTTCACTGTATAACCAAATTGCTTTTTTATTGCTTTTTATATTCGTTGTCTTTATATTTTATTGTGTATACGCAGGAGAGGAGAGTGCAGAAGGAGGAGGAACTGGAGCAGCAGGAGGAGAAAGAGAAGGAGGAGAAGCAGGAGAAACAAGGAGGAACCAGGAGGAATAGTTGAATAAAATGAATGACCACGGTGAGAAGGAGAGGAGGAGGGATCAGAAGAGAGGAGGAGGAAAAGAAGAACAGGAGAAGAAAAAAGAGCGGGAGAGGAGAGAGCAGATGAAGAAAAACCTTTATAAAGAACACTTTTTTCTTTTTGGGTTCTAGATAATAGTATTGCATGTTAGAAGCGCGAACGGGCCCCAGTTGTCCGTCTCCCGACAGACGCGGACTGGCTCGTAAAATCTCAGGTGTAGGCCCGCGCGGTAGCATGCTAAAAGCGCAAACGGGTCCCGCGTGGCCTGTTTTCGTCCGGTCCGGTACCCGAGGAATCGGACTGGCGCGCACATGGCTCTAAGTCGGGCCTGTTTTGAAATTTCTGGTGGAGGTTGGTGGTGGGCTTTTTTGTAATAAAGATATAATGTAATCATGACGATGAGAACGAAGAAAGATAAAGAACGGAAAGAGGAGCAGAAGAGCAAAAAGAGAAAGCAGTAGAAGAGCGAGAAGCAGATTTCGAAGTAGAAAGAAAGAACAGGATGAAGAGTAGCAGGAAGAAATAGGAGGAGAAGAGAGAGAAGGATCAAAATGGAGAGAAATGGAGAAAAGAGGAGGAAAGGAAGGAGTAGAAGGAGGAGCATGAGGAGTAGAGCAGGAGAAGAAGAGCAACAAGAGGAGGAGCACGATGAGAGAAGGAGCAGGAGGAGGAGTAGCAGCAGGGTCAAGGAAAGGAAGAAGAGAAGGAGCAGGAAACGCAAGAGGAGAAAGGGAGGAAGGGGACAAGAGCAGCGGGAGAGACGGAGGAGCAGTAGGAGAACGAGGAGGGTCATAACTTTACGAAGAAGTAAAACATGTTAATTCCTATTGAGGGTAAGTGTTAAAATGATATAATAATTACCAAAAATATAAATTTTATAATAATAGGCTACTTGGAAACACCTTAAAAATACTTTCTCTTTACGAGTATTATACTCCTTGGAGGAGTACTTTGAGGGACTCTGAACGCTGGGATGATTCAGTGGAGGAAAAGGAGAAGCAGGAGGAGGAGGAGGAGGAGCGCTATGAGAACGAGAAAAGACAAGGAGGACTAGTTGAATAAAATGAATTTACTTTATATTATAAATTTATATCTCTGAAAATAAACGTATTTTCTCACAACTACATAGTTTCATTCCATACACAATAAACTTTAATTTAACTAACGTTTATACTACAGTATAAACCTCTGTATATTATTATATTATATGTTTACACTATCAGATTTTAATGATGATTTTTCTAAAATGTATATTTGGTAATTAATTGTATAATTCTGTTTACAAATAATAATAAATATGAAAAACTATAAATTTGTTGTTGACAAGTCAATTAAGTTTGTTATTTTCAACCGGAGAGGCGGAATGAATTAAAACAACGTTCTTCAAAAAAAAAGAACTACTAAAATAAAATTTCTAATTAAATCTGAAATTCGGAGTAGCAATTCGCCGCCGTATAGTAAACATACAACTCCAGGAAATGCACTTAGCCACAATACGAGGAAAAGTTCTAAAACAATTTGTTACGACCTATATGAGATTAAGGTTTAGAACGAGTGCGAGTGGCGGAAGCGAGTGCACTGGTGTAATAGCTCCGGGTACATCTAGTTCAATTGGTTCAATCGAGTCCGAGGCTGCATTCAGTTCCCTGCACTCCAACGATTAACTATTGTACTTGCACCCGGCCACAGACCTGCACCCGGCGAATTAGCAAACCCGCTCTTTTAAGAAAAGCGAACTTGGTGCACCAACTCCGATCAGCAAACCAGCTCCGAAAGAACAGGTCCGATCCGGAGCAGCTATCCCTAATTTAAATGTTTGCTACGACTACATAGTAACTGTTTATTTAATAATACCATAATTACTTTAAAATTAATACTTGAAAAAATTAATACATTAACATTCTGTCTTCAATTTAAACCTAAAATTCCATTGAACACAGAAAAAAAAAAAAACACAATCTATAAAGAAAATTCTTTAATGAAATGATGATAAATAATACACATCTGATATTGTATAAACTGTCCCTTAAATATAATTTAATTAATAACAATGAGTGTTTTACGAACCAACAATAATATTATTAATTGGTATATGAATAAGGTTGACGAAGAATCCTATGAAGCCCATGATGCAAAAGCCAATAGCTGTAGCGATGGCTATTTTTTGAAATTCTGCAACAATATAAATTCTGTGATATTTTTATTAACAGGAGATGTTAAGTCATACATTGATTGCAAGTCAATAATCCATGTAATAATCAGAAATTTCTAAATTTCTTTGTGAAATATGCCACAAACCAATAGAAGATCCGATTATAACAGCGATGAACAAATGTCGAAAGAAACTGTGATTACATTATGATGTCGTTGTTCAAATATACTAATATTCGCAGTTGGGGAAAGCGCAATTTAAATGCACTTAAATTACACTACTTTCAATTATTCATATAAACATGGTTTAAACACATGAACTTAAACACAAAATAATGGTACGGAAACCTTGACCTACCTTTCCTATCTGGTTTTGTACACCTTTTTACTAGTCTAATAGAATCCTTAGCAAATTGGCGTCCAGGTTCGATAAATTTAGTGACTTGGTCCATTTTGTTAAATCTGTAAAGAGAAAAATAGGCAAAGTAAGTACTGTTTTGTATAACCTACATTCTAAACAGATATTAAAAATTATAAGAAACTCATTTATATATATTAAGTATATGATGACTAAGGTACATATTATTTCTTAGTTAAATTACAGACCTGTACTCTATTAATACTTCGAGTTAAACTAGCTTAGTTCAGAAAGTTTTTCACACTCTGCTACATAAACTCCGAAACGTCACACGCCAACACCAAATTATCGGCCACGATGGCATGAGAAATTTTGACGTGTCAAGTTTGTTCGTTTTGTATGTTTATAATTCTGTAACATGCAAAATATCAATTGAATTAAGTTAAAGTTAGGAAGATAGATGCATTTATAAATTTGATATAGCGATTTTAGTAATTAAATATTTTATTCAACCTTTGGTAAGAGATTTATGTGTATTCCAATCTTTGATGACTAAATAGAACAGACTCTGCTACTTTTAGCGCCAAATTTAAATTTCGTAGGAATGAAAGTGACCCGCAACGGTAATTTTCGAATAAAAATATTTTATTTGATAATTTCTACTAATATGTTACAAACTTCTTTTGTCCGCTGTTTCTTAATACAATATTTTTCCCGCCTTTACATAGCATGATCTCTTTCTTTCATAGTGTTTCCATATCTTATGTCATTGTTGGTGGTAGCCATATATGCGATGGCGCGGTTTTGTTTAGCAGCAGTCACACAGAGACTGGATTATTGCATGTGCTGTTTATTTCCTCTATACATTGCGATTCTGATGGGCTAAGTGTTAGCGCGAACTAAAAAGCGATTTATTATCACTTTTGTTTGTTTTATATTGAAAAGATCGATACAAAACATGATGAGTAACGGTGCCAAGTTGTGTTTTGTATTTTTTGTAGTAATCATTTCCGGATCCTGGGCTAATTTTAGTGATTGTGGTAAGAGAAAAAATGATTTTTACTTTTAAAACATAATATTATTTTGGTAAGTCAAAAATTTGATGTTGAATTTGAATTGAATTAATTGCGTCCATTATTCCGAAATAATTCAAAAGACATTATGAATAAACATAATCTATAATGTATCTTATCATTTACCATTGATTATATTTGTTACGTTTAAAAATTATTTATATTATTATAATTTTGTATTGGAACGTGTAACTAGAAGTTATCCCATAGAAATTATTAGTAGTATAATCCGGTAACATAAAGAAAATAATTACATTGCAGTACCGTCATGCCAGCAATTATTAGATTGTCCTTGTTGAGGAATACCTTTTATGTTCATTATTACAACTGTGATGTATGATCCATTATAAAAGTTTAATAGTAAACAACAGATTACCTATTGCGTAAATATATACAGGCATAAAAAATGGTTCTCTGTAAAAATTTAATTAATACATGAAACAAAATAATGTATTTAAAAACAATTATTATTGCAAAATAAAAATAAAATCTAAATTATAGATTAATGTAGCCTTGATTTCAACAACAGAACTTTTAATATTGTTATTGCTTTTCATGTTTTTAATTCTTATACTGGGATGCGAGATATCAAAAAGTTAATTTTTGATTTATGCCTACATTATTGCAGACTCATTTGTTTTTAAAAAGTTGTTATCAATTTCCGCAATTTTTCCGTATCTATATTATGACACAGGATTTGCCAAAATTAATTTATGAGATTGTTGAAACTATTAACGCTCAATTTTACAAAAACGTAAAATACAGAAATTATCATATATATTTATATTTAACACCTAATTGAACTGGATGTATACAATTTATACACTACGGTAATATTTACCAGTGATTATGTATAGTCATTATTTGTAAAACTTGTTAATCGACAAAATTTCAGAAGAAAAATTCTATTTAACCAGTTTATTTAAATTTTATAGTAAAATCGAGTGATGAACTAATCTATATATAGATTAGTTCACCACTCGATTGCTGAAGTTTCTCTCTAAAAGCCTGAATACTGTCCAGAAAATTTTTACTTGCCAAACTCACTATTTGACTGCCTCTGTCCCTAACGAAATTTGCCCGTGGAATGATGTGGCGAGCATGTGATTACAGTTGTTTTTGAGACTCATTGTTTGGTTTACTCTGTCACCAATCAAAATTTTCTGCGGCGAACATCTGATTAAAGTGATTTTGAGACTCATTGTTTGGTTGCACTGTCACCAATGAAATCTGCGCGTTGAAAATAATGTGGCGAATATATCTGATTAAAATGCTTTTGGGACTCGTTGTTTGACTTGCCCTGTTGCCAATGAAATTTGTTCGTTGAATAAGGT
Source organism: Protaetia brevitarsis (assembly GCA_004143645.1). Lineage (NCBI taxonomy): Eukaryota > Metazoa > Arthropoda > Insecta > Coleoptera > Scarabaeidae > Protaetia > Protaetia brevitarsis. Next base: position 1,701,226 of record RXPK01000119.1, read on the forward strand.
GGCGAACATGTGATTATAAGTAGTTGTTTTTGATAAACATTCCAATAATATAACAGCACCGGTTTTGCGACATAGTCTAAAGAATTGAAGTTAAATTGATTGTTCTAATCATCAGTCATTCTATTTGATCGTCTCTTCAGCCTTGTAAGAGAAATGCAAGAAAATCGTGTTATCAAGGAAAATAGTGGTTATGATGATTTGCAAAATATTCAGTTACAGAGAAAATCTATATTTGTGATTGTGTAACACAAGCAAGTCATTAAGCTACTTAGTTTATGGCATCTTTAATTTAATAAGGCAAAAATGGCTTTATTTGATATAAAAAATAAACATTTTCGAATCCAATTATTTCATTGCCGTCGAAAAAATTAAAAGTGTTTGTAAGAAAAGCTGTTTTTCTTTCCTGAGATATTAACACTGGAAAAGGTACCAAATAAAGGCAGTATTAATGGACTGCTTTCTAAGCATTATGGTGGAAGTTTCAAAAGTATTACTGAACGAAATGTTTACAAAGAAAATGTGCAAGTATTTAAGCTTTAATTTTTTTATATCATTTGCAAAACTGGTATTATTGCCACGAACTACATGGGCGAAGACAAATGTGAAATGGGGAAGGTACATCAGATATTAGCAAAATTATGTACTTTACTTGGTAAAACTAGATAACGACAAAATGTGGCGAAGACACATTGACCAACTGAAATTAATTGGCCAAAATACTCCAGTTATTCCTAAAATCATACCTACTTCTTACCCTAAAAGTAATGATAAACCAATTGAAGGTAATCCTTCCGTGAGCATTACTCAAGAAACTATTACTAATAAACAATGTGTTACTGATGATACTCGCCTTAATTCTACTCAACAAAGCAATGAGTAGCAATAGATGTTATGTATATGTTTAGCGTAAAATACTTCCAGCATAGTGTTCTCTGATAAGCACATCTCCCAAGAGCTCCAATTTTTAAAGAAAGGAAACAGGTATAATAGTACAATAAATATTTCATAAATGGAGGTATATATATATTAATAAATTTACGAACAACAAATTATTACAAATTATTCTTGTTAATCTACTTATTTCCTTCTCTTGACTTCCTGTAAAGAAAAAGAAACCATTGACACCTACTTACCGGACCATTCATAATAGTATAACCTAATAATGTGAATAATCCAGATTGGAAATGTCATATTAGATTTTAATAATCAATATGAAGGGTTCAGAAATGCATTTAAAATTTACACAAAGTAACCAAGACTTCACAAGACAAACACATTTTAACGTAGTGATTTATGCTTAACATCTACTAAGGTTAGATATTCAGTTATGTTATAACTTAAATTACCAGTAACGTTTTAAATGTTATAAAGAAATGTTATATGAGTGATACTTACCTATACGGTAATATCAACAAAGCCGTGGTGATGTTGTATTGTCACCCTATGGGTACACCTACGTAACTGCAAATGCATACAGCGCAACGGCACTTTTTAACTTGTTTACTCTCGACGTCACATGTACGATTGAGTATAAACATGATAAATAAATAAACACAGCGCACGTGGACAAGCAAATTCGGGATTGGTTGACCTCATTAGGCACGGCAATTTTTGATCTTATTGTTTCGACCTGAACTACAAGTACTTTGGGCACATGCTTAATACAGCTATTAAATTTTACTTAATATTCATACCAGTAATAAATCCAACCGTATTTTTTTAGAACTAACGTAAATTCTATAATGAATCTGAAATTTTACATTATTCTAAAATCTATAACATCGGATAGATATCCATAAGATATCTGATACAAATTCATATCAATAACTTCCAAACAGGCAAATTGTAATGTAAATGTAATTTTTACGTTAAAATTGCTATAAATATATTTCTATTAATTTTATAAACAATTGTGATCACTCCAAAACAAATATCCCACGGATATATATCCAACATCTGTAATGGATATGGACATGTTTTGGTGATTGGGACATCTAGTGGATATCTGTCGGACGAAGTGTGCTGTGTGGGTACTTACCTACTACGAACACAACAATTATTAAAAATAGAGAAAAATGTAATGAAAATGACTTGTTGGAGATTACAAATTTTGAAAAATAAAAAGACAGATTTCTAAAAGAACCCAATAAAACCAAAATGATGATATTTAAATAATCAGTCCCATAAAAGAAAGCTGGCATACCCAGTTAAAAGAGAATTTAAATTAAAAGAACATTTCCGGTTAAAGAAAGAGAAAATATATATGAGTCAAAACATGATATAAATTATATTTATATTCTGCTCAATTGATATTACACTGAATGGTAACATATTTCTGTTTACTTTACGAAATCATGCGAATTGCTCATATTGATAACTGTTTAATTCGAAAATTACGATTACGAATTTTAAATATAAACTCGTGTTTTTAAGCATAAATAAAAATATCACACGTACATGCAATGAAATACTAGAAAAAGGTTAGATAAGAGTAAAATAATAGAATTTTAAATATACACTCGTGTTTTTAAGCATAAATAAAAATATCACACGTACATGCAATGAAATAATAGAAAAAGGTTAAATAAGAGTAAAATAATAGAACTTTGACTTCGTACTAACAACAAAAAAGATGAAGAAAGATTTGAATTCACTGGTTTGATTAGATAAAACATTATCGAGGATGGTTTTTAAAATGAGAGCATTCAATTAGTTTTGCATATACATATAAAACTTCTCTATTATATTCCATATTTATTTACATTGAATAAAATGAAGAGCATTGCATAGAATACTGCATATAATATATAGTACCTAAAATTCGAATAATATTGTATAAAATCATTAGCTTAGATTTTTAATTTTGTATTGTGTTTATTTTAATTATAAAAACGTCACAGAATAATATAGAGTCCTTTGCAATAGAGAATGGTACATTTCATTTCATTTCATTTCATTTATTTATTGTCATGGATTCACATATTGGAATATAGACATGTCGTCACCAAAACCTGGGCGAAGCCTGACGTCAGTTATGGCCCGCTGCCAACTACCACTATCTGTTACTTAGCTACGAGACATCGGCTACCAATATTCGTCCATTGCGCATGTGACGTCATGTACCATTCGCTATTGCAACGGACTCTACTATACAGCAATTTAATGCAATTTAGTCTATATTATACAGAATGCTAATATCTTTATTGATAATACAGGATCGGCTGTAGGAAGCATTACTTCAGTGACCGTAACAAATTGCGACAATACAGATGCCCAATGTATCTTACACAGAAACACCAACGTTACCATAACAATCGTATTTGTACCCAGTAAGTTTTGATCATGCCATCGATGCTCTAGATCATTCTCTAATCATACCACTTTTGTATATAGGTGAAGATGTGGAAACAGTTACAGCTGTAGTTCATGGCATAATCTTGGGGGTAGAAATACCGTTTGAGATACCAAATCCTGATGGTTGTAAGGACTCCGGATTGACGTGCCCTTTGAACAAAGGAGAATCGTATACGTATGAAACAAGTTTCCCAGTTCTCCAAAAATATCCAAGGGTATATAAAATGTATTTCTAAATCATACAATTATGCGAGAAAATTCTCTAATATCGGATAAGTTACACCAAAGCTTGTTTTCATATGTCATTTGTTCCGACAATTTCACTACATACATGATGGCAAATTATGTTATGAGTTATGAGTACCGTGTTGACAATATTTGAAATTATAAATTATTTTGATTCTGAAAAAACCTAATACCCTATTTCTTAGCAGCTAGCAACTCTTCATTAGGAGTGACCAGTAACAAGAGAACACCGCCAACTGTCAAATATTCCGAATTCAATGAAATAATAATAATTAGGACCGACGTATGTTCGGTTAAACGCTCGAATTCGCATTCTTTACTAGCTTAATTGCTAAAGCGCTCATCTGACAAACGAGGGGAACGTAGGTTCGAATCCTGCGTGAGAAAATTTTTTTTTGGAAAAATTCTTCCTAATTAATACAGTTAAAAGAAGAATTCATTAATTTGTTAATTTATGTTTTGATTTATTAATTTATTTAACGTACAGTGTATATAATTTTCTGTTGACACTCTGTGGCCACATTTTGTTGTGTTGTTTGGTTGATACTGGATTAGAAAGATAAGTAGTAAAGTTTTGTACCTCCTTTTTAAAGCTAATATGGAACAAAGAAGTTTATAGTATCATTTATATGCGCGAATTGTGTATTGTGCGAATTTGGAAATAAATACGTAAGAATGAACAAATTGATTCCAGTTTTCCTTTGCAAGTGGAACTTTTTACTTTTAATTTATCCAAGTATTTGACACAATTTTTGATAATATGCCGTATTGCGAGGAAAATGGAAATATTGCTAAGTCATTTTTTTTACTTTGTTTAATTTTCAGTATTAGAATTGATATCATGACCTTCTAAAAAACTTGTGAATATTTTCCGAGCAATTGCCTTTAGTATGATACATATTCAGCTAAATCAACTCCAATTAAAATTAGGTACGTTAAATTGACGTTTACGTACAAATCACTCTGTATATTAGGTCCAGAGTCTGTGGTATTTTATAGGAAGAAATGTTTGTTGACACAGAGCTAGTTATAAAACGCATTTTTGACGATAAATTGTTTTTTTTTAATTATTGTGTTGTTATTTGTAGAATAAATGCCCAAAAAAATCTAATTTATGTTTCAAATATTATTTTAATAGTAATTTGAGAAACTTTCTATCTATCAATTGCAATAAAACTTTAAGATGACAATGCTGGAGGACTTCATCCTATATGTCGAACACCTTACGAAACTATTTTATTGAAAAATAAAGGCTTCTCTTAAAATAATAATGACAACCAAGGACTTAAAGTATGATTATAACCGCATTTATAATTATTTTCATTTTTTATTTCTGATTTTTCAGTTAACATTTGAAATGGTATGCACTTTACTGTTCGCGTTTTATTTTGTTGCTTTATATTTTATGTTCCCATAAACATGAGAAATAAGAAACAATACAACCTATAGATAAATAAAATTGCCAATCGTACAATACTCAATTGCTGTATAATATTTTACTATGGCTATAAAATTAATTAAATAATAATATTAAATAAATACCAACATAGATTAAAAATGTTCATATGAAATTTAATATATCATGAACATTTAGCTATGCTATAAAACATATATACATGTATTATATACGTTGTCTATTTTAATCTTTCTTAAGTACCTATTGCCGGTGGAATTTTGGAAAATTGGAAAAAGAAGCAAAATTTGTATTTATGCAGATTGCTAATAATTTATATATATGAGCAAATATTTATTTCTATTCAAATGTGTACAGTATTTGTTTTGATACCAGTAAACTGTATTAGATACTATTAGATTAAATAATTATTCTAAAATTTGGATTAAATGAGCTGATATATTTGATCCAATTTATTTATTCAAATTAATCGTATTTGTTTACACTAGATAATTATACTTGCTGGTATTAGTTGTATACATATTAACATAATACGGTACCAAATATTTTGTAGACTCAATTCATAGCACTAATCGATGTCACTGACTTGCCATACTTCGGTGAAACAAGTCTTAAACTTACTGTATACTACTGCTCTGTTAATTAAAATAAATCATTTTATCGCATGAACTGTAAACGATTTGTTAAAACTGGATGATTTCAGTAGTAGAGTGCTTCTGCTAATGGCCCCAAAGCGTTGCGGTTTATTTGAGTCACCGTTCTGATGATCACACGTATATCTTTTTTGATTCGAAAGAGTTATTTGCTTAATATTTATTTGATTTAATGATTTTTTGCTGACAAAATATATTTTTTTGCTTTTAACAAATCTTTTTTCTCTGTATATTGACAATATCTGTAATGATTTTTTACATTACAAATAAAATGTTACTATAACAGTTACTAAATCACCGATTGCCTGACTTTCGCAATTAGCTCTGTATAAATTATATATTTATGGCTTTTGTTATATTTTAGGTGAGTGTGGGCGTTAAATTCGAATTAAAGAACAAGAACTCAGATGACATAACATGCAGCTTAATACCTTCCAAGATTCAGTAAATCTTCTGTGAAGAGGACAATTATTAATTAAGATTAGATGTTAATTTATATCTAAGACAGTATGTAATCGTAATAAGCAAAATAAAGCACAGGTGTAACTGAAAACACGTCTTTTTATTCATCTAGGAACAAAACAAATAATCTCAATAGAAAAGTACAAAAATAGTCTTTTATATATATTACATCGACAATATATTTTTTTTCCCACGTATGTATGCTTAGAGGCACTCAATTATACAATGCAAAAGTATGTAACGTAAATACCGTACCAAAGATGATAACTAAAAAGGAAAATTATAATTGATATAAAATATTTTATATAACATCTTACGCGAAGGAGTGACATAATTTTATCTAAAGTCACAACATGTATTGACTAGTAGTAACATATTATTAACTATATTTTCTTTTACCTTACGTAACTTTATATGCACTGTATACAGCTAACTTAGAAAAAAGTCCTCTCTGTTCAAAATTCTACAAGTAAATTGGAACCTTGTTCCTAAGATGCTGTATAACGTTATAAAAATTATCACTGATTATTCACGATTTATCGCATATAATAATAATGATAAAAATATTTAACATTTATTACAGACCGTTTCATTGAAGCATCAAGAAGGAAACGCAACACACAGCGTGTGGTACATTCTTGTCGATTAGACACGCTTTTTTATTAAATAAAGAACTAATAAAGCACATGACAAATACCAACATTAAGATTCCTTGACTTTTACTATAAAAAAACAGTAAACTTACACAACAATCCTTAATGAACGGCCCGATTTTAACAAATGCGTTCATATAACCTAACCCTCAAACAACGATTCCGACAGTACACTAAATGCTTAAAATACTGAGTATATACATCTCTATGTCGCTCATAATTTACTTATCAATATATAACATCCGCCAATTCTACACGAAAATTATCAATTTACAAATAATGGATCAATATTGAATCCTACATTTATATATAAAAAGGAATTATACATCCCTTTTATATAATGCAAATAAATTCAATAGTATGGCACAGTACCGTTTATTATAGAACATAGAGTGTGGTTATGTTCTCGTTAGCATATTATTGCTACAATAAAATGAATGAGTGAGCTTGCTCGGTCATATTATTTCCTTTGCTGGACATAGACAGTCCTTCATCAAACGCCATTCTATCGTGATAAATTCAAAGAATAAATAAATCCATAGAATGATCCATGATCCGCCCAAGAAAATAGGGACAATTTTTCAGTTACATAAAATAAATACAGCGATATTGGTTTGTCACTTACACTGATGCAACAGCACTGACACGGAAATGATGTGTACACTGCCCAACAAAATTAATGTCGTCGTTCACAGCGCAGTGACTGTCAAAACTACATTCGAAAATTACCTAATTTTCATGATAGCCAGGTGTTTTACACCTAGGTAGCCTAATAAACCTCCTACTTGCGTAAGCCGATGCCAGTCGTATGCGCCCCTCTCCAAATCATTTTGTTAGTCATCACGACATTAATTTTGTCTGGCAGTATACATAGACTTTGGACAGTTGTTAATTGATAGAACAAGATAAACAGACACATTAGTTGAACAATGCCGTGGGTAATCTGCAAACATAATTTGAGTACTAGTTTGAGAAAGATAATATTTGTCTTTATTTGCAAGACAAAGCAAAAGTGTGTTTGTTCAGATAGCAATAATGTGTGTATGAAAAGATAACCACCCATGTGTATCTGCATGTATGTATACCTATATATTTTATTACATAATGATTAAATAAAATTTCTCTACTACCTAATAAATAATGTACATCGATCTTACAAATTATCAAACATAATTAGCACTGTAGTTTACTTATATATTTTTCTTATTTACACTTATTTTGATGCTTTCTTGTGCCTATTTGAATATCTTTTGCCCATATATTTATGCAAACTATTTACAAAATAATAAGCGAATACTATTTTAAACTAGTATTAGTTTGGAAGATGCGTCAGATTATTCAGTATACTTAATTTAAAACGGTGTGAAGAGAAAGCGGACATATCCACTCTCAAAAATAGTAGATTTTACGGGAAAGAGACATCTACGCTATGTTTTTGCTTGGTCATATTTTTGTTCAGAAATATTTGCATATCAGTGTGCAATAATTGCACACGGATAGACACAATGATACTATCCTTAATTTGGCAAAATATGGAGATGTCAGTTTTCTTTTCTCACCAAATCGTTTGAGAAAGGTAGAATTGCACAAAGGGTTGCTAAAATATACTATTACTTTGAATTAATACCAATATTCTTAGATTTATGATATAATAATAGCTTTATTCAAACAAACAATCGGTGACGATTGCAAACTTGTGATTAATGCGCATGATCAGTTTCCAATCAATAGATTATTTTGTTGTTTCAACGGTAACAATTTAAGGATAATTTATACGAATTACTATTTATAGGTGGCTGTATGAGTCTTTCTCTATTTCTATTTCATGGCTGAAGATTAATATTAAAAAATAAAGATAAGGGTGATGTTTTATTGGAATAAGGTATATCATAAAAAAAAAATTCTTTTGTAATTCTGACAAAAAAATTCTTCGTGTGTTGAACTATTATATGTTTGACCTCACTTGCTAGTGTTTAATTCTAATTTTGTTAAAAAATAATAATTAATGTCTTTTAGTTGGCTTGAAGATGTAATGAATATACACTTCTGTACAAAATTAAGGGACCACCAAATCAACTTGAAATAACATTTCCAATTTACAAGTTATTTTTAATAGACTTTTCACATGTCAAAAATTGTGCGCTATGAAGCAATTAACAATAGCAAGGCATTCTCTGCTAGGAAACAAAATGTCAACAAAAAGGGTTAATTGTTGACAGCAGGTGATCTCGGCATACAGTTCCGGTTTGGTAGTAATATTTTTCTAGAGTCTGCTTTACGGAGTAGAGAAGAGGATTCTGGTAATTCCACCAAGCAGTCAAATCCATCACCATCTCACGAAAAAACTTAATATATTTTTATAATAGGGCTGTTCGAATATGCAGTTCGCGAACGGTTCGTGATTACGTGAACCTATCAGAGAACAGATTGGAGTTCTCGCGAACTGGTATGCGTTGTGTGATTGGTTCACATGATCGTCAACCGTTCGCGAACTACATGTTCGAACAAACCTATTAATATATTGAATATTTATATTTATTTCAATTTTTAAGTAATTTAAGTAAGAATGCGTGTTATTTGTTTCGATAATTAGTGAAGTTGTTTGTATTAAGTTAGTTAAATATGCCTGGACGCCATTGCAGACCAGAAGAAGTAGGTATCCCAAATGATTATTCTTCTTCGTGAAGGATATTCACAAAGAGAAGTTGTTGGAATTCTAAATATTAACAAATCTGTGGTACAGAGGGCCGCAGCACGGTTCAGGAATATTGGTAGTTTCAAAAGAAGATGCGGACAAGGTTTGACTATGGCAAACTTCATGCAGCTAACATCTGTATCATCACAGCTCTGTTGGGAGATGCAAATATCCAATGTTTGGAGTGGCCTGCCAAAAGCCCTAATCTCAATCCTATTGAGCATCTCTGCGATCAATTGGGCAACAAAATTAAAAACGCACCTAGACCGCCAACAACACTTGATGAGATTAACAGATAAACATGCCTGTTCAAGAATGGGAACAGATACCTCAAGAGGGGATCCGGAACTAAATCGCAAGCCTGCCAAGAAGATTAGCAGCGTGTATTACTACAACAGGAGGGCGTTCACGTTGTTAATAATGTTGTTTTTGCTAATTTTTACAAATTAGGATTTCAGTTAATACGAAGGCAATTGGTGCTTTGGTTTGTTAATTTTAGTACTCCTTAAACTCCAAGGAAACGCATGAATTTATATATTTATTCGTCTCAATAAATATGTTAACTTATTTTATTTTTATTTTCAACTTTACTAGTAGTCTCTTAATTTTGTCCAGTCACGAAATAGGTCGTATTAGTATAAAAATAAAAAGAAATTTGTAAGAACAAAAAGGCTTTTTTTGTATTATATTCCTATCCTATCCAGTTTCATATGTAGCAGTTTTTGTTTTACGAAAAATAAAGCAACATACAATAAATATAATGAATTGCGTATCAAAGTAATGTGAGAAGAGAAACAGGAACAGTCGACTGGAACAAAATTTCGACATAAACAAGGAAATTACAACCTAAATCTAGCCACGACTGTGGACGCGCAGATTCTAAAAATTATTTTTATATTTAATCCTTTGGTGGAAACTACAAACGTCAAAGTCTGCGAGTGCAAATCTCTGTGCAAGACGAAAAGGTTGTGGCATTTTTCTCGTATGTCGTGAAAGGGTTATGAGAGTTTTAGCAAGATCACTTTAAAAGTGACGACAAACGTTAAAGTCACGTGACTAAATACAGTGTGCTCAATACTAGGGCTGTTGCTCGAAATCGGGTACCCGGTTAAATTTCAGGTAATATTCGGTTTTGGATATAGCTCGATTTCGGGTAAAACCCGATTTCGCGTAATACCCGGCTCGGGTAAAGCTCTATTTCGGGTAATATCCGGTTTCGGGTCAAGCACGATGTCAGGCAATACCCGGTGTCGGGTAAAGCCCGATTTCTGGTCATATCTGGTTCGAGTAATGCTCGATTTCGGGAAAAGTTCGATCTTGGGTAATACCACTAAACGGGCACCCGACTCCTGAAAAAGACGAGTTTCGACAGGCCTACTCAATACTGTTGTTTTACATCTTTACCAGCAGTTGTAGAAGTTTCTTAGTCGTATGCCGCGCATATACCTTCTCCAAACTTACTTGTCAAGTTGTCATATTAAATTTAAACCAGTGCTGTTTATCGACTCTTTATTTGAATGATTGTTATTGAAGATTACAGGGTAACATAATGTTAAATAAGATATGTTACGCGAATACGTTCATGATTATCAAAAACAAAAAAACATTTGTTTTAGGAGGCCTCGGAATTGGCCAGAAGAGCATCAAGGGGCCCAACTGATTAAACATTTTATAAAGAATGCTTCAGAACACGTCAAACAAAGACAATATGGAATGTAAAGCACCTTCTGGAGAGGAATTTTATTGTATATTCAGAATATGTTTCCTTCTTGAAATTCCTTTACGTTTTTTATATATCTAACCTTAATGGAACAATTGGGGAACAATAAATGGATTGTACGTATTTTATTTAGGAAAAAGAAAAAAAAATATTTTACGTTACCTATCAAAAAGAAGTGCTGGATATATATACAGTCGTGGACACAGTAATAGGGACAGTGAGGTGCAAATATAAAATATGCTTTTTATACAAAAACTGAAATTTATATTACATTATTTATATCAAATATGAAATAACATCGTTGTGTACAGTAGTAATACAAAAACGTAACTAAAAAAAATGCAGTATGTGATTCACATCCTAAATAAATTTAAAAAAACGTAAATTCTTGTGGACAGATAAATAAGGATAAATAAGGAAACTCGGTTTGCGTGATATAAACGCAAACCAAGTTTCACGTCATTCCACAGATATTCTATGGGGTTCACCGGGCTACATGATGGCCATTCAATAACATCGACCGCATTATCTGCAAACCACTTTTTACCAACCTGGAAGTATGTTTCGGGTCATTGTCTTGAACATACTTCCAAATTACCGGTAAATGGTTTTCTGCATAAGGCAGCATGATGTTCTCCATAATATTTTTGTAAACATCCTTATCCATTACCGTTAATGAGGTAGAGAGGACCTTAACCCTAACCCTTCCCCCAAACCTTAATTGCCACCAGCTCCTTTCACGCGTTTACAATATTTGGATTAAAGGGTTGAGTTTTCAGTATCCGTACATATCGTCGACCATCCGACCCATTTCTGCTAAATTTACTTTCATCACTGAAAAGTACAAATTTCCACTGCTGTTCCGTCCAATGTAAATGCTCCTGTGCAAACTTTATTCTATGTAATCGATTACGCTTGGAAACTAGCGGTTTTCATCTTGCAATTGGGCCATGCAAACCGGCCTCAGTTAAACGTCTTTGAACTATTCGTGTGCTTATGTTAATTGAATTGGCTGCAAGCTCTTTATTAATATCGACAGCTGTCAGTAGTGGATTAGATTTTGACCATCTTACTATTTTTCTATCCGTCTGCTCCTAACTTCTAACTCCTTAACTGAGACTGGATGACCCAAAACATACTTCCAAGTTGGTAAAAAAGTGGTGAGCAGATAATGCCATCGATGTTATTGAATTACCATCGATGTAGCTCGGACTTGAACCCGATAGAACATCTGTGGAATGACGTGAAACTTGGTTTGCGTGATATGAAGGTGTCTAATTTGAACGAACTTTTTACGCTGGTGTAAAACATGTGGAAAAACATTTCTCCAGAATGTTGTCAAGTACTAATAAAGTCTATACCTAAACGATGTGCTGCAGTAATAAAAGCAAAGGGATATCCAACAAAATATTAATCAATTTTATTTATTTATTTTTTATTCAAAATCCGCAAGAACTATTAGTGTCCTTATTTATCTGTCCGCAAGAATTTTTTTTTTAAAATTTATTTACGATGTGAATCACACACTGCATTTTTTTTAGTTACGTTTTTGTATTACTACTGTACACAACTATGTTATTTCATATTAGATATAAATAATGTAATATAAATTTCAGTTTTTGTGTAAAAACCATTTTATTTTATATTTGCACCTCACTGTCCCTATTACTGTGCCCGCGACTGTACACATACACCTATCGCATGCTACATACATATTTTATCCATCCAGTAGGCATCTAAGTGATGAACTTGTATTATATGGGTTAGGTTTTGAATTGTTTAAAACCCACAAAAAAAGTCCGTACTTACATCTCGGTTTGTACGTGTCATTAAGTAAAATTTAAAGCCCAAAACCTTTCGTTACCTAGAACAACATGTCTGCAGTTGTTGTATAGATTTAGATATATTCCAATAAGTTACAAATGATTATACATTGCGTTATTTATAAATTTAAACAGCAGTGCCATCTATTGATCCTCGCCCCCTCTGAACAGTGCTTTCAGAATTATATGCAACCACGTGAGGCTTTCAAAAGTAGCAACCAATGTTGCAAGACTGAAAAATGGTAATCAATAACCAAATTCCTTACATAATTTTTGGGACAATTAATTGATTTGGTTCATTACCAACATATTACGCAACCAAAATTGCAAAAATCGATTTTGGAAATTCCAGTTTATATCGTGGGTTTACTGCAAAAAGTTACCAAGTCATTGTAAACAGTTTTGTCATCACGACGGACACTTCGACCTCGCCGCTGAAGATGTTCACCGCAGTTGTGAACGAAACGTACGGAAATAATTCCACTAGACCACGGCTCAACAGCCCGGGAAAACTTTTTACAGTAGATTCCGGCCGTGAAAGCCTACGCAACATTTTGACCAAGTCATATTTACAGAAATTGCTTATAACGAGGTAAAAAATTATCATCAAGATTTTCACATTCATTATTCACTATATTTTATGTAAGTAGGTATGTTCCCATTTTATTAATGTTGGTATTTAACTTGTAACAGTGTTAACTAAGTAATTGTAGTTTTTTAACCACATAATGTCGATTTTAACTTAGTCACTTTTTGCAGTAAACCCATGATATAATATAATACAGCACGGAATTAGTTTAGCGTAAAAATAATCTCAATCGAACTATGTGCATATGTAAATATTAACAAGTGCAAAGGTTTCGGGCAAATATACCAGACAATTTAATTTTTATCGCTACTAGATTATTTGTGTTTACCGGAACTTTCACTGGTTATAAGGAAATCTACGTAAAGGGGAATGAAACCGCGTATCAGATGAGGGAGAAGGTAGATAGGTGCGAAGCAAGTGAGGCAAACTCATAATCAGTTGTATAAAGCATGTGATGTTTGTTCAGCGTTGATTTGTATAGTACAGAGGTCACAAATCTTCGAGTTTTTTTTTGTTTTTGGAATATTCGAACAATTAAGATAAACTCATATTATCCAATCGAATGAGTATGATAGATATCGTGATAAAAAGTAATATTAGATCAATCCATTTTATTATATTTTTATTTTAATTATCTAACAACATGTTTCGGCAAATTTAGCATCTTCAGGTTTTTAAAGTGTCACGTAATAAAAGATAAAAGTTAGACAAAAAGTAGTGGAAGATGAACAATTTGTAAATTAAAATAACAAACAAGTTAAAATGCAAAAAAGCAGAGATGTTAAGTGAAGTAAAAAAAAAAAAAAACACTAAATACTTTTCTTTCACACCAGATCTTTATTTCTTTACAACTATAACTTATTACATCATGGCATTTTAATTTATAAACTGTTAATGTTCTTTGACTTATTTTTCTTTTTTATTACGTGACGTTTAAAAACCTAAATATGGCAAAATAAATATACAAACGCATGGAGAAGATTTAATATTTCTTTTTATCAGTAAGTATCTAATCATTTTTTTTAAAACGGTAAAATAAAGTTCAATAAATTCATTTGAACGTAAAACTGGGAATTGCGGTACGTTCATTTACTTCATTTCCTAGATAACCTTATGATTAGAACAATTATTTTTTTTTTCTTTCTGAAATGTTATCTTCGCTCTCTTTTGTCATGTAAAAATGTCACAGTTAAAATATTTTAAAGAAGTGTTAGAAAAATATCCCTCCAAATTATTAAGTTCTATTTACAATATCTTAAGAAGGCTCCTCCATTTCTAAAATTCCAATAAAACGTTAGAACAACTCTTCGAAACAATCGTTAATCTCTTCAATCCTAAGCTACGCGATGCTTTATAAAATAATTCAGCCCCATTTTACACAAACGCCTTTCAATACTTACATCTATGAAAATGTACATATTTACAGATTGCACGTGGCAGTATTCCATTTACAAATAAAAGCCCGATTCTTAGGCGGTTTTTAAAAGCCACAGCCGATGTAGGTGATTCGATATGTCGTGCACCTCTTCGTGTCTATAATCGCCGTTCACGCTCTCCGATGCGGGAGATGGTGGCGGCTGGATGAGGTCGATGTCTACCAATTCGGACAATTGGTCACTCTTCCGTTTCTGTCTGCGCGGTTCACATGACGAACCGGCTTGTTCTAATGTTTGCCTGGCTCTGTATATTGGTTCGTATTCTACTAATTGTGCGACGAATCCATCGTTCGGCTTAATGCAAGCTCTGCGATCCTTGACGTATTTATAGGCTTCCCTGAAATAGAAAAAAAAAAGAATGGTAAGAAGAAAAATCATGCACGGAGGCCAAATAAAAAGTGAAAAAAATAGCACTGGAGAAGAAAAAAAAGGGTCGACCAAGAAAAAGATGATACAAGCGGTACGGAAGAATTTAGAAGAAAAATATGTGAAAAACTAAGACAAAAAAATTACAAACAAAAAAAAAGTGAAAAGACATTATATGCCGTATGTCAAAATATACAAGGTGTAACAGCGGTAACGCCGTGGTCTCTGGTAGTCAAATGGCAAGAATTTTTGAAAAAGGACATATGTAGGTGGATCAGATCTACAATTTAAAAATAATATGCAATATACAGGGCGTTCCAAAACTTAGCAATACATCAAAGTTATGTTTTTCTTAATGGAACGCCCTGTATTTTATGGCATTTTTAAGTGTGCGCTAAAAACTAGAACAATTTTATTTAAGGTTCCCTATACCTAATTTTTATAGTTTGAGATATTTCAATTTGTTTAAAAATGCAATCTGTGAAAAAAAAGTCTAAGTATCTCGGAAACGAGTACTTTTTGGTATACTCGCTGATGGAAATCCTTTGGCTGATTGCTATGCGATATTCAACGTTGTCTATAGTTCTACAGATTTCAAGACCTAAGTCAACTTTGTGAATTTTACTCGTGCGTAACTTTGTTATTTTAAATGGAACATCCGGTGTATGTTTATATTGATTTATTTAATTAATTTTACTATTCCAAGAAACTTTATTTTTCATAATTTACCTGAATATCATAAACGCTAAGAAGTATATACAAACTAAAAAAAAAACAAACAGTAAATATTTTTGTATAAAAAGGTAATAACAAGGGATTTTTGTATGTATCTATAAAATAAAGGGGAAAAAACGCAATAAAATAAACGAAAAGGTACTAGTATTCAACATAATTGCCATTTTCTCCAATGCACAACATAGCTAAAGGATTTGCTATTTACGGTTTTCATTTCACTTCTCTAAATTAATTCGTTTCCGAGAAACTAAACTTTTTTACAACATTGCATTTTTAAACAAATTGAAATATCTCATAACTATAAAAATTAGGTATAGGAACCTTAAATAAATGTTCTAGTTTTTAGCGTACACTTCAAAAATGCCATAAATACAGGGTTCCATTAAAGAAAAAACATAACTTTGATTGCGCTGCTTAATTTTTGGAAACCCCGTATATGCACATTATTTTTAAATTGTAGATCTAATCCGCAGATATATATCCCAATATAAAACATTTAAAAAATTCTTGCCATTTGACTACCAGGAGACCGGTTCTAGGGGGTGTAATGGGAGCTGGCTCAAAGTTTCACCCAAAGTTTCAAACAATCTTTTTGCAATATTTCAGAAACGAGAAGAGATATCGAGATCAGGTTAAGGTGAAATCGTTCCTTGTCAGCAGCCGTACATTTTGGGCTGAAAAGAGAACAGTGGCGCACCCACGGAGCGGTTAGGGGGGGTTAAAAAATACCGTTTTTTCTCACCCCAGCTTTTGTATATTATAAATTTAATTTTTCTTTTTTTAGTCTTTAAACTACATGAAAAAATAAAGGTTACGTGGTTTTGGATTTTTTTTTAAATGTTCAGTTTATCTTCATTTCTATGTACGCGTACAGAAGATTACTTCTCTTTATACATATTTTTGGAATTAAATTTAATATGGCATTGTATTTCAATTACGAATCGTTTGTTACATTAAAATATAAAAAAATAATAATGTGATAGTAGATGGTCATCACTTTTTCACGTCTTGGCAAATCAATGTGTTTATGTTTGCCAATGTATGCAACTGATCATAAATTACATCTGGTTCCATTTATTAGTGAAGTCTTCTACAGGCGTATATAGAAATAACGATAACTTCCTAAACTAAACAATTAGAAAAAAACCCAAAAATTATTATTATTTTTTTCATGTGGTTTAAAGACTAAAAAAAAAAGGAAAAATAAATTTATAATATAAAAGAGCAAGGGTGAGAAAAACTGGTATTTTTTAAACCCCTAACCACCCCGTGGGTGCGCCACTGTTCTTTTTTTAACCTAAAATGTACATCTGCTAACAAGGAACGATTTGCTCTTTATCCGATCTCGAAACTCATTCGAATTGTCAAATTTAATTGTTGCTATTTGGTATATTTTTTTTTTTGGTAATTCGAAATGGTAATCCTTTTCTATTATTTTTAGTGTTTATTCAGTCTGGCAAGCTTTTGATCGTTTTAGTTTTTTTCTTTCGTTTTTTTTTTTTTTTGTTGTCAAAATTTCAAACTATTTATTAACAATGGCAGTAGGACGAGTTACGCGAGAATATCGTGTTTATTATCCAAACCGGAGGTATCCTATAGTAAATGGGGCGCAAAGATTATTAACGATTAGCGCCGCGAACGCGTATTCATTTATTTCGGTAGACGCGGCGTGCATTATTTCAGATATACCAGTATTACTAGTAAATTTACGTTCGAGGGAACTTAAATTTCGTAGGGACGCGAATAAAATAGAATGGAAATCGGGAATTAGATTAGAACCGGGCGATCTAAAAAGGCGAGTAGATATAGGGGGGAGAATTCATCCCGCGGAATTAAAAAGTATTATTTATTACCGATTTATAGACACTTTTGGAAAGGGTTTACAAGTATTTACGGATTGATCTAAAGGTGAGGATGGTACAGAGGCGGCTTTTGTTGTTTGTATGCTATCAAATATGCGATCAAATATGCTGTACATGCACCACGGCTCACTGTGCTCTTAGTGGTGGGTTGAAAATAAGATATCTTACGTTAAAAATATCAACCACCTCACCACAAGTTTTATAGTTATCTCCACAAATAAGCAAATAAGAACTGACGTAATCTTTCTTCCATAGGAGGAATCATATATAATAAGTTAATTAGCAGGAGTTTACTTTATGATAGTCAATAATAAAGTGACAATTTCAGCGTCACTTTATTATTGATACTCTTATAATAATTACTGTTAGCATCAAGGTATCATGAGATATATATATTAAATTTTCCAAAAAAAAAAAGACAAAATTGTGTTTTCTGGATCCACACTGTGAAGTTCTTTAATTAGACATATCTCAAATTTCAAAATATATTTTTGGAATGAACATTTTGATACCTTCATAAATGAGGTGATTTATAATTAAAACTCCCTTCTTTTTATTAATTTATACCTAAACTAAGTATCTTAAAATAACTTTGAACATTAAATAATAGGTTTCTAAAGAAGCACCAACTTTTACTTTATATAAACTTCTTTTTTTTATTAACGATTTTAATAAAGAGTCATCCTGTTTGTCTCATACTTAAGTGTACATTTCATATAATTCAGCATCAGTATTTAAAATGCAAATAGAAAAGAAAAATACTTACATGCAAGTCAATCCGAACTTCTCCATAATGTAACCCAAAACTAAAGTAGCACTCCTAGAATTCCCATTGTTGCCATGAACTAACACTTTGGAATTTTTGGATAAGGCATCATCGATAAACTGCCGTACTTTAGGGAAAAACCTTATAATACTTTCAGTTGCGATATCGGCAATATCTAATGTCAAATATGTAAATGTGGTATCATTAAATTGTGGCTTTATAAAATGTGCTTCGATATCTTGTCGAACACAGATAATATGCGTAATACCCTTATCTAATAGTGTAGATCGGCAGTTTTTTAAGGCAGTTGAGTATGGACCGAGAAACACACCTGGTATGATTTCTTGCATATTTCTACGCATCGAATAAGTCCAACTAGTGCTTGATGGGTAAACTGGTATATCGTTATATACCGAAGTCATATCAATCAAATCAGCCATCTCCTAAAATATAATGAGGGTGATGGGACTGATACATAAATTGGTTATTGGATTGAATGCAAATCCAGAAATAAAATTTAAAAGAAAAAAACTGAAAGTTTACGAGAAAAAGCTAACAGATGTGAAAAGTTACAAAGTTTATTCTGTTTCTTAGATTTTTTCAATCTAATCAATACTTTACATAAAAAGAAAATTTGATGAAACTTCAACTAACCTTATCATTACGAATGATTTTCGTATTCGGATTTATCATAGCAGTTGTAGCGTTTCCGCTTTCTTCCTATATCGCTCACCTCTACTTGTGATAATTTTATTTTCTCTTACAGAATCATATTTTAATCTTAGTCGCGGTAAATGCGTTAAAAAAATCTTAAACGCACTTCACTGACAGGCGAACAGATATGGCCGAACTTCGATAAGTCCTTGAAACACGCCAATTGGTTGTTAAGCGAATGCGCAAGTGTTTCGATCTTTTTCTACTATAAGAGAATAAGTGAGACAGGCAGAGGAAATAGGTTAGTTAATAGTGGAAAGAAAGAGCCTTGACTACGACAGTTGGTAACACATTGGGTAAGACCAATAGAAAATCAGTAATTTGAAATATGAGATTGATAAGTATTTTTTTAATTTTATAAAATGTGAATAAAAGCATGCTTTTATCTTGGAGAAGTGTATTATTAACGTAGTATATTGTGAATTAATTATTTGATTTTTGATGCAAAAAATAAGCCTTTGCAACTTATACTACTCATGCATAGATGGCGCCAAAATTGCCACTACAGTGCTAAAATAACTAGCGTCTAGCCCCAGAACCGTTACAATTCCTCCCGCCAATCAGAGCATTTCGTAATTGATCATATGTTGTTACAGCGCGCGAAGTACAAAATTCACTGCAAAGAAATATGTGGAATGCATACAAATGCACTCCAAATGAGATTGGCAAAAAATACAAAATTTTGTATTTAAATTGTTAAATATTATATATGTGTTAAGAATGACATAAGATAATCCACCACTTGTAATAAGTGTGAATAAGTCCGTTGATTTGAAAAATAAAGATAATAGTTGTGTTGTTTAGATGTCGGTCAGTAATAGTGGTAATAGTAAAAGTGGTTGATGAAAATAAATATTTATTAAAGTTAAAGCAAAGTGAAAGCTGGATGGAAGATGTGGAAGAAATTGGGAAACTTTTAGATGCAAATACATTTGATTTATGGAAATTTGAAGCTTACATTATTTTAAAGTCACAATTTATATATGTTGGGTGGATGGAACTGATAAATTACTTGTTACTGTCTGATCAATGAAGATACTAAAACTACATGGTTGAAGAAAGACGCAAAAGCACAAAGAATATACTAGCAACTCTTTTGAAGAATCCAAATCTACACATCATCAACAGAAAACAGCGCAAGATATGTACGAAAAATTGATAAAACATACATGGTGAAGTCAACAAACACAAAAATTTGACGCAATGCAAAATTTTTCAAATATGTGTATAACAAATAAGATGATATATCAAACACATATTAGCAAGATACAGAATGTATTATCATAATTAAAGCATCAGATGGAGCAGTTGATGTTATGGTGATATAGATCTGTCGATATTCTGAGTAGATACACACATTTTCACACTGCCTGGGATTCTACAAGCTAGTGAAAAGACAGTAGAGAATTTACATCAATGTGGTTAGGAAGTAGCTTGCTTTAATCTAACAGTGGAAGCTCGACAGAAAAAGTATCCTTCAAAACGAAAGAATTAAATGGAAAAACAAGTTGAAACTGATAAATTTATATTAAATGATGTGCTTTATGTTCCTGAATTGTATAAAAACTTGTAATCAGTCAGCTCAATAACAGACGAAGATGGTATTGTGGTTTTTAAAACAGAAAGCGTTGAAATTTTAAAGATGGGTGAGATATTACTAGAGGATCGAAAAATGCAAATGGTATATATACAGTGAATTAAAAAGGAGGAAAATGGTCTGATATCTTTAGAAACTCAGAAATGCATATTTAGAAGTGGGTGATAGCACAATCATTCTAGCTATATATGTGGATGATGGAATTTCTAGTTGGAAACGATAAAAAACAAATAGATATGTTACTTACAAGGCTGTAAAATAAGTTTCAAATGAAAATATATAAAAAATTAAACACTTTTTTTGGAATTGAAATTAATAGATCAAATGATGGTTTAATATTGAAGCAAGAAAAATACATTATAAATGTTTTGGAAACATGTAAAATGAAATATTCAAAATAAGTAGAAACACCTATTGCCAACACAACTAACAAAATAGATAATAAACAGATATCTTTGAAGTTTCCATACAGGAAATTAGTGGAAAGTGTATCCTGTAAGACAAAACCAGACTTAGTATTTGCGATAAACTTTGAAAGCCGTTTTGTGGAAGATCCAAGAGTGCTGACCATCATTAATTTGAAAAGAACATTATGATAGTAAGACTTGTGGAGTAAAGTACTTAGCGGAAATAAATACATACTGATTGTTGCAAGCCTATTGCGATTCTAATTATGCTGGTTGTTGCTCACACAGTACAACTGGATATGTTTTCATGTATTGCGGTGGTCCAATAGCGTGGCGTTCCAGATGTCAGCCGATAGTTTTGTTATCAACCACGGAAGCTGAATTTGTTGCAAGAGCGGGATTGTTAGTTAGAACTAATGTACTTAAAATGCTTAGTGACTAAAATTTTAAATATGGATGTGAAATTAAAATTAAATGTAGACAATTAAAGTGCAATCAAACTAATCAAAAATGGAGTGTTCAATAAGTGCAGTAAACACATAGACGTTCGATGTAAGTTTTTGTCGGAAACGGGAATTTAAAGGATTGAGAAGTAGAATTATGTAATAATATTTAGATAATTAATATTGAATGTTAAGATTTGTATGATTATCATGTTACAAATCGTGGATTAAAGAAGCTAATTCACCACTTGTAATAAGTGTAAATAAGCTACTGTCGATTTGGTTGTTAAAAAAAATGGTAGTTGTATGTTATTGTTTACATGTCGGGCAGTAATAGCAAAAGTCGTTGATGAAAATAAATATATATTGAAGTTAAAACAGCAGTTTATTAAAAATATAAAAACAATCAAAAAGCCTTTTCTTTATCCTCTCTCTCCAACTCATTTGTTATTTATTGGTTAGTTGATCAGTTCAAGTTAAGTTAAAATCTAAAAATCTGCATTATTTTTTTGCTCCTTTGAGAATAGCATGGAGATTAAATTTTTGCTATTCCCGTTTGGAGTGTATTTTGTATACGTATATTTCTTTGCAGTGAATTTTGTACTTTGCGCGCTGTAATAACATATGATCAATTACGAAATGCTCGCTGATTGGCGGGAGGAATTGTAACGGTTCTGGGGCTAGACGCTAGTGCTAAAATACTTCTATAACTTGTATTGTGCGTCAACTTCTGGAAACAGGAATCAAGATTCAGGGAATTGTTCTGGCAAACATTAAAGTAATTTAGTCATGGGTTATATTAAAAAATAAAACAGTTACTTAAGTGGGATAACTTTTATTATCTTATGAGATCTACATATTAACAGCACAGTGTTAAAATATGTAACATTCAAGACAAATTGGTTATCTTTAAACACCGCCGAAATCTGTTTTCTTTTTACACTCGTCAAAATACTTGCACGTATAAACGCGCGTTCACTTATAAAGTACCCACAAAATATACAATAAAAATAATAATTCAACCTAACATGCCGTTTCTTAGCATTCAACTGGTGTTTTTGATTACTTTGAGTTTGACATTCTGGCTGTCAGAAGCATCTGCAGAGGTGTCAAATTTAAAATGCCGGCGCGAAATCTGTTATAAGTGTAAACATGTTAAGCTGAATATAAAAGGCAAGAATTTATTAATGCAATAAATATTATTTCAATACAAGCTAATATCACTTTAACAATAATAGTATAATTACTAATAATTACAGCAGCAATGTACATATACAAAATAGAAGAACAAACACGTTATCAATAAAATAAAATTAAATCGCGGTTAACAAAATTGTGCTCATTGCACAAAACTAATAATAGCTTGTGCATTAAAATCTATACACTTACGATTAATATCAATCATTATAAATTAACCTGTAAATCTACTCTAAATTTTTCATTAGAGAACGTTGACGTTGCAACCTCGTTTCGTCAAACTAGCGACGATGATCATCATCAGGTTCGGTTACCTCTCGAACATCGTGGCCGACTTTCGTTTCAAATATCATTATACGTTTAAAATTACGTTTAGGACTAGAATCTTCCAGCGAAATATCATATAAATATATACAACATTAAAAACTTTTTTTTGTTACTTATTTTGCCTTATTTAACCGTGGCAAATTCATCATAGTACAATATAATTAATCATTATTACTCCGTAAGAAACACGTGAAATGACAAGTATAGACAGACAGAGAGAGAAAGGGAGATTAAATATAAACATACAATTTACATTGAATTTATGTAAACGAAAACAAATATTAATTAGAGGTACTGCTAAAGAAGTCAAAATAATATCTCCGTAATATTTCAAATTCTTTTTTTATCCTTTCTTGCAACGAATATGTGCACCTTCCAGTTTTCATTTTATATAAGCATTACACTAAGATTTTGTTATAAGCTAACCTCTTGATTTATTTATTTATTTATTTTTTTGGAGCCACCTGTTTTGTTTCGTAAGGTCTGGAGTACCCTCCTAGAAAACTTCGGTAGGCCTTCTTCTTTACGTTGGACATATAACTGTAACAAAAAATATTGAATCAGAATCCTTTTTAAAAACTTTTCAATACAACCGCATGATCCACATAAAGTAAGATATGACAGCTAAAAATATAACTTAAGTATCAAGCCTGTACCTACACATAATTAGATAGAGCTTATTAATGAATGCGTGGACGGTTCTCAGATAATGTAGTCAATAAACAAGTGGTATCACGCGCGAGTATCATGAATATTAATGAACTCTGAAAAGGGGAATTAAAAGACGTTGGATTGATAAGCTTCCGATAAAATGAGTGCGGCTCCTTTATTTTTGTCTCAGTGGCGGGTTTAGCACTTGAGAGAGGCCCCAGATGCAAAACAATTATTTTGAGGTCTTCTCTAAATAGTTTTAGTACTTCCACGAGCATTATTTTTTACATTTTTGCAGAAACTATATCGGTATTTCAAAAAAGTTGGACATAGGAAAATAACATCGAAAATTAAAAATTAACCAATACAGGAGTCGTGCGATTTCTTTGATGAATTTGGCAGAATTAAAAGTCTGCAAATCTGACGCTTCATGCAATCTTTTCTGTTATTATTCATGTAAAGTTAGTTGTTAACTTTCATTATATATAAAAACCACAACTAAGTAAATACCAAATATAATCGCTTGTATTTTCGTATATCTTTACAGACGCAACGCTACCATGCCCCCTTGTTGGCAACCTTTTACAATAAATAATATTTGTTTGTTTTATGTCCAGATAATTCAATATTCTATTTCTTGGGATTCTTGACTCAATTTTTCACCGTTTATTTTTGTCATAAATTGCTTTAACATGCTTTTAATTAAGCTTCCCAGTAAACAAAATTCATTCAAATTTCCCGCAATTATACCTAGTAATTTCAACTTTATACTATTAAAGTAATATAAAATTGTAGGTAATTTCATGTTTTAGTATTGAAGTTATTAAAAATAATTGAGGGAAATTTAAATTTGGTTTAGGATATGGTAGCGTGGAAGAATACGAGTCATTATGTCATTAAGATTTGAATAACTGAAAAGAAATACCCAAATGCGACAGTGTTTGTTCCAGATAGATAGATGTTGCTAGAATATTCAATGAATATCGGAATTTCTCACCCGGAATATATCTGTGTATGTAAAATGAGAAAATGTTCGGCGAAAATAATATTCTTAGATGAATCTAAAAAATATTCATGTAATACGTAGCTAAAATATTTATGTTATATATAATGTGTGGAAATGCTGCTATAGAAAGGCTTAATTCTCTCTTAAATATGAAGTCGTCAGAAATATACAGAACTTGGGATATAACTATATTAAGTTACCCAGATTCCAGATTTAAAATTTTCTGACATTTCTATTAACTTTGGTTTGTTAAATGCAGCACCCTATATATACAGCAGTAGGCAAGAGGCTCTAGACAAAATTCTGTGGATGCCCAAAGTGTTGCTTTATGCCAGTGGGTTTGTAGCCAGAATTAAAGGTCTTAGATTAGTAAGATTGATTTGAAGTAATCTAATTCTAGAATGCTGTTGTTTTGCCAATGATTCACCACTTACATTATTAACTTAAGTAGTGGAAATAATAATGAATAAGAGTGTTGGGATATTAAACTCTATATATTTGTGAAGATTTTGCTAATTTAGTCAATGAAGCATGGGTATTAACAAAAAGAACCTAATTATAACAGAAAAAGAATTAGAAAAAGCGAAATACGAAGTGTCTGTTCATTGCGATAATTTATTGTTATAGGCTGTCCATAGATATAACGGTTTGACTTGTTCACTAGCACTCGAGCTTCAGAAAAGAAATACTTACCCAATCCTTCGAGCACCAGAGTCTTTCGCAGGGACGTATTCACAAAGATTACTATACTAAACGTTTACTATAAACATAATTATGTTTGTTTTTAAAATATATTGATATGCATATTGCACATATATGTGTAAATACATGTCTTACATTAAACTTAACTTAAATACTATGTAATTGTACCTTATCGGTTAAAAGTACTTATCTAATAGTCCAACAGGTGATAGAATCAAGTACAAGAAAACGTACATATATAACAACCAAAAATAAGAATGAATACTACTAAAAATTGCTTTAAAAACTAAAATTAAATACCTAAATACAATAAAGAAAAATGAGAAATGCATAAGCAAAGAAAACTAGTTAAATTTTCTTCGATTGTTCCTTGTCATTCCTTGTTTTTCTTTTAAATACACCATTCTGAATGATTTTTTGCACTGTTCATCACAAACATCATTGGTTAAATCGTCATATCTATGGACAGATCTATCATCATCTATGTATTATATACATTTTTGTAGATTATTAACTAAAAGTGGCAGTAGTGTTATCAATGGTAGTAGTTTGACATGTTAACGAGCTATTGTTCCCTATGATGGTACTTAATGAAACAGAGTAAGTTTTACTGTTTTAATGATGAAAGGTTACAGCGATAGAACAAAAGATCTTGTAGTGAGTAGCAAATTTGTTTAATGATACCACAGATGAATTGAAGGGTTTACTGTAATAACGTGATATGCCTCAAATAAAAAAAAAATGAGTTATCAAGCTCTGTAGTTTTAGAAAAACTGCATAAAACTGGCTACTATTCAATTTAAAATAGAAGTATTTTTGGTGATGTTTATCATGTTTTCTCAACAAGTCCTTGAATTGATGATTCATTCTGTACTTTATTTTGTGTTTAGAGGGGCATGAAGCGTATATACTAGGTTGGCTTTCTTACATCTTTAACTAGGGATGCAATGTTCTTTGGCGCCTTCTTATTCATTCTTTTTCAACCCTTTACAGTATTTTTTATTGGAATATTGGATGTATTATATATTTCAAAAATAATATTTTCAGAAGTAAATCCGCAAGTTTCGCAAAGTTAAGGCTACGAATTGTCAGTTAATCTCGATTAATTTTTAGGGAGTCATGGAGAAATATGGTTAGTACAGGCATTCTACTATCGATTAGAGTTCTATCAAATCAGTGACGGAGCACATTTTCAACACCTAATTAAGTAGACATTATTTTAACAATCTAATAATTTTTCAGTAAGTACGTTGTAAATTTGTTGAATAATAGCTTGAAATTAAGTTTTTATTTATTTAAGACTTTCCTAATTACATCAAGGTGTTATATATAGTTGAAATCAAATTGAAGAGCAGATTCAAAAAAAAAAAAAAACAGTGTACAGGTTGTTAAATTAAAAAAAAAAACAAAGTTAATGATAATTTCAGGAAAGAATCTTCGTAATCTAAAATGGATATATCCGAGTTTTGTATATTTTTCATTATCAAATCTCGATCCATCAACACGATTTCATGAATGGGAAGATTGACCGCTTCTAATCTGTGTTCTTTTACGCATTTTGTGTCCGGTTGTTTTGGATGAGCAGAGTCAAGTTGACACGATCTATGGAGACTTTTGCAGAGCATTTGATACTGTGTACCATGAAGGGATTTTATTAAAACTGGATGCATTTGGACTTTCAGCGGTTTTGGTGGAGGTACTTAGATCTTACTTGACAGATCGTTCAAATTACATTTCATACCTATAAAATACCTACATTTCAAAAATTGGAGTTCCGCAAGGGTCCGTCTTAGGACCGTTATCATTTGTTATGTTTATTAATGATGTTACAGAATGTATATGACTCGCTGGAGGAGTGCCAAATATTACAAAGAGATTTAATGAATTTGAGAAATGGTGTTTCGAAAATGGCTTGCCTCTAAATACGAGCAAGTGCAAAACCATGACTTTCACAAGGAAGCAATATCTTATAAGCACATCTACACGTTATATGAATCTCCTCTTGAGCAATGCTATACTTTTAAAGGTCTGGGCGGGACATTCGACTTAAAATTGACCCCTAATACACATGTTGAAGAAATCTTCACACATTGTTCAAAGATGTTGGGATTTCTTAATAGAAACACTAGGGAACTAAATGATAATGCTCTCCGATTCTTTTACAATGCGTTTATTAGAACAAAGTTTGAGTACTGTTCTGATGTGGTTTGGAATCCTGGCTACATTAAATATGACCACATGCTAGAGAAAGTGCAGAAAAACTCTTCACTACCGCACCCATCATACTTTTCTCCCTGTTGATTATCCATACGTCAACCTACTGCAAGAGTTTGATTATATGTCCTTGTCTAATCGCAGGGTTATTTCGCAGATAATGTTTATGTATAAAATAATTAATAGTATTCTATATGTTCCCGATTTGTTATGTGGGGTGGATTTGGATATTCCTAGATTAAGTGCCAGACATCGAAAACTATTTCACCTGCCCTTCGCTTCCACCAATTACTACAGGCACTCTCGCTTACTTGGCATGCGCGATCGTACCAATAACCACTGCATACACTGTTGAAAATATTACGGTGTTGGCGTTAATTTTGCGCTAGTCAAATATTTTAGTGTTGATTTTTCCAAACTTTGCCAGACGAGTTGACTACGCGTATTTAATAGAACAGAAATGACTAGAATTTCGTGTGAATTCTTTGTTCAGATATGAGGATTGACTATTTTTCCAGACATTCAGAAGCGTCAACCAATCAGAATTTTTCCCTCGGATAGAAATATAGAAACCCCACCTATTCTAATACAGTATTGCATTATACGCACCACCTGCATTGCACGTGTATCTGTTTTCGTGCTTGATTCTCCGTATTAACATATCCAAACAAACCACCACATGTGACTGACTTGCAAAGTGTAACCTTGTGTTATTAAACGTTAATTCCAGTGGGCATGAAAAATTTCAATATCTTAAAGATGTATTGGGAACATCTATTTACGCAATTAGTTTAGACTTGAATCAAATAGCATAAACATTCACTTAACTTTATAATGGTTCTCAAAAAATCATTTTAAAATTGGTACGTTTAGTTGAAACCAAAACTTGTGAATGAGTGGTTTTGCATATTTATAAATGAGAAAACGTCTTAAAGAGAGAATATTATAGCACTAAGAAATAGGAGTTGCATATTAAGAAGACGTTGTGTTTAGAAAATGGTGTTAAAACACCCAATAGATCGCATTCATTTAGTTAAACAGCTAGTAAATTTGTCTAGTCTAGATCAAATAAAATGTGACTAGAAGTATTTTATAATTGCACGTGTTAGTTGGACAAAATAACCCCTTAGCAATAGGCAATACTTGACTATCTTTGCTCGTCAAATTTAAACTTCTATAGTTCTCGACAAAATAACACGAAAAGAGTGTGAACCTCTCCTGACTATTAAATTAGTCAAAAAAGTGTTAAAATTTTCAACAGTGTATGTTTACTATTTCAATTCATTCACTTAAATAATAGATTCTCAACAAATTATTTGTAATTATTATTTTATTATTATTATAGCCTAGTTAAACAGAGTTTTATGATTATTTTAAGAAAATGGGATTAATTCATTGATGGGAAATATATGCTAATTTAATGTAACTTTATCACATTAATTAATACGTATCGTAAAATACTTTAAGATCATAACATCTTTCTTTTTCTTTCTTTATGCGTATAATGAGTAGAGAATTATTTATTTATGTTTATCTGATAGTGTCTGCATTTATATTACTTTCTTTCTTGTTTTTGACTCTCATGATGTTCGGTTTCTTTTTTATGTATAATTATCTTGTAATTAGCATTTAGGTGCTGTTGGATAATAAAGATATTATTATTATCCGTTTAAGAGAAAATTATTCTATCTGCATATAAATACACATATGTAAAGAATATTTTCTACTGTCTGAGCAAGGGTTGGCGATTTTGTAAATAGAAGAACGCATATTTGACATATCTATAATTCTCCAAACATGTTTTTGATAGTTTTATTATACGATGCAGATAAAATTAGGACTTACCTTTAAGAATATAATCAGTTAGGAGGGTCGGAACGGTTGGACTGTCTTCATTTATGGCTTTCAAAACTGCAAAACAGAAGTGAGAATAATACAATGATTAACGTTGGATAATAAGGAAACATACTTTTAATTAGAACTTGCAGAGTTTGATTATCAGGTGGACCGCTGTCTAGATGGTACGGAATTACTGTTGTTAAATACTGAAAAAAATAAAACACGTTTTAATTTAATAATATACGTATGTCTTAGCGTTGTTCGTAAGATGTACCATTTTGACAGGCATAATGTGTCAAACTTTAATTATGTCGGTAATTTAGAAATCTGTAATCAATAATGGAACTGTCAAATGCTGCCACATGCTTTCTAATAGAAATAAAATTTATTTACTTTGGGATCTAAACCGTTCGGTGGACGAATTCCGTTACTTTTAGAGCTTCGTTTCCTCTCAACGTGGTATTGTCTCCTCTTGTTCTGTACTGCGAGCAACAGTGATATGAACGTATTTTTCAACTCCTTCTCGTACTCCAGTTCGTCCCTGAGTGCCAGTTCCGAGATCAATGTCTCTGAGAATTCCCTGATCAGCACCTCGAGTTCCATGAATAGCTCGTTCAGTTGGGATAGGCTGAGGTCTCGTAATTCTGCAATAAGATTGAAATATTACAAAATTGGAATTACGATTATATATTATGAAATGGTATTTACTTCAAATTTAAATTATTTAGAGGTTAATTAATACTATTTCTTCTTTCCTAAAGGCTGGGAGGGAATAATATTATATATAATAATTTACCGATAACATATATTGCATAATCATAATGGAAGTAATAATATTGTTGTAATTTCAGGCATAAAATAAGTGAATGCCTCGCTTATCATCAATTTGAAGCAACACGGTATAACCATTACAGGCAATTAAACAACTTAGTAGTAGTATACTGAGTACTGGGCATCATTGTCGGAATGATATAGTTCTATCAAAATCAATGATGTTCATTTATCAGTTCGTCGTTTATATTTTATACGCAAATATTTTGTTTCTTAATTCCACGTATTATTATGTCAAGATAACGTAAATTTTAATTAATCAAATAGATGATACTTGTTACAATTTAAATGCTGCCAGTTCCTCATTAAAAATAATAGACTAACATTTAATAAGAAATTATATTAAAGTACTTCTTGTGTTCATGTTGTGAAAACCTTGTAATG
Source organism: Protaetia brevitarsis (assembly GCA_004143645.1). Taxonomy (NCBI): domain Eukaryota; kingdom Metazoa; phylum Arthropoda; class Insecta; order Coleoptera; family Scarabaeidae; genus Protaetia; species Protaetia brevitarsis. The sequence continues at coordinate 1,732,312 of RXPK01000119.1, forward strand.
TAATATGTTCTGCTTCTTGTAAATTGTTTAATAAGGAATAAGCTTATTTTCATTGTAATAGTAGGCTAAATGTCTACGTCTTTGATAGGGCATTATACGGATTATGCTGAACAAAGTTAAATGAAAATACATACATAAAACCGCAGTTTGTTTTTGGAAGGGAAAGGCAATACGGAATGATTTATCTCATAATTCAGTGTCCTTATAGATTTATTGGATGGTGAGATGAGTCATCACATATGTGAGCCTTTATTAGAAAAGGATAAAGGGATAAGTAACACAGAAAACACACTTTTCCACTTTTCTGTATTGATAAGCAATACGTCTCTACAGGAATAAAAGACAACTACAAGCCAGTAAGAAAGATATGAAGAAATGGTATACGAAATTGATGATAAAGGAAAGCAGATATGGATGAAAACGATCCTTTGACAATTTACAGAATAAGAACGCCACTATATTAGAAGTTAGAGCTATATAAATATATCGAATCAGTTGACTTAGGGTTAAGTACTAACGGATGGCGCAAATACTATGGAATTAAGTTTAAGTTGTAGAATAGTTGTGATAACTATGTGTATATCATATTCCTAGATACCTACGTTGCATCATCACTATCATTAGTTAGAATTTTTAATTTCCACGCGGCCGTGATTACAGAAGGGTTAAATACAATACCCTCTTAGAAAGAGACTTCAACTTTTTGTTTCAAACATATAATAATTATGTAATATTTCTAAAAAATATAAAAACGAATTGTTAAGCTTGAAAATAACGATAATAGTTTTAATTTCTACAATGGTTTTCTTCACACAATAATTTGCATTCATTTGAAAACGATCAGGCGCATGCAGTGAGTTTGAGAATCATTTATTATCTTTAAATTATATCTTCATACAGTACTTGACGGTGTAAATCATTTAGACGAACTTATATTAAAAATCTAAACAAATAATGATTAATGATTAAATTAACATAGAGAATTTATATATGACAAAAATACTCCAAACTGTGTCACTGGTAATACTGCAAACTTCTAGACCCCTCATCACAAACTGCACTAAACCGGACGTACGTTTCGATAGCAAAGCTATCATCATCAACAGAAACACTGAATTAAATAACTACACTAAAACTACCCTAATTTATACCTAAAAGGTCATGGTACAATGATCACGGTCATGGGTGACTGCCGTCATGCTTAACTAGTCACTAATCCTAATTCCGTCTGATTTACTACTTCTACTTGATAAACTATAAAGACAAGAATTTAAGGGTCCTAAACCTGAATTCATTAAAATATGTTTGTTTTTATATATTTCCATATCCTCATAACAATTTAATTGTACATAGTTGCTTACGCTTTTAACTAACTTTACATTGTCAATTTTATGGTTTTCTTCAAGCATATGTAGGGCTGTACTAGATTTGTCAAATCAGAAGATTCAAATTATTCATGGAAAAATAAACTAGCAAATATTAATTTTTAGTACACTGCTTACTTAATTTTCCTCTATCTACAGAACAATATAAAAAAGAACTTAAAAAAATTATTAAAATTGCTGCAAAATTGTAAGCTAATTGTGTATTCAGGCACTTATGCGAGACACAGAACTATATTGGGCTCTAAAAAATTAACGTCTGGCCATCTATGGCTAATATTTTACAAAAATACTCCAAGGAGTAGCTACTATCAATTGGCAAAACCGTGATTACTTCGAGTATTCACTCACTTCATTTATAATCTATACACATTTTATAGTAGGGGAGCTGGCGTCAAAAAAGTGTTTTTGGAAGGTTGATATTTTCAAATAGAGTTGTACTTTAGTGATAAAGCGACTACCGCGATTTTGAATATTAAATGTTTTTCCTACTTCTTTTGAACACTTTTGCATTTATTTTCCAACATGAATGCATATTTGGAGTAATTTACATTCTATTGAGCTGTAAAATAAATGATTTCGACTAAATAAACATTCATTAATTTGCTATAATTCGCACGCATTTGTTATCCTCACTTCTATTGACTGCTGGCTGACGGGGCCTTATTAAAAACGAGTCTGACTGTTTGTTTCCAAAAGTTTATAGTTTAAATTAATGTTTTGCAAAATCTCGGCGTTGAGAAATCGGTTACGTTAACGTCATGATTTCGACATGTATACTGTGGCCCTGACGTCCTGCGTTTCTTTATTTTGCTATCTGATTTTTGGATTCGTCTTCTATATTACATTCACTAATCATTTACAAATTCTGAGCTTTCAGAAACAGTTTAGAGATGCTAATTAGTCTTACATCTTTCCGAACATCCCAGCACCAGGTGTCCCAACAGCTGAAGTACTGACTCTACAGTGGCTCTTTATCACTAGAGCACAATTCGATTTGAAAATATGAACCTTCCGAAAACTCTTGCACTTTTTTGACGCCAGCTCTTGCACTATTAATTTTCATATAATCCATGGTTTTTTGACTCTGTGTGAGTAAATTGTAGTAGGGAAATGAAAGTAAATGCTTCTATTTCTCACAAATTCTTTATTGACGACTACCGGTTTCATCCGCTAAGGAGCATCTTCAGGTCCGACTAAATTTTAAACTGTTTTATAATTCCGACCTGAAGATGTTCCTTAGCGGATGAAACCGGTAGTCGTCAATAAAGAGAAATAGCCCCATTTACTTTCATTTCCCTATTAATTTTCACTTATAATTTCAATCAACATTTTTTACAAAGATATGCATTCTGGTTTTTATTGCTCTTAATTGGCCTGATGATGTCTCTAGATAATTAAAGAATAGGAAACTGTGAGGAATTAGACCTTTTAATTTACTCAATCTCACTTAGTATATCTACACACGCAGTCAGATTGGATTATAACATGTAATATTCTGGTTAAAGAAAATAATTTTAGTTTTGAGCATATATAATGATGTTGATTCTTAACATACAATGTGTGTTACATGTTTGTGTATTAATATTACCACAATATATGAAGAGAAAGTCAGCCAGTGAATGTTTCCACAATAAAGTAATCTTGATAAGTATAACATGAATATAATTACATTTAATACGCCTATTAATCAACCAACATCTTATTCCCGATAAGTTTCCAAACCATGTAGAGTTCGTGTTTGCCTGCATCCAACTGAAAACAAACATATCTCCACGAAGTTCATTAAGGATCGGACAACAAAGGTGCGCCCTCGAGAGTTTCATTGTCATCTCCGCCAACATGTATAATTTACATTACATGTAAAATTGTACCGGAACTAGTAGAGGCGTTTCCATTACCTACTCGTTTGCCTGTTTCGCGTGGGTGCAAATGAGAAACACGTATGTGCGAGCGAAGACCGGGAGTTCATTATGATCCCACAAGCACCTATCTTATGTGTAAACAAGGGTACAGGCTTACCTCTGATGGGCATCTCGAAATAGGTGAAGTTTGTTGTTAGGAAAAGTTCTAGGAAAGCTTTTAACGGTCCGTGAAAGAGGTCTAGTGCTCGTTTGTATTCTATTTTTAAATTTATTCTAATTACGGTGGATTTCTAAAATTTTCAGGACTCAAGAGAAATGTATTTCTTGTTTCCTTTCTTCTTTGACCTTTTTATACTCTAGATTCAATATGTTTCTTTTTTTTTGGGTTTATCGGTGCGATTAATTTATACAACTTCTTTGAAGGTCTTATTTTACTATTCTTTGCTACTATTACTACGTTTTGTTCCTATAGTTGGCAACATCTTTAGATACCCTAAAATTTTATTTTTTTTAATAAGTATTCTGTACTGCTTTACTATGTAAAATGATTACAAGCAAATTAATTCCCTTAAATACAAATATTAATTTATAATAAAATATTGTAATATTTTTCAATAATCAAAAAAAAGGGTCAACAATTTTTACCGTTGGTATTTCTCTTCATAACAGTTTCTTATTTTCGAAACATAATTTTTTACTCTTAAATTGGCGATTAATAAATTTATCAAATTTTATCAAAAGTTTCGTTAAATATTACAATAAACAATTTAAAACTATGAAGGACATTTCACATTAAACACAAACAAACATATACTGAAAAAATTATTCAAAAAATGTTAAAAATTGTTTATTGCAATATCTAACGAAATTTTTTATAAAGTTGAATTTATTAATTGCCAATTTAAGTGTAAAAATTATGTTTCGAAAATAAGAAATACTAAAGGTAAAACTTGTTGATTCTTTTTCTTATTATTTTTAAAAATACGTAATATTTTTTTAATATTTGTAAGTAAGGTAGGTATTTGCTTGTAATTGTTCTATATAAAAAAATGTACTTATCTTATTAGAAAGAGCCATAAATTTTTAAGGTACCTGAAAATTTCGCCAACAATTGCTATGAAACGTAGTAATAGTAGCAAAGAAAATAAAATAAGTCCATAAAAGAAGTTGTATGAATTAATCGAACCTATAAACCAAAAAAAAAAAAAAATCCAATCAAGAGAAATGACAAAGTTTTGCGGAGTTATGACTACTGGGACACTCACGGTCTCAATCATATTTTGTTTATTTTTTTAGAGAACGGTTCTGGAAGATTTAAAGTTAAAGGAATGAAAGATTAGCCAAATGTTATGTATACTCAATTAGACAAAATAATTGAAAGTATAAGATAGTTTAGGTATCGGAAGAAATTTCGATAATAATAATGAATTCTTTGTAATTAGCTAACATTCCCAAAGAAAAACAAACAGATAAATTAACTGGATATTGTGTTTGAGTTTATCGAAAAGGGTTTACTTACAAGAAAACATCCTAGTGAACATATTTAAAAATAACGTAAATTCTCAAATTTGACAAGGTAATATTCCAAGAAAACTGTGGCAACATTGCAAAAAATAGGGAAAGATGTATTTAAGGAAAGGAGAAAATAAAGAAACAATAATATAGCAAATACACTAAAATGTTGACAAGTTGACATGTATGGACGGATTTTTCAGACATTTACAATAATATTTAAAAGCATTTCAGAATAGGAAAAATCTAATCCTAGGGGCACTAAATTAAATTTTCACATAATTGTATCTCAATTCATAAAACTAAATTTAAATAATATCCGGTGGCCAACGACTGAGGTGTTAGCGTAATTCATATGTCAAAGTTTGCCGTATAAATATAATTTTAAAAATAACAGAAATTACGCTGCGTATATTTGGAATAAAATCAGAATTTTCAAGCTGGTGAGCAAATCTTTTTTAAGGTATAGGTCATTCACGTTCACATCACTCAAATGCTACGACGCTGTCAATTTTTCTGATTGTCAAAGTGTAAAAAAACTATTAGAGTATAAAACTGTATGTTGAATAAACAGTAATGCTCATCATCTCAGTTAACAAAAATTGATAGTAATGACTAAAGTAGCAAGCAAACATGTAATGCGCACCAACAAATCTTCAAACAAGGCCTATAACATTGAAAATAATGACGTACTTCGTTTGCTAATGTAAATGACCTATATGTATTTCCAATAATTATAATTAAGATAGAAGACTTGGATGTTACTGTAAAGGACCTTCACATTAAGCATTCAAACACTGTTGAGCATACCCTTTTAACAAAAATTAAAAATAAAATACAAGTAGTTTGAAGGTCTGCACATTAATGGAATTAGGATTGAATGTAGTTGGATTCTGATAAAGGTCAATACCATATATGTTAGGCACAATTTTCTTGATATATTTCAAGACCATACGTGCAGACAAAACAGGAATGCATTTAAATAAATTACGAAGCTTCGTATAAGTATATCTATGCTGTAGGAATTTTATTACATTATTAAATCATTTAATATCTTATTAAAGTCGTTGCATTTGCGAGGTTGCTAAAAAATTTAATTGCAGAATTACGTATGCATTAGAAAATAGCCGCAGGATTTATTATTCAGAAAAATATTGTATGTTATTTAGTTTCATATCATTTATAGTCTTTTCCACAGAAGTGACGACATAGTTGGAGGTGTCAGATCTTAACGAAACTCTAAAAGCTCTAAAAATTTAGAATTTGCGATACTCTGGTATACTAGCTCTTTTTCTAAGGTATGTTTTAATGTTTTTACTCTTTCGATTAACTGGAAGTCGCCATGAATTTTGTTGTTTTTCACAGATCACCCCAATGCATTATTATATTTTTTAACTTGAAATTCTATGAGGATTACAACAAGGGTTTCCTATAGGTTCTTATCTTCAATTGTTTCTAAAATATTACATTATTTGCCAAAATTTTAATATTTATATCGCTGTATGTAATTGATTAATTTTTACTCGTTTTTAATGCCAGAAAACTACCAATATTAAGTTGTTTTGGTAAAACATAGTACAACTTTTCTTTCATATTATATACTTTAACATTAAAATAAATTAATGTTGCTTGTTAGAATTGCTGGAAGAACTTAGGTATCGCAAACTCGATAAAAGATATCCCCATTTATAGTCAAACAGATATAAAGGAATATAGACAACCATTTTTAACAAGCTGTACTGTTAAATCACCACACTGAAGGAGGGTAATATTACTAGACAAGGAACAATTTACCATCACAAACATCAATGCCTGGCCTATGCAGACGATCTAGTGGTATTAACAAGAAATAGAAAGGAGACCATAGAAACTATGAAAAAGCTTGAAAGTGCTGCAAAAAAAATGGCCTTGAAATCAACATTAAGAAGACCAAATACATGATTCTAAGAGCAGGAAATCAGGAAAGAGATGCACCGTTAACCTTCAGAAGCACGATTGATGGCAAGTTCTACGAATTTGAGAGTGTCAACAGTGTAACATATCTCGGAGTATGTTTCAATAACAAGAACGAAGAACAAAAAGGAGTTAAAGCAAGAGTAGCTATAGGAAACAGAAGTGCAGGTGCGCTGCTAGGAATATTCAAGTCAAGATCGATATCCAGGGCGGTGAAAAAAAGAATCTACCAGACTGTTGTTAGACCGGTGGTTTTGTATGGCTCGGAGCTGTGGATACTGAATAAAACAGAACAAGAACGTTTGGAGGCGTGGGAAAGGAAAATATTGAGAAGAATATACGGGGGTAAGAAGATAGGAGAAATATGGTCAAGAAGAACAAACGATGAGTTACTGGAGTTGTATGAGAGCCCTCCCATAACATCAGTAATAAGAGCTCAACGAATCAGGTGGCTGGGGCACGTAGCCAGACTTCCAGATATTCGAGTCACAAAGCAAGTGTTGAAAGGGGGAATAGTGAGTAGAAGAAAGAGAGGAAGGCCTAGAAAGAAATGGATCGACGTGGTAGAGGAAGACCTAAGGAAACTGAACTTCTGCAACTGGGAAAAGAAAGCGCAGGGCAGGAATGGATGGAGACGAATAACCAACCAAGCCTTAGGCCTTCATGGCCTGTAGAGCCGATGTATATATGTACTGTTAAATCAATCTAATATCTGTAATAACTTTACAGCCAAGATTGCGCAAAATGAGATTAATGTTTTAGCCTCTAGTTCAGTACGATCGAAATAAGATTCGAAAAGGTTTGTTTGCCGATGAACTATAATTTATTTTGAAGAGCTTCGTTAAAAAAGTCTTTGTCAATTTTTTGTGTTATTTCGAAAATTGAATTTTCGAAAAGTAGGCGACGCACGATACATCGTCGATCACTCTTAAAAGAAGGCTATAGAAAATAGGTATAAAGAATATTGCAGCAAATCTGTACACTCAACTGTATGAAACATCTTCTATTTGAAAAAGAAATGATTTTGGTAAAACAATATTAGTATTTGGTAGTATATATGTTGTTGGTATGTGTTAGCAAATAGCAAATAAAAATTACCTAATTATATATGTCAACTCTTTGGCAAAAATTATCATGAAAACGTTTAAGCTCTAGTTGTAATCGTCATATAATATTATGCTGAAATCGAAGAAAACAATAATGCATAGGGTTTCTATTTAAAATAACGAAGTTCATGGCGACTTTCAGTTAATCGGAAATCTTAAAAAAAAACTTTTTCGAAAACAAGTAAGTACCAACCCACTTGGCAAGTAATGTTGCAGATATCCCAGTAATATTACATTATTTACTCGACAGCGATGTTAAAAAAAAACATGTTACTGAAATTTTGCAGCAACATTAAATAATGATAGAAATATTGCAGGCCATTACAGTAACATTTCAATGTAATCAGGAAAAAATATTTTAAAACAATGTTGCAAAAACAAAGACTTTGTTGTCAGAAATGTTGAGGTAATATTTAGTTGTAACATTACCATATTTACAAGGTGAATCATTACAAGGAATGTTACAACATTTGCGCTTGTAACATTAACATATTTACATTTTATAAAGTGTAAGATAGGTACGTAAATGTATATGTTTCTGCAAATTTAGAATTTTGAAAACACAAAACTAATGGAGCAAATTTTCTCTATAAAGTAAATAATGGTGATGGAATTGTAGCCTATAATAATCATGTTAATGGGGTTGTGGTTGCGCACTGCGCACTTGTAAAAGTTAGTATCGCTTGCCATCACAAGTTTTTTCGTACCGCGCATACACGAGTTGGCATGAACCTGTGAACCCCCTCTTTCACAATATACGGTAATCGTGACTGGACAGGGCGTGGATTAGACCATCTTAGGATTGCGCGTCGCAATTGTTTTGATGAGAAAAAAATCCCGTCAATAATGAATCAACATTAGCAGCTAAGTTTTATTTATAATGCTATAGTAGGTATGTCGATCCTTTCAAATTCTATTCTATTCAAATATATAAATAAAATAGTTTTTCTGATCTCTATTTTTGACAGTGTCTTTTTTTTAATTTCAGAGAGAATTAGAAGAAATATTGTACTCACAGATACAGAATACGAAATAACTGTCATGGAATGGTTTCGTTATGCAAAACAAAGATTTGATAGAAAAACAGCAAAATGGTCAAAGGAATAAAATACATTCGAGGCGTTTTTCTTATGTGTTGTGAGTTTTTGTTTAGATTCTTTTCATGTTAATTTATGTGCCCCATAATCTGTTTCCAATACTGAAGTTTATTAAAATGGAATTTAATGTACTTTTTTTTAATCAATAAATGCTTTTATTGTCTTCTGTAAGCAGCATTTTACTTTTTAAAGTATTTATTAATGTATTTCGTTTACTTAAATAGCTATTTATAATATTATTCATAGTATTACTATTTAGTTTTTACATAGAACTATATGATATATGATTGACCATTTTAATGTATCTGCAAAATAACTACAAAAAAGACTTAAAATGTTATATTATAAAAATGGCTTATCCATTATATTTTTCTGGCTTTAATGTTTAATGTTAATATTGTAATTTTATTAAGTGAAGATAAATTCGTATAAACAGAGGGGCCCGATCTATCGAGGGTAACATGAAATTATAATATTAACATTCAATTTCAATAAGACTGATTGAGATTCTGTTTTATATTAAATTAATATAACCTCTCGATAAACCTCAACATCATGTTTCTTGTATAATGCAGCAAGAACTTTTGGAGTAAATAAAAGATCCTAATGGAAACATTAGGGTAGGTATATTTATAGAAACATTTAATTGCCACACTGTATCAATATTTCTCTTTAACATATGAGAAATGTTACGGAAGAGCTATACTTCAACATTAATCGTCATGTTAAAGTAATGTTACTCGAAGACCTCGTATTAACATTACTCGGAAATATTGTTTCGTAATATCGCTTAGGCGGACACTAAACAGTCGTAGGAATGTTACTGCATGTGGTACATTGTATATATTTTTGTAACATTTCGCGTTACAAGATAACATTTACACGACCTTTATAGTCATGTTATTTTGCCTAGTGGGAAGTTATGGGTAATTCAAAATTTTTAAAACGCAAGAGTTTTGTTATAGCTGGGAACTTCTAACTAGCTACTTCCCTGTAAAAACTTGTATATTCATGTGCTAGAAACAAAATAAAAATAAACTTACTGTCTTCATATAGCGGCGAACTCAGTACTTCTTTGGCTTTCTCTAAAGTCTCATTCGTGTCAACTAACGACGCCCTGGAACCAGGCGACCTCTCCAACGACGAGGATTCTTCCTGCATCATGTCGTCGATCTCCTGTATTACTTCCTCGGCCGTCTTCAGCGGTTCGGCGTCTTGATGCAGGCCGCCCAAGATGAGGGCGTGCATGTCCAGGTCGCTGGCCACCGCTTCGTCTTCCGAACTGAGCTCGAGGTCATCGTCCGGGGTCAAGGGTTCCTGTGAAGCGATAGAGAAGGAGCTTTCGTTTAATTCAATTAATTCGGACCAGGTTCATCGTCTTATCTAGCGAGCCTAATAAAAATCGCGTAAGCAAGTCAGCTCTTCAATAAAATGGGAAATTAGACATTCTCGGAAGATCATGATGAAATAATTGGCGAAAAAGTTTCCGCCAGCAGTTTCGCGAAGGAATTCGACGCCGCAAATTGAGTTTTATCAGACTCGTTGGGCGAGTGACTCATTTAACAAACGCACTAGTGATCCAATTTACCCAATGTGCACGATGTATAATTAGATATGTGAGTAACTCTGCGGTCGCCACATATTTTAAACGGTACAGTCTCGGATGGAGTCGTGCTCATTGAAGAGGAGAGCATTTACGGCAGGCGTTGTTTTACGCATCATATGCTAGGGTGATCATTTAATCAAGTGTGAGCAGGTGAAACAGGCATCAAGGTGTTGAAATGCTGTCAATATAGACATGTGCAAGTAAAAAATCTGCAGAAACATACAGCGTGATTCTCAATATATGCGACAAACTTTAAGAACTGATTCCTGAGGTTATTTTGATCATAAAAGTTCATATGAGTATATGTCCAAAACGGTTTGGTTTTAAAGTTATTGAATGTTTAATAATAAATTATGAACTATGACTAACACGATATAATATCACAGTTGGTTCTTCAAAAACTATTGTGTTGAGATGGAATTGTTTATTTGTCATTTCAATATTTGTCAATAGTTGTCAGAGTATTCATTCAGTTTATTGCCAGTTTCTGTTTTCTAAAATGAATTACATGAATGTTGAGATGTGTGACATGCATTTCGTTTACGGTCTTGCCAATGGAAATTCGCGTGCTGCTAGACGTCTTTATGAAGAACGATACCCGAACCGTATCATCCCGCATCATTCAATATTTGCCCGTCTTCACCAACGTAGTAGTAGTAGTAGTAGTAGTAGTAGTAGTAGTAGTTTATTGTTATATAGACAAATAAATGTGTATAACAAGTCAAAAAAATCTACAATAATGAAACGAAAATATTAAATTAAACTCAACTGGATACCTAACTAAAAGCTAAATCACCGTAAATTAAAACTAAATTAAATAAATCAAAAAAAACAAAGATGCATGAGTAATAAAAAAGACAAAATAGTAGTAAATTAAATGAACCGCAATAAAAGAAAATTAAAAGCTAAATACTACTTAAAATCTGAAGAAAAAAATTAACAAGTATAACTAAATTGGTAACTAAAAAGAATTTTCTAATCTAATTTGGAAAAAGAAAGCTAACCCCTAGATAATGAAGTGTAAAACTTGTAAATGTGATAACAACAATAATAATAATAGTAGTACAATAATAATAATAATAATAATAATAATAATAATAATAATAATAATAATAATAATAATAGTGATAATAACAGTAATGGTAATGATATTAAATATGACAATAATAATAACAATTCGATCAAGAGCATTCAAAAAAATTTATAAATAGTAAAGACAGTAAAATAAGAAAAATCTTAGATTAAAAAAGCATTTAAGTAATTCTGAAATTTAAGAATTCCTGTAGAGAATAAAAGGCATTCACTACTAATAGATCACGCATAAACCGTTTAAAACGCCAACGGTTTAGATCTTTCCAATGATTAGGAATTTTATTATATATTTAATAGCAAGAACTGTGGGACTGCTGATATAAGGTTAATCTAGACCTAGGTGTGGCTATGTCACTTCTATGTCTGGTGTTATAATCATGTTTATCTTTATTAAGTTGGAACTTATAAACATTGTCGTAAGCATAAAGAGCAAGCTCAAGAATAAGAATACACGGAAGAGTTAATAATTTATAACTGATATAAACTGGTCTGCAAGACTCAGTAGCTTTTAGGCCGGTTATGCAACGGACAATACGTTTCTGGCTGATGAAAATATCTTTAGCCATAGTTGAGTTTCCCCAAAATATAATTCCATAAGAAAGTCTGCTAAAAACATAAGCGTAATACACACCAATCATCTGCTGACGCGTTAAAATTGGCTTTAAATTTCTAAATAAAAACGTCTTAGTGAAACGAGAAATTTTAAAAAACGGACGACTGATAATGGGCATCCATCTACAATGAGAACTCCACAAGTTGAAGAAATGGTACTAAATGAAATTGAGGAACATCCTACTACAAGCACCAGAAAAATTACGTTTGCTTTAAAGATTAGTCAGGCTACAGTTTGGAGAATATTGAAAGATCAACTGTTGTATCCATATCACATTCAACGGGTGCAGGCACTTTTGCCGGCAGATTTTCAGCAAAGAATGGCTTTTTGTCAATGGATATAACACAAAATCGCACAAAATCCTGACTATTTGGCTCAAATATTCTTCACCGACGAGGCTACTTACTCTAGAAACGCGATTATTAATTTTCATAATAATCACATATGGGCCGAAGAAAATCCGCACAACCTAGTGAATGCCCGTCATCAACATCAATTCTCTGTCAATGTGTGGGCCGGCATTGTTGGAGATCACTTGTTAGGTCCACATTTTTTACCGATGCGGTTAAATGGCGAGGTATACCGCAATTTCCTTGAAGAGGAGCTACCCCTACTGCTGGAAGAAGTTCCGTTGCAATTAAGATTACAAATGTATTTTATGCATGACGGTGCTCCAGCGCATTTTAGTTTAGTTGCTCGCGAGTTTTTGGACAATACGTATCCAGATCGATGGATAGGACGGGGAGGTCCACAACCGTGGCCTCCTCGGTCTCCAGACTTAAATTCTTTGGACTTTTTTCTCCGTGGTCACCTTAAATCATTAGTTTATACGACTCCCATTGAAAATGTCGATGAACTAAGTAATCGTATTATCGCAGCTTTTCAAACAATTCGATTATTTTAGAACGGACTCGCCAGTTAATACGACGGAGGATAGAAGCTTGTATTGCAGTTGGGGTTACATTACAGTTAGTATAAGTTAGTTTTCTTTTACTAATTATTACTAATTATTTTGTTAATTTATAATAAAAACATTAATTATGTTAACTTACTATAAAACATTGTACAACTATAGAACTAAGCGATTTTGGATATATGTTCTTATGAACTTTTATGATCAAAATAACCCCTGGAATCAGCGCTTAAAGTTTGTCGCATATATTGAGAATCACCCTGTATAGGCAATAAATTGCTTCGTGCATTTTGTACTTCTAAGAAAATTCAGGTTTTAGTTTAAGTTGAAATTATTTCTAACTGACATCTGATACCTTGGTGTATGCCACTTAAAACTTACAGTTCAAACATTTCGGACACGATCAAAGATATTTGAATTTTCAAAAAACCACCCAGTAAACCAAATTCAAATTTTCCTCAATTATTTTTAGTAACTTCAACATTAAAGCACGAAATTACCTACGATTTTGTGTTACATTAGTAGTTATTTGAATACCTTTAAGTTGAAGTTAGTAAAAATAATTGCGGGAAATTTGAATTTGGTTTACTGGGCAGCTGCTAAATAAAACGATTGACACCAGTTTGCTGACACATTTTGTGTTTTATTACGTGAGAATAAAGATGACGCTATGATCAAAGGAACTCTTTCATTTCGCATATACAATGAGCACTTTGTGCAACTGTTTTCCGTAGAAACACAAAGTTCACAATGTCACAAAGTTCAGCTTTGTAACACTGGTTTCTCACTTTGTGACACCGTTTGTGGTGACATTTTATGCAAAGTTGGTAGTGCAACTTTTGGTTTGACATCTTTATGTAAGCTTTTACATAAGAATTGCGCATGGCACAAGAATTGTGTCACAAACACGGAAACAAATTCCCTGCATGCATAAATACTATTAGAAAAACATTTTAAAATTGTAAATGCAACAAACACAATGTATAAAGTTACATGTTAACGAACAAAATGTTTATACATTTTTGCCCCTTTTACAATTGTAAAATGTTTTCCTAAAATTGTGACATAAAACCATGTTGGTTTATACCGAGTGTAACACAAATTTTAATGTGGATCGTAATTAAATTTAATTTAGATGGATGGTTTTCCCAGCCATAGTTCCAACATAAGAAGTTAAGATTTAAATTGTATAATAAGTATAATGGCAGAAATTATATTATTATTATTATGTTCATCAGTTCTTTTGTTCTTAAAAATTAAATATCTGTGAAAAATAGAGACAAATTGAGAACATATTAAATTATTCTTCCTTTCTTTAAACACAAATATTGATGAAAATCTTAAATTGTTAACACTAACACAAATAATAAAATTTGCTTTAATATGAATACTTTTTCAAATAAGAACATTTGAAGATTCTAGCGATTAAAAAAAAATCTTTTGATCCTAGAGTCATTTTTATTTCGTAACAAAACATAACTGTCATGGTAAACTGCTTCTTATAATATTCAAATATCCGTTATTCGTTTCTGACATGTTTGCCCTGGAGGTCTTAAGTAGCATATTCTGTATATAAATACAATATACCTAATTAATATACTAATTACATAAAATATATGTACACCAAAATTAGCCAGAATAAAAAAAAGACATAATTGCACTTTCAAATAGAATGTAGGAAATAGAAATATATAGATAGGGAAAGTGCTATGAAAAGTTTTAATAACTCAATTATTATCAAAACCTTAATAAATCTATATTTAACAGCAACGATCTAACTTTATCAGAAGAATATATCAAAACATTACAAACTGCTGTTGAATTAGACTGTAACTATAAACTAATTCGACCTTGTCAATTACAAAAATTATTTTCTTCCTCACATAAGAGCTGCAAGCGTTAATTCATTATTAAAACAGATGTCCCACCAACTATCTGACTAATAAATGGAAATATGTATGTTCTGTGCATGTTCTAATAGGCCACTAATCGTCACATACTCCTTGTGGGTAGAGAAACAAAATGTATATTATTAACGTCATTGTTTATTTGATCTTATTAACCAGGAATTCTCCACTACTGTTTCATCTGTTTTTTATCTTTCCGATCGCTGCATGGGAGCAACGATTATGTGTTTAACATGCTAACAACGCTGGTTCTACAGATGTTTCTCAAAAACGCCAGGCGAGGATTACTTGGCTCCCTTCAAACCTGGTGTTGAATGGTCGTAAATCTCTTATGAGGGTCTTTAAATCGTAGGAATTTGGTGAAAATTCGTCAGCGAGATAATTAAAAACGTACGTAACTCCTGGTTGGCTTCTCGGCGCTGTAAAGCTTAAAATATTTAACGAATAAAAAAAAGGCGAAAAAAATATTTTGTATGCAACTGCATGGTTGTCAAGTAAATGTTCGTGGGGAAGGGTTTTGGATTCTAGTGGAACGTATGTCATTTGTAAAGAGATATTTAAAGTGTTAAAGGAAAATAAAATTAATGAATAGAACATGTTATAAAATGAAACGAATGTGTAAATGCCTAGAACAGCTTACGGCTTGCACACGTCAGAGGACGAGCGCGAATGTAACTATATTGAAAGGCGAATGTAATGGGGACAGATTTAAGTTTAACCGTGCTTATCAAGAATAGACGAACTTCTATAGCAATCCCGGCATCAGCCGGTGAGGCATAATATACGCTTACATTGTAGCATGTAATATTAACAATGCAATATGTATATGAATGTATTTGTAATCACATCACTATAGAAATTATGGTAGATGTATAGATAAAATAAGTATTAAAGGACTTGCATTACTGAATGAATTTATTTATTTAATCATCATTGCATTTAATCACTACAAAATCGTTCATCAACGCTTTTCCATTTAAAATATTAAGTAAATTACTTTAGAAATATTATTGCAATTTAGATGTACAGTGAGAAATGATTTCTGCCGAAGGAAAAGTTCTTTCTGCGGCTGACAAGTACGGTATCAAACCTGGAACAATGCAATATCCTGTTGAAAAGTTTAGAAAAGCTCATGAGAAAAATCAAGTTCCATTTAGGTATTTACAGTTCAACAAGAAGAAGTCGTCTCATAATATTTGTTAACTTGCAGGAAGATGCATTTTGGGTTATCCTTGCAGTAACTTATGACACTGGCTACAGATTACGCAGATTATTTGGCACGCAAGTATTGTTTTTTACTTCTTGAGCTGTATTTAGTTCATATTTAGAAGAATAAACACATTCTAAACTGTTAGTTTTGTTAAGTAACAAGTATTATTTGCAATAAAATGTAAGACTGACCACATTCTCTTCATAGTAAACAATTTCAAGGAAGTGTTACAGTTTAAACCAATTTCATGCAATTTCCACTCTGCATGAAAGCGCTCCAAGTGTTGTATCCAAATGCCCAGTTGTGGGCAAAATTATTCAAAATCCATTTTTTACAAAACACGTATTTTCTTTTTCTTTAACAACTTAGACAGGTGTTTCTTTTGACATTATAATATTATTATTTTCAACTCAGCGTATAGCTAGCTGAGTTGAAAATAAATTAAAAATATTATGTTTTATCATATGATATTCGATATTTAATTTTTCTGCATCAATCTGTCTCACCTCCCCCTAGTGTACTGCTACGCAGAAAATCTGAAACTTATGCAGAAAAAATCTATAACCTTTCAGGCGGAAAATATTAATAATGCTGATAATCGCTACTTTTTAGCAATGGAAGTTTTTTTTCTAATTACTTTAAATATAATTCATTGCAGATTATACTAATTATGGAATATTGTGCGACACTCAGACGGGATGAATTAACAAATAGTTATTCTGTAGCTGATTTAGAATTTCAATAAACAAGGTAATAGTTAACTCACTAAAGTAACTGATGCACTGCCCTAAAAAAAAATTATGTTCAATTATGGCTAAAACACACTTCGTACAATAGATTCTTCGTAACATATCGAAATGGTAGATGCACAACTTTTCCCATTGGAATAAATAAGATCGGATGAAACTTTTAAAAACATATCAAAGTTCCTTAATCTTCCAAATCCAGCAAAATTTACTGGACGCTGTTTTGTCGTTCGTCTGCGTCTCACAAACCAGGGAGGTGATTTAATTACACTAAAAGAGCATGAAGGCTGGAATTCGTCAGCTATCGCTGCAGGATACATTGATGTTTCTGGTAAAAAAAAGAATTGAAATAACGCAATTATTTATATCTGATAAACAATCGAGAGCTTCAACGTCTACTGCGGAAAGTCCTACAATTAGGCCCCTTGACTCATAGTGAAAAGCATTCTGTTGACACGACTTCTGTGCTAGAAGAACTAATTGAGGCAAACATAGTTTAGGATGGAACAGCAATCAATAACCAAAATATTCATTTCCATAAATTTCCGTTTCTTCAAATTATAACTCCACTGTTACAGTGAAGATATATAATAATTGCGTTATTAAAGACGATTAATCTGACTTTTCGACGATTTCGATTTCCTTATATAACCATTTCTTGCACCATTTATTATACATTTACGTTAGAGGTTATTTTATGTCATATGTTGCTAGTTGCTTAACTGGATTATAATAAATTATATATTTTCCTCAAAATATGTTGTTAACACTACTTTTTTGCCCTGTAATGATTCTTGATGTCATCGAATTCTCCTTCTGTTGATAGTTCGTGATTATCGATCAATCAACAAAAATGAGTTGAACCATCAAACATCAAAACACAAGCTACATTAGCAACCTCTGTCAATCTAGCATAAAAAATCACCACAAACAGCATTACAGGGACAGAAGATCCTCCGCAGTGAAGCTGCTATCCGCTGTTTAGAGACAGGCACTGCTGGAAATCACTGGTGCAATCAACAGCACAGGGATCGCTTCTTTGGAGGCCATTGTGGGCCTTCCCCGCTGGAGCTTTAGGCGAAAGCAGAGGCTATGAATGTGATTCTTATAAACTGAAAGCAACAATTTGTGGTATCCCAATACTAGGGTTGGAGGAAACACTGATGCTACGATACTGGACGGGCCATCGGTGCAAATGCCCACGGACAGTATGGCACTCGAGATTATCTTCACTGAGAAGGTGAGAGTCTCCATATCGAACAGAGACCAGGGACGTAGTAATATCACTACTTTTGATGACTAGTTCACGGACGGATCCAAATCTAGCCAGAGCGGTATTTGTGGACCCAGCCCTAATCAAAGGATATCCATAAGCCTGGGGAAGCATGTGACGGTCTTCTAGGCAGATGTATTTGCCCTTGAAGCTCGCGCAGAGCAGAAATGATTGCAAAGGAGGGCTGCCTGAGGAAAATAAGTGACTGACAGCCAGGCTGCTATCAAGGTAGTCTCGAACCCTGTAACTAGGTCAAAACTAGTTAAAGGCTGTAAACAATCCTTTAATACACTGGCACGAGATTACACGGTGTCTCTGATTTGGGTACCAGGACATAAGAATATAAAGAGCAATATAATAGCCGACGAACTAGGCAATGAGGGCTCTAAAAGACACCTCATAAGTCCATAACCCGTATGTGGAATTACCAAGGACTCTGCTGAAAGGGAGATTTGGATCTGGTTAGATAAAGAAAATACAAAGAAATAGAGGTCGACTGAAGGTCCATTACTGGATTGATAAATGGACACTGTACCCTGAAAAAGCATCTATACAACACAGGTCGAGTAAGCGAACCGTGATGCAGAAGATGCGAACTACAGGAGGAGACGAGTTGTAATCTGCACATGCGAGGAATTGAAAGTACTCAGGCAGAAACATTTTGAGAAGTATCTGTTGGAGCCCTCGAGGGTTTTCAAGTTGCCATTGGCCAATATAGTTAGAAGTTGCTCGAGTGGAAGTAAGAGATTTAATAGGGACGGTACAATGAGCACCTAGCTCAAGTGCTTGGACTATAGGTGCCCACCCTAACTGCAAAAAAAAAAATGTCACAAAGTGGAAAAGCAGAAATTTGAAACACTGTTTTTCGGCAAAACACAGTTGCATAAGGTGCTCATTGCATATGCGAAATAGAAAAATTAACTTTTCTACATTCATGGTATGCGGTTGCCCCTTTATTGTTTGTTGCTGGGGGAAGCTTAGGGTTGTAGAACACACTTTGACGGTTCTAAGCACTGTAATCTATTGATGTATTGTAGAGTGCACCCAAAATGAGAAGTACATATGTCGTCATCGTAATGTCGACGTAGAATAGAGGAACTAAAGTCATTAATGGTGGGGGTGATATTTTTACGATGGAAATTACATTAAATACTTCTGTCAAAGTGACAGGAACACACCTAAAGCTAGTAAAATAGACTCTTCCGACGATTCCAGCGCTCAAAACGGATATGACCACATGTGTACTTCTCATTTTGGGTTCACTATACCATGCTTACTGAAATTCCTGGATTTTTAACGTTTCAATAAAATTAATTACAAACTTTTTTCGTGCACGTTAGTTTAAAGTTACCAATTCTGCGTGTAATACTTCAGCATATAATGGAAGATATTGCTATAAATTATGTATGTAATAACGCTATCATTACCTTGTAAGCATTTTTTGCTATATGTTCTCCATAAATATACAAAATTTAAAAATAAACCTACCTTAGTCTCGTTCAAATTCAGTGCTGGCATATGTAATTTCCTGGCGTACGATTTCGACCAATCTATAGGCAATATATTGCCGAAGTTTCCCGTTATCGTCCACCACATCCTGTAAAGACGAGAACATAGATCAGCATGATAAAAATCGAACGAATATTTATTTAGTACGAGCGCTACTATTAGTAATTATAGATTTGACATCACGGTCGGCTCTGACAGATGTTACAGAATACGAGGAATGAATGGTGCGAACAAGGTCTTATCTCCACGTGGATTAGCGATAACTCCAGAAGGCAGTATCGGCGCATTTGAAAGCATGTTAGGATACTATATGTAATAATATGCTGGATCGTATGAGATGACGCTAGCTGCTGTTTTAGTGAGGTCAAATGTAAATTTTATGAGTTTCAGTAGTTGTTTACCGCGATGAATTGGAGATACGAATATGTCTCGTGTGTTTATATGGGTGTTTTAAGTAATTGCGACATCACGTAGTAGAATATATATGGAACAAATTAAGGAAAATTTATACGCATATACGCAGTATTGTCAAGTTAACGAGGTTCTTTTTTTTATTATATCAATATCTCATCACAGGTACCACCTTGTATAGATTTCTTTTCTGTTTATTTAGGCAAGAACGAATATGTTGACAATCCACTTTAAGCAAAAAAGACGCCCTATTTCAACAGATAAACAGCCGTGCTAGGGATATCGAGTTCAACAAACTTCTTACAGTTTCTCCAAACTATCAACACCTGTACTTACTCTTTGGCTCCTATCCACAAAGGAAATTAAGAAAGAGCAAAATCTACGTAGATTAGAAAGATAAATACAAATGATGTTCCTAAAGCTGATCGTGACATTCGTTGGAAATGGCGCTATCTCATTTTCGGCATTATACTATAGTAGGCGACAAAGAAGCAACTATTGTAGAATATTTGGTCATCACCTGCTTCTGATGAATGTATCTCACCATGAAAGGCACGAATTTAGCACAATGCTACATTGTGTCTTGCGCCATTATGCGAGCTCTTCTACATAACATAGCCTTAACGTTGTGTCAGTTCAACGCCTGCCTCGATATTTCGACATTGTTTGATGCGAGATTTGGCGCAATGTTATAAACTTGAACAATGGAAGACGTATGAATATTTACCGGCGTGTTATCTATTCAATTATAGTTTATTGTTTCGTCACAGTTAGTAACTGGAAGAGATACGTCAGATGCCACTGTAGGTGTTTCATAATTATTGTTTTTAGACGTCATCATAAAAAAAATACGTTATTTGTAATATTAGCAAATAATCATTTACATACCATTCCATATTAATTTCAAAAGCATTTTAATAAGCAATGTTTGTTTTGTTTATTTTCTAGCATGGTATATATTAATTACTTTCTATTAACTGTGTAATTGAATTTTCAACCATACAATGACACTGTATTGTGGGTTTTCACATCTGCAAACTTGAACTCTGCTGAATGTCTTCACCAGATGTTATATAACGTGTTGGCCATGACGTGATTAATATAACCTTGTGTAATAATAATACAAATATATAGCACATTTTTTTATTAGTAATATACGCTATAAGATAATAAATATTATTCATGGAATGATATGATATGTCAATATTTGATAATTTTATTTTTCTTTTCATACCTTATGGTAGGCATTAAAATCTCGGTAACTTAACACTAAGTACAATTAAATAGCGCAATAAACTTACTTACAAATACAGATTAGAAACTATCTAATCGATTAATGTATACCGAATTCTCTCTACCGGGTGAAAAGTTGCGAGCTGTTGATTCTTGGCGACTGGAAATGGGAAGGATTTCAACTGTAGACGCAGTTACGTACGAAGCCGCAGCACAGATTTATTAACATTTCGCGAATTGTCATAGTTCAGCTGAATTAAATTGAGCCTGATATTCTTTTTCACGCTTTATTTATGAAATTTGTAAAAGTAATATTAAATCCTACATTGCATTTGAGGAGTGTTTTTTCAAAATTGGACATATCCAATGAAATTCATTGTGAGAAAAACATAAAAAAACTAACAGCGGTCTGACCGTAAGGTTTTCGAATCCCTGTTTTTTTTTTTGGCATAAAGTAGTATACATTGTTACAACATTATATCCAAAATAATTATTGTTATTTAAAAAAAAGTAGACCGAGCTTAACTCATTTTTTCCAAATTTTGGATATGTCCGGTTTTGAAGAAACGCTCCTCATTTGTATTAGTGAAAGGGGAAATAATAAGATATAATACTTATTCGATAACTAAAATCTATTCACGCTTCTTTTCTATTCATGTTTATTTTTATATCGAAGCATCAGATAATGTAAACTATAAATTTCAGTGACAGAAATCATAAATAACAACAAAGCTAAAAAAAGGAATGAAAAGCAGTTTTAAAAGCCTATAATCAAATAAAATAACAAACATAAATACTAAAAAACCTAACAATAGTAAATAAAGTACCTATTCGTCGGCAAATAGTATATTGTTGGAAAAAATGTTTATGTTCGTTGATATTTATTAATCATTAATTCATAAAATTCCATGCGTCACGTAAAAGTTCTTGGGGTGTGCTAATTTTGTACGATCAATATTTATTTTTACGTGAAAGGTTTTGCACTATTTTAGGAATATAGGATTTTATTCCCTACTACACAAACTTATTTCATTTTTCGCTAGCACATTTTCCTTTTGTTATTTATTAATGTAAACGTTGGACTGTATTACGAATGGTAGTCGCTCTAGGAATTGATCTATCGGGATAATAAAATCACAAATAAATCCTGTGTAACTTCTGCTGAATTGCCATCGTAAAAAGTTTCATAATAAAATCGAAGGCCGGGTAAACTGGAAGTGAATTACGCATGCCTAGCGAATCGTTGCGCTCACCCCGCAGTACACAGAATGAGGGTTATGTTGAATTAGGGTAGAGAATAGCGGTGAGTGCTTGCCGTTAGACAGCGATAGCATACGGATTAGAGATGGTAAATCGAAGCGTATAATCGCCCAGCAGAATAGCATGCATATTTCTCGACTTTGTTAATAGAAATCATATTTTTCATCCTTTTTTATCATATTATGGTACTCGATAGGTCGAAAGCTCGCTCTTGGTATAATATGCTAACTGGTTAGATTCGACGCTTCAGAGAATATTAAAACTAGAGTCATACCCATGATAGTGGGCATGACCAGGCATAGTGGACAAAAATACAGTTATACGCTATGAATGAACTCTGGAAACATACAGAAGCTTGCGAAGAGTAATGACGATCACTTCCACATCAAAAGAATGTCCCCCAGATCTAGTTTCTCCTCATTTGATGATAATAAGGATAACAATGGGGCATCTCGGATTGTAACAAACCTCAAGTGGCAGATATGCAGGCCTGATAACATTGTCATCATATGGAAGACAATTTTCTAGAAATTTCGACATATCTATCAAATAGAAATAGTTGGAAATCGTGCTAAAATTAATCCAACTATATAGACAGACTCGGTGAATGTCTGATTTGCAGACGGATCAAGGACTTACAGAGAGATTGGAGTTGCAATTTATAATAAGGTAACAAATAAAATGATCACTATTCCATTAGTAAAACAGAGACAAAGATACACAGCAGCAAAAATCATTAAAACGATTTTATAAGTATTTGTATTGTAACAAACAGTAAGACGGAGTAAAAGCATCAATGAACCGGAGGTACAATCAAGACTGGTCTAGGAATATAGTCGAGAATTGGATAGTTCGACGGGTCAGGATAAAATCACTTTGTTGTCGGTATTTGCGCATTCTAGAATCGAAGAAAATTAAAAGATAATAAACTAGTAAGAAAATGATTTTTGGTTTCATATATATGCTTAGAATCTGCCTCAGTAGTGTCCAAAAAGAAGATTCCAAAGAGGATTCCAATACAACTTTAAGAATAAGAAACAGTTTTTTGCGTCTCTGTCCAGAAACACTCATTTTGCAGCACTTCAAAGCGGCAGGCAAAAGTGTCGCTAAAGGTTGGCCACACTAGATTCCACATGACAACTGTGTAATAAATTGTCATTAAGCTACTGTTCAACCATGCTGAGATGAACTGGTGTCTTCATTGCACTTATAATTGATAAATATATACTAAACTAGAAAAAAAATACAGAAAAAGATTTATTCTCGGAAACGTCAAAATACTAAGTTATGTAACCTGACCTAGTGATACAAATAACTATTTTTCACTAGATCTTTTTTTTTCAATTATCTAGTGTCCTAAAAATAGGTATTGCAGTTTTCTATTTTAAATGAGACATCCCTAATATTACTATATTTTAACGGTAATTCGCACTTCTTCATTGACCAAATGCTAATATTGTTTTTAATATGTTATGTTGTCATTTTTTAATAATTTACAGTATACATTGTTAGAAATTATGAAATAAATATATGCTTATCTACTTTTTAAGATTTCTGTACTGTTGAACATATTTTTAAAAACAATGAATTAAAAAAAAATGTGACAAAAGCAGCTATCTTTAATAATCTATATAGTGTTTTGTTGCAATATTTCTGGCACAAATACGTTTAAACAACAAATTTTGTATTATAGACTCTTTCTACATGGTTAAACTATTTCATATGATAAACGAGTTAATTATCAAATTTGAATATTTTTACATTAAACGAAAATATATTTAAGGCCCATTAGGATATGACTCCTCGTAGGTACCAATAATTCGATACCGTTTTCGCAATGTGGGAAGTTTATCTCGACTGTAGGTGTTGGCAGTGCGATATTTTTAGAGGGGTTTTCGTTTTGAATCAGCGGTAAAAAATAGGACGTACGTTCAATCATTTCAGTCACGCTTATTATGCTGTTTTATTGGCGTAGAAATTACGCACACCTATTGTTATTTATACTATGTAGGTATACTTTTAAACACATAAAATCTATGTATTTACTTTAAAGCTATTTCTGGAATTTGCAATTTTATCACAGAAACCAGCTCAATTTCTGGAATAGTTGCATACATCGTTATTATAAAACATCGGAAGTGTATGAATTGCGTTCATTTAAGTCGAGTCAGTGAAAATAAACTTAGTGTGCAGTTTTATAACAGATAATAATTATGCCACTATTGCAATGTAACATCATTTACTGGTAGATATATACATACCTAACATCAAAATACAAGAATGGTGTTGTAAAGAAATTGTTTTCAGTTACAAAATTACACTACAAATCATTTTGAACTAATTCGACTAATGAACAGACTATAGTTGAGCGGATTTCTGTTGTATATCGTGAAAAATCTATGAGTAAAAGGGGTTTTGTTTAAGTAAAAGTGAAATGTCTACTTTCGGTAGTAATAGGTAGTTTCCGTTGTCTCCAACAGCCTTAGAAGAAAGTTTAACATCATATAATATTATAAAACAAAAAAAAAGGTAGAAAGCTAAAGTGAAAATATGGACACTTTCATTCGTTTGTTTATGAGTTTATTAGTAACTAATAGCTGATTATCAATTTATTATTACGTATTATGCTGTCAAATCGAGGCGATGATTGGAATCTTATAGTGTGTAAAAGATTTGTTATTTAGATCAAAGTATACATAAATATTTTATTTCTAAAGTTGTTGAAAGTATTATGATTTTTGAAAGCGCAAAGAGGAGATATCGTTATAGTATGTAACTTATTATTTCAATATGTCAAGATACATATATCTATATATGTAAAGTATAACTGTAGTATTGATATTATGTTTCAATACTTGCTCGGACAATATTGGGTTCAAAAACCACATCTTTACAGGAAATTATTAGCTACCACAAACTATGTCTGATAATTTAAGGTGGGATTCTGTACATATCTGTCGCGCCTGTAAGGTTATCTGCAACTCTGTAAGCATCTAAAATACATGCTTACAGACTTACATAGGTACTGCACCTTATAAACGCTATAGATCTGCATAGAATTCCGCCATTAAATTATATGTAGGTATCTATGATGTGGAAAGTTGTTAGGATTTGTTAATGTTTAAATGGCTTTGGGCTGATGCAAACTCGCATTTGAGTGAACGTTTAAGAAATAAAAGAAAGGAAAGAAAAAACTATATTTCGTTTAAATCTAAGCAATTTTAATGCAGTACAAGATTGGTAAATGGCCTTAATAAAAGTTTAGTAACCTTTGTTATTAGTAAAATAGTTCCTTAATTTCAGATTAAATACAAGAAACGTGTTCATAACGTTTGTATTTTTATGGTTAAAGTAAAACACGATTTCAACATGTTTATTGCGAAATAGAAAGGCTGACTTAAACTGGGGAAGGTATATATCTAATTCTGTTATTGTTGCCTAGAATAATTATCATTTCAATATTATAAGAACCAATTTAAATTCGTAAGTGGTAATTAACAAGTTAAAGTTGCTTTTAATAGTAACGAGCATCCAAAAATGTTTCAAGATCAAATCTAAATTAAGCCCGCCAATTTTGAAATTCTATGATCTGTCAAAAATAACAGCTGTCCTTTGATACGATCTTTATGTAGGTATACTTTTTTCTAGGACAAATTATTATTTTAGATCCTTTTGAACAATCTGTATTTTCTGTAAGTATTTGCAGATCATTCAAGTTCGGTCTCTCATAATTATTTCTTCATAAAATGCAGTAATTAGAAACGTAATGCTACATTTGAAAAAAAAAGAATTTTCTAAGGTTAAAAGTTTCCAGATAGTCGATCGGTTTAAGAAGACTCTCTATAAAACTTAGTAGTTCTTTTGACAGAATTTGGTATGTACGACTTTGTATGTTATGCTGTTGTAATTTGACATCATTATTTCTAATGTCTTCTAAAATACAGAACATTATGGAAGACGAAATGTGAATGTTAAAATTTGGACAAAATTGCAAATATATCAAACACGGTTGCATTTAAAGATAGAAAACTTTAATGAAAATCGAAAGAATTCATTAAAACAAGAAAGAATACATGACTTTATTTAAAGTAATGCCCGTGACTCCCGGTATAATGAAACGTTTCCGGAAGGTAAAGATATTTTCAGACGATTCTTCAAGTGGAATTTTATTATTTAAATTTTTTTGTGGCAAATTGGCCTAGGAGAAATATGTCGCGAGATAAAGTTAGTTTACGAGTGGCCTGAAACAGTCTTAACATGTATTTCGAAACATGCGCTATAGAAAAATGCATCCAGTTCAAGTTTAACGGAAATCACCGAAAACAAAAGATTACTGTGGTATTTAATGGTTAGGCAACCACTATGGCAATGAAATTGCATGTAATTTATCATAAAAGTGTTTGGAATTGCATAGGAAAAGTCAGATATTAGGAACATATGATAAAAGAATAAAGTTACTGTTTCAAAAGTTTTGAAGCATGCAGATGTGGAAGCAAATCAAATGGCAATTTGGTTAATGAAAAAAAAATCTGGAATTACGTTTTTTAGGGCTTAGTTCCTTCTGGGGTTTAGTAACAGTGCAACACTGGGAAAATCAATACTGAAGTACAGCAGAGAGTTTCCTAATATTTGGCTAATTAGAAGAGATTTGTAAAATGCATTGATCTAAGTAAAAACAATATCCTGTCACGTCAATACAAACTAAAATGATATCTGATAGGCTTAGATGATAGATGAAGCAGATTGTATGAGACATCTATCCACAATGATATGTCAACTCTAAATGCAATGAGAATAAGAGACGCTATATAGGCTTTCTAGTAAATAATATTTTTTGTAATAATATTAGGTACATACCCTTTAACACAATTACTATGTAATAATAATTATTACTAAGACAGGTATTTTTCAAATTTAAAAAAACATCTATTAAAAAATAACAAAATAATTATTTTCTACATGTAGGTAAACAATTGAATCATGAAAGTACAAGACAGTGTACATGACAATTTGTATCAAAATTTAATTACAAGTTTAAATATTTTGATAGAGTCTGATAGATGAAATAACTGTCCATAGATATAACGATTTGACTAATGATGTTGAGCGGGGATTATCCACTATTTGCTGTCACAGGTACCGAGAAATTATGCAAATGAGGCAATGGGCCGTATTAATAAAAACATACGATCACTATAACATAACCAATAAAAAATATTTCTACGAGTGTAGCGCTTGTCATTCTAATATCTGATATAAAATCGTGGTTTTGAATGCATCGTCGTCATATTCATTATTTAATGTCAAAGAAGGAAGCCGAAGCGAATTATAAAATGGATATGAAATCATCAAACAACAATTAGATTAAAAAATATAAGCATATTTGGGTAACGCATTATTAATAAGCTTCAGTGACCACCTCACGAAAAATAGAAATCGTTATTACAATATTGTTTAATATCTTGTATATGGGCTGTCGCAACTTAGTTAATGCGTTCAGTAATACTGAGAAAAGTGTTTCATTCATAACGGAGATATGCTTTACTGATTTCAGTAACTGAATTTCCAGCGTCGATATTAGATCTTGAAGAGGTCCATGCACAGGACGGCAAATACGCAAAGATTGCAAGTTTTTCAAGATCTAATATCGCTGTATGTGCGGTTAAAAACGCTCGAATCATCATCCTCTACTAGCTTAATTGGTTAAGCGCTCGTCCGGCAAACGAGGGGATGTAGGTTCGAATCCTGCGTGAGGAAAAAAAATTTCTTGGGGGTAAATTTGCTTCATAAGGTAAAATTACTACCATCTAGTAAATTTCACATGCCGATGTGTTTTTCAAAGATTGTACTGTAAAATTCGTATGTAATATTTATATGAACTCTATATTTACCGAACACTGAAGTAATTTTCATATGTATTTTTATAAAGAGAGCAAGCAACTACCTAAATTCTTTTTAGAGCACCTAATGCAGTACTGAATCGCTCAACCAGGGATCAAGATTGAACCGCTTACGCGAAAACCTACGATGTTTGTGACGTACATGATATCATTGAGCCAATAACAAGTTCGACAAACGAATAGAATTATCTACGCGCACAGATAAATAATCCAATAACCAATCACATTGCAGCGTATAAATTTCGTATTTTCCATGATATCTATAGTTTTACCCGAAAATTCAAGTAAAAACAAATAAATATAAAAAGATCCTCATATTTTTACAGCAAAATTAATAGTTCACTAGTAAAATTACTTTTAAAGTACACTAAATACCCCAAAAAAATGTCAATTTTACACTTTTAAGTAAATTTTGAGAGTAAATACAAAATTGTACATGCTTTTTCCTGTATTTTCCTTTTGAATTTTTGTTACATCTTAAACTTACATGAAAAAGCTATAAATTTTACCGAAATTTCTTTTTCCATGTTAAATATCCTAGAAAAAAACATGTAAAACAAAATTTACACGATTTATTGTGGTAAATTCATAACGTTATTACATGTAATATTCCTGATTTACCATGGTAAAATTACTGTAATTTTTTACAGTGTAGAATGTTTCACAATAAAACGATGGAGTTCACAATCTGTGTTTTTATTTTAGTCTAAAAACATTTTAATCCATTTATTGTGTTGACAATATCAGTGTTTACACAAGATTCCATAGTGTAAATACAATTATACGCCTACTTTGTCTAGACAATTAATTTCATAGAACAAGTTAGTTTCTTTTACAATAATCTATCTATCGATTTGTGTGGTTGTTGTATTTAACTTTAACATTAGGCTATAAGTATATGTGGATAAGATTTAATTACTTAATCATCAAGTTGATTTAGATATGATCTTTTTTCTCTGTCATTTGATCTTGCATTTTCACACAGAATCTTTTCGATCTAACCATATTGTTGCTAACGGAATGTGAATCCAATCAATCGGTCCCAAAATAAACCGAACGTATAATACGTAGATTTCGAATACGTAAGCGGAGAGAGTTAATTAAGGAACTTGCGTTACTCGAACGAGTCGGGAAAGCAGAGTCTCGCAGGAATTCGTCTTTCTTTCTTTTTCTTCTCCTCGCAGCTAGCGACGACAAGCTAGAATTTAAAGGGACGCGTGGAATTTAATAACGCTAACAAGAAGTTCGACGGCTATTGCGTTGCGACACAACTATGTTCACGTTCCGAAGCCGAATGTAATTATTGTAAAGTAACTGTCGGTTTGCGTACGGTTTGATTGACGGTTACGAAAGCGAGAGATGAATGTTTGTTTGAATGTTCGAAATGTTCCTAATACAGAGAGTCGTCTGAATATAGAGCTAAAAATATCTGATGCGCATACATGACATGGGAAATGTACGAATTAGTTGAGGTTCTATAGGAAAGACGGCTTCCTGTAATTTAAAAGGAAAGGAGGTTGAAACGGCGGCTATCCAATGATGATTAACAGAGATTTAATCTATGATAAAATACCGTGAAGAAATAAGAAATAGAGAATTAATTAATGTCAGAGTTTCCGTTACTTCAAATAACTACAATATGTTTCTATAATTACGGCATGTAGATCGCAATCTTTGATATTTATGTATTGTTAGGGATAACAGTTTTTAAATAAAGATAAGTAGTACCTTTGTCTATGGCGTGTCGACATTAAACATGCGATTATTATTACATAACTTTTAGTATTGCCCATATAGTAAGTTAGTGGCTTCAGATTTATTGGAAATTCTAACCCTGAATTCTGTATATGCTGAATAAGGAAAAAAGTAGCTACAATAACGACACAAATAGTCTGTGCGTTTAATATCATCTAAAACTTTTGGAATACGATGGAAAGGTAGTTTAATAGACTTTTGTCGAGATTTTCTTCTGAAATTAATGTACATTGACACTTTTAAAGCATAACATTTGAACATTTGCTAACACTGTGTGGAAAGATAAACCTCATCTCAATAAAAGATCGGACATTTGCAAAATCGGTTGCACCGGGTGTGATAAAATTACATTAGACAAACAAAGCGTGCGATCGGAACTAGGTTTAAGGAACACATAGCAAGTTATCGCTACGGGAGAATTGAACCAACCAGCGTTGCGCAACATATATACGATACCGGACATAAAATCGATATAGAAAACATTGAACTAATGAACCATGTACAATCACCTAAAGACTTAGAGGCATACGAAACCATATATGTATATGAAAAAGCATTCAAATAACTCATTGAATCTGTTTTCTTGTTTCTAATTCTTGGTATTTCTAAGGATCAAATAGGCGTAGAAAGTGCTCTTTTAAATATGCGTCCTTTTTAGAGGGAGATAATGGTGCATATTTAAGTAATAGGTCTTTTCTTATTTTTACATCAATTGTCCAGAATTAATAAAATTTTATGTGGCGCGGAGTAATCGGATATCTATGTGTCTATTACTATGCTATAGTCCTTGTGATATCTTTGGATAGGATGAACGATTGGCTGCACTTTTCCTACTCTTTGTAAGTTATATCTCGTACGAAATCATCTGTTATTTTTGAAAGTTACAATGTATAGTGCGGAAAAATAGAACTATTTCCCAAAGTTCAACAATTATTTGAGGCATTTGAGCAACACCACTAGA
Organism: Protaetia brevitarsis; assembly: GCA_004143645.1. Taxonomy (NCBI): domain Eukaryota; kingdom Metazoa; phylum Arthropoda; class Insecta; order Coleoptera; family Scarabaeidae; genus Protaetia; species Protaetia brevitarsis. Next base: position 1,763,616 of record RXPK01000119.1, read on the forward strand.
AAAAGAAAAAATTAATTGTTTTTTAGAAGTGAAAAAAATAATTTAACTTTTCAGTAGAAACACGATAATATTGGTAAGAAATAGATAACTTACAAATTAATTAGAGATAGTATAGTAGATAAAAGTAGTATATTAAGATAGTGTACCCCCAATATGATTCTAATCCTGGCAAGCCTAAATAAAATATATATAATATAAGGGCCATTCATGGTGCTATTGATAAAAGTAGTTCCATGGCGAGGAGAATTGAATCTAATATTATTTCGTTAGACTTCACAATAAAATATACCTAATGCTTTGGAAGTAAACCTCAGAGCAATAAACTTTAAAAACGCGGTTAGGATAGAACTATTTAGTAAATTATTCACTAACTGATGCGAATTTACAACATAACGACTGTCCAAGTAATTGCAACTTAAGAGACTAACATTGTGATCTCACCTAGAGTTGAAAAATTCAAAGTTTAATTGTTCCACAATTTTCTTCTTTATTCTTCCAAACTTGTAATATAACATTTATACATTTGATCCCAAACTATACAACCATATTGCAACATATTAATTATTAGAGATTTAATAAGACTAAAATACATCTTTTGTTTCGAAAAGGTTTCGATATTCATATTATGAGACCACGATTTTTCAAATGCATTAGTAAATAAGTACATTACCAATATGAAACTGGAAGGATAATGTTGAGTTAAGAACCACAGCGCAATCTTTTATTTGTCTAACTTGCTGTGCTTTGTTGTTGTTAATATTGTTAATTGATGCATTTTTTTTCTTAACAAACCGAATGAACTATTTATTTATATTTGGATTAAGTCAGTTGGGAACATAATAGTTTGTTATATACACAATTAACTGTTCAGATCTTCTAATGCCAAGGAACTCTCAAGACTATTTTGGTAAATTTATATCATCGGCGACATAATACATTTGAGTCGTTAACGTGGATGGCCTCTGAAGTGATTTTAGCCAATTCTGATCTAAAAGGAGTGAATTCATCTCAAGATCCATCTCAGATTCAATTTAGAAATAAGCAATGAATGATCAATTCTATCAAAAGCCTTCCTCCTAGTCTGTGTAGGCCGAGTATATTGTAATAAATTAGTAAATGATTGACTTAATTTTACAAAAACCATGTTGTTTAGACTGTATTAAGTTTCTAGTCTGGGAGTTTTTTTTTCTTTCGAATATTTAATACAAGGATCTTGCAAACCAGGGGAGATAGAGAGACAATCAATGGGAAAAGAATTGCAGTTCTGTAAGCTCCTGGCTATAAGTTTCCGTAATCAGATTTTTTCAGGATGTTGTAGTATTCTGAAAAGCCATGATCAACGTTGCTTTTTTTTAAATACAATCTGATTAGAAAAACTTATAGCCAAGTTATTTTAAAACAAAAAATTCCAATACCTTTTTTCTTTCTTCATATTTTTAAAACTTAAGGCACTATGTGAAAAGCAAAAATGGCGCATGGCGAAATATACATGTCTGTCAATAGCCATATTTGTGTATATTGTTCTGCATCTTTGATATTTATGTATTGTTAGGGATAACAGTTTTCAAATAAAAATTAGTAATACCTTTGCGTACGGCGTGCCGACATAAAACACATGCGATTATCATTATATAACTTTTAGTATTACATATATATTTACGTTCGTGCAGATTCGTTTTTTTTTTTTAAATTAAAGTTAGTGGTTTCAGATTTAGTGGAAAACCCAAGATTCTGTACATTACTGAATAAAGAAGAAAAGAGTAGTTATAACATTAAGACAAATATTCTGTGCGCTTAATATCACCTAAATCTTTTGAAATACGATGGAAAGATACCTAATTTAGCACACTTTTTGTCACGATCTTCTTCTGAAGTTAAAGTAAATCCACATTTTTAAAGGACAAAATTTGCTTCAGCTTACGTAACATACTGGGAAATCTTTCAGGTAACGCGAAAGATAAAACTCTTACAACACTTACATCATCAGTTGTAGTGGGTATCATAAAATTACATCGAACAAACAAAGTACGCGATCGGAGCTAGGTTTAAGGAGCACATAGCAAGCTATCGCTATGGGAGAATTCGATGAATGAAATCGATATAGAAAATATTGAATTAGTGAAGAATGTACAATCATCTAAACAGCTAGACCCATACAAAACCATATGAAAAAATATTCAAACTTATTGATTCGGAAAGTGGTACTCTTCCACCACTCAATTTTGATAGATTTATGGTGGTAGAATAGTTCATATTTGTCACTAATTCTTGGTATTTCGAAGGGTAAATAGGGGTAGAGAAAGCACTTGTAAATATGCTTTCTTTTTAGAGAAAGAAAATGGTGCGTGTTTAGGTAGATCTTTTCTTATTTTTTACTGAATTCATTCGGTCTTCGGTTGATAATGGGAACCCGCGTATTCCCGAAACAATTATCCTGAATTAATAAAATCTCATGTAGTGCGGAGTGATCGTGTATTCATGTGTCTATTACTACACAACAGTCCTTGTGATATCTTTGGATAGTATAAACGTTTAGATGCACTCTTTGTACTCTTTGTAAGTTATATCTTATATGAATCATCGGTTATTCTTTAAAGTTACAATGTATAGTGCGAGAAAGTAGAACTGTTTCAAATTTGAACAACTTATTTTCAGGTATTTGAGCAACGCCAATTGAAGAAGGGAAAATTAAACTATTTTTTAGAATTGTAAAAAGGAAGTTAATTTTTTTGGTAGAAAAACGATAGTAACATTCGTAAAAAACAGATAAACAAATTAATTAGAGATTGTATAAATAGATAACAGTGTTATTTCTGTTGCCTAAATGAGCAGTATCGATCTTTTTATTAATTATATCCAAATGCCACGTTTCAGCACTAACGTGTCTTTATCAAGCTAAAAAAATATATAAAAAATTGAATATAACATTGAGGAAACTCAGAGCTAAAACCTACCGATAATTAAAATAGGTAACAATAGGATCTTGTAAATAAGTATATTATGCCTACAATGGATCCTATTCATATTAATGATTTTTTTAATCTTTATTATAAATTAATCAAAGTTAAAGAAATTCACAATGAACGCAAGTAAATACGTAGAGATCTTTTAATATTTAAATTCAAATTGCAAAACATATAATGTGTAAAAATACAAACAAAAACATCTCACAAACAAACAGAACAGAAAAGATACACGTTTCCCAAAGCGTAGAGAGTACGATGATAAAGTAGTAGGTTATAAGCATTACTAATTTTATTAAAATCGCACACTTTAATTTAAAATATCACACTAAGATAGTAAAGCGTCTAACATGATTCTAATTATAGCACGTCTAAATAAAATATATTACCTAGTGTCATTCATTTTACAACTTTGTTCTGTAGTTCTTCTAATCTTATGAACATAATGTTTATACATATATTTGGTCCCAAACTATATAACCTTATAAACTAACAAGTAAATTCTGGGTTCTACGCTCAGTCCACTTCATTCTGTGGACGAAATGTCTAAAATTTTAGATAAAGGAATTACTGTTGCCAATATAAGGTTTGAAGATCTTGGATAGGTATTTGGAGAGCTTGTAAGTGATGGGACTGTTTATGGTACTAACAATAGAATGTAAAGGAACATTGGGTTTGTGGATTGACTGTATAGTAAAAATTACTTAGTCAAAGAGCCATTGCCATATCCGAACCTAATTCCTTATCCAGAAAGCTATCCCAAGTCACCGATACCATAATCAAGAATAACTATCCTGGACACCAGATTCAATGTACCATAAACCGACACCTCCATTCTAGCTCCAACATATCTGAAGCCTAATCCTAATCTTTATCAATCTACTGTTTATTTTCCCTACATCCAAGCTGTTACCGACCGTATAGAAAGATCCTATCAAACTACAACATCAAAACCGTCTATAAACCTAATTAAAACTATCAGATTCCTTAATAATAATAATAATAAATAAATATATTTGTAATAAATATTACAGAAAATATAGTCGATCAAATAAACTTTGTATAATTTACAATGGTCAAAATAAATATAAAATAAATGACAAACTTACAACAAAATTAGACAAACAAAGAAAAGAAGAAGCCACAAATGAAAGGAGGGACACTAATTTACCAGGAACTCCTCGATGCTATATAGTTCTTGATTGATAAGCATTTCCTTTATTTTCTTTTTAAAATGATTGATTGGAAGCTCTTTAAGATTCTTTGGTACTTTATTATATAATTTGCTTCCCCAATAATTTACTGCTTGTTGGAGCAAGTAAGACGGTGATAAGGCAATCTCAATTCATCGCGTATTCTAGTGTTGTAGTGGTGAATGTCTTTGTTTACAAGAAATGTATCTTTATTTTGGTGCACATATGCAACTGCATGTAACACAAATGTAGACGCCAAAGTAAGTATTTTTAATTTTTTGAAATGAGTTCTGCAGTTATCCGTCATACCTAACCCGCAAAGATATCTTATTGCTTTCTTTTGCAGAATGAAGATTCTGGCCGATTCAACCGACATCCCCCAAACCATAATGCCGTAACACATGACGGAATGAACGTTGACGAAATATGCTACCTTTGCTGCTTGATGGTTTGCTACTTGCGTCAGCCGTTTTATGGCGAATAGGGCGGACGACAGTCTTGTTGCCAATCCTTCTATGTGTCCATGCCATTTGAGCTTTGATCTGTAGTAATACCCAGGAACTTTATTGTAGCTGGTTGACTGCTGCGGGGACAATAGTTGAGATGTTGTGTTTTTGCCACGTTTACTTTAAGTTTATTCGCTTCAAACCAGTCTCTGGCATCGTTGATGGCTCTTCGGCTCTTTTCTGCGAGTGTTGTTTGATCCACTGCAGCTAGTAGGAAGGATGTGTCATCGGCATACAGGCATATTTCGACATTCTGCATGGTAGCTGGGAGGTCATTCATATAAATGATAAAAAGCACAGGGCATAAAATGGATCCTTGCGGAACCCCAAAATTTATTTGACCAGGTTGGGATCTTTTTGTCTGCCATTCTGTTATTTGCAACCTGTTAGTGAGGTATGAATGCAATAGCTTTAAAGGTTCCCTCTTATCCCATAGTACTCCAACTTATTTATTAAGATTTGATGATTGACGGAGTCGAAACTTTTGACAAATCCAGTAAAGTAATTTCGGAGCATAAGCCTTCATCAAATGCAGTGTATATACTACTTAGGATCTGCATAATACCTGTGCTAGTAGAGCGACCTTTGCTATAGGCATGTTGTTTCGCGCGTAGGTAGTTATTGCTTTCAAGATAGTTGGTTAGCCTTGATACTATAGCCTGTTCAATATCTTGGATATCGCAGGAACTATACTGATGGGGCGATAATTGTCCTGTCAAAGATCGTAAACCTTTCGAAGTTCCTGGTGTTTACCGAATTCCATGCTAGTGTGGCAGTATTTACATTGGGGAAATAAAGCTTTCGGTCGGCAGAACTTGAGCGTTGTATTAGGACGTTCGTAGCTGCGTCTGCACTCGCTGAGCATAGGCTGGAGAGTGATCACTAAATCGAATTTAACTCCGTCTAAATCCAATCCCGCAATCTTCACCATCACAGCCATCAGAGCACCATTGAAATCCATAAACATCTCAATAAATTGGATCATGAAGAGGTTTCCTAAATAACACCTGGAAGTTTCTCCTCCTTCCCCGGCAACCCAATCACAACAGCCACACTTGTTTGAACCGTCACGATTTTCTTCTAGTTACAGGTCAACAGCAGTAGCAGCACCCTCAAGATGCCACAAAACAAAAAGCAGAAAACTCTAATACTTTTCTTCATACTTTTCAAGCTAATTGTGTCAAAAGAAAGATATACATGTCTGTCAATAGGCGCATTTGTGCATGTTTCTCTGCAATTATAAAGATATTCTTTCTTTATTATTATTATTTCCTATTTTTATTTTCAATAAAAATGATATTACTGAATTATAAAAATCTAACTCGCTTGCCATCATATATTCGATATACTCAATCAACAATAACGTCATTTAGTTTATTCTTACAATCTAGACTACTGTGAAAGAAAATTCGTTACTTTCAGAGTCTGTTTTAATTAAAGGTTTCCCAGGAAATAGATTTTACCTAAATACCTACTTAACAAACTCGATTCTGACCTCCATTCCAACTCTTTCATACGCAGCAAAATAAATTGCCCCCCTTTCGTACTATAGCACCGCTACGCTTGAATCGATATACCCTTCTGGGGAAATTAAACAACGTTCTTCGACCGCTCAGCACTAATAAAAGAGATAACCTTAATAGCGCGCGTTTTACGCTCATTCTTCCGCCAGAAGGGACCTAATTTAATCCCATCAGCGCAGAATACACGGCACGGAAAAGCCAATCTCTCAACCGTTTTCGTTTATTACGGAGGAACGCTTTTCCGTGCAATTAGGTTTCCACTCGCGAAGGACGACGACGGGTTGCTCTCCGAGTCGCAAACATCGAATGGGGTCGCGGCGACCCAGACAACCTCCACCGGGCTGGGGGATGTGACCCCTTTGCGATATCGGCGCTCAGCACTCGCTCATTGGATTTTCTAAGTGGAGAAAAAAATGAGCTGTCGGTTTGACGTCAATGCGCCATTTAGCCGATGAAATGTATATTGAGTACATATCGTTGTATTATAGCACGATTGGAGATTGAAGCACGTGATGGAATGGATTTCGTGAGTATGTGGTGGTAGTCGTGAAAATATAATGCGAATGAGGTTCATGTGGTTAGGGAAAATAATATTATTTATGACTTTTTGGCAAACTTTAATGTGATATATCTTTAAAGACGCTTACTGCCTGCTGATAATTTATATTTCAAAAGCAATGTTCTAATAGAACAATTTTTATTATTTTTTTTTTGATATAATGAATGTCATTATAATGATGTAAAGAAATGCTGATGGAAAAATCCTGGATCTCCCCGGTCCTAATACTGACATGAATAATCATATTTTGCACTCCGATATTCCTAAAGATATATATCACCCTAGTTTTGACACAATTATTCATTCCTTACGTATTGATCCTGAATACAATTTTCCATCTGTTGGCAATTCTCGCTCAGCAGAGTTACTTTTATTCCAGAATCAAGCAAAACGGGTAAACGGGAAAGGATGTAGCAAAGTCTCTGAGACCAATAACTCTGATGCCATTTATCCTAAAGACTCTTGAAAAACTGTTAGACGCACATATAAGGGATGATTGATGTACTACCATACCAGCCACGACATTATGATCAAAATGAATATAAAGCAAAAAAAAACTACAGAGACAGCCATGCATCATCTCGTACAGAGGGCTGAGCAGCAGTGCTTTTTATGCATTCCTCTACGTAGAGGGAGCATTCGAAAATATTTCCACAGGATCAATCTCAAAAGCATTGAGGAAGGGATCGATAAAAGCAGCTGTAGGTGAACGTATTAGAACGTCCGCAGGGTGGAGTTTTATCACTCTGCTGTGGAGGCTGATTGTGGATAAACTACTAGTGAAGCTGTACAACGAAGGAGATAAAACTTTGGGGTATGCAGATGATCTTGTGATTTTGACCCAGGATAAATTCAACAGCGCAGTACGAGACAAAATGCAAAACGCTCTACAAATTGAACAAACATGGATCGGGGAGGAAACATCAGTCTCTCCAAAACGACACAATAAAATTCACGAGAAGGAGGAACTGAGATGGTCCAGAGTCTCTAAAATAAAGAAATGAAGCTGTCAGAGGACCTGAGATATCTTGGTGTCATCCTAGACTTCAAGCTTACTTGGGACCGATAGCTTTATAGGATTAAAACCAGGGCGAATAGAACAAGTAAGAAGTTGGCTCAAAGAGAAAAAAACAGGAATAATACAACTGGCAAACTCATGGCAAGATCTTTATTAAAGGACCACCAAAAAAGGAAGGTTGAAAAACTACTGTAGCTCGGTAGGGATCGTCCTCGTACCGTAACTGTACACTGAAAGAACACTATAGAAAATTGGAATCAACACCGGGGATACCAACTGCAGACTGTGTAATAAAAGGACAGAGAATGCTTACCATATTCTCTGTGAATGCGAGGCTCTGGACGCAAGATGACAGGTAATTTCTGGCAAGCCAAAAATGAATTCAGATCGCAGGGCACTAGGATGCTGGAATGGCTGATATAATTTAATGCGTAAAAGGCATGTGAGGCTAAATACAAAAAGCCAAGAGGCTGCAGTGTTTCCGGAGACTCCACGTCAGACGGCTGCCTCAACAACATAAAAAAATTCTCGCTACGTTTTCATTGAAACAGACAATCCTTTGTTGTATGACTACATTTTTAATTATGGTTGGTTCTCTTTAAAGGATTTCAAGGACGTGAATTCGGCCTTTATGGTGCATTATACTCTATTATTCAATTTTATGTACCTTGTAAACGCACGCATCGAAAACCGTGAGGTGAGAAACATAATGATTACCCCAGCACTAGGAAAATATGCCAGAGACATACGCAATATTGCATAGTGCAGCAGGAAACAATCATATAAAAATAACCGGATCTTATATTTCAACAAACAGCGAAGCGATACTAAGGGTATTAGTGAATCCTAAGATATAATCAAGACTGTCAAGACTGGTTTGGGAATGTATTCGAGAACTGAATAGTTTGACAGATCGCAACAAAGTCATCCTACTGTGGGCGCCCTGGCATTGAGTAGTCGAAACGAAACTGATGAGTTAGCAAGAAAGAGATGGTCGACTTCATATGTAGGACTAGAACCTGTTCTAGAAATGTTTAAAACACAGCACGAGCTGAGTCAGAGAGAAATAAAAAAAAAACACTGAAATAATATAGCCATGTAAATTTGTAGAAAGAATCTTTATTAAGGGACCATCAAAAAGAATTGAAGATACGAGTGGATGAAGGAATGGATGGCGCATTTTAAAAACTGTCTTTTTTGCATGAATTTTATTATATATTTTGTACCCACCTTTCACAATACACCATCGAAAATTCCAGAAATTCAAGAATACTCGAGTCTTGTGGATGTATGAAGGGGTTATGTTACACTACTTTTGAGAAAAATTACATAAAAAAACATAATTTCTGAAAAAGTTTGATTTTGTATCATAACACCTTCATCCGCTCGTATCTTCAATTGTAATTGTATGTTACCGTAAAAATAGTATCTTATACAGCAATTAAAGGTGGATTTAATAACAGTATTTCGAGAAACTTGTAACAGTATATTGTGTAACGCATAATTGCATGATATCTGGTAAATAAAATAACAATTTAATAACTGATAAGAGTCTCAGTATTATACAATTGAGTAATCTCTGATCAATGATAAATAAGTGAGAAATAATAACAACTACATTCATCTATACCTTATTTTAAATTAAATTTCAACAATATATAAGGTAAAATTACCGAAAATTGGAAATATTAGGGTTAGAGTTTTCTGTTAGATTTCCAATTTTTGATAATTTTATTATATGTATATTATTGCTAGAAGTTTAGAAAGGGTTAATATTTTTCAGTATACTTATTTTTTTTTGTTTTTTTTTTTTTTTGTGGGAGCCGTCTGACACGGAGTCTCTGAAAACAATGTAGCCTCTTGGCTTTTTGTATTTAATATCCGATTTTTTTTTATTCACTAAATATTACCGTCTATAGCGTGTTCTGTTTAGGTTTCCGACTGGTGGATAGAAGTAATTCTCTGTGTTCCATTTTGGCTTGCCAAACTATTTTTTTTTGACCTAGCATTCATACAAAATATGACGATCTACCATGCACAATGTGCACTTGATAGTTCCACTGTTGATCTTAATTCTCAATCGGCTACAGTGCGAAGATGATTCGTACTAAGCTGTAATAGTTTTTCAGTCTTCTTTTTTATGGTCCTTTAATGAAGGTCTTTCCATGACTGTCCGGTTGTATTATTCCAGTGTTCTTTGTCTTTTACCTTGACCAATCTCCTTACCTGCTCTCGCACTATGTTTCTAGACACTCCTACCACAATACAATAACCATCGAACAATTAGGCTAATGAGCCACAACCTTAAGATCTTCCTGAAGATCATGCATCAGAGAATATTTAGGAAATAAGAACAAGACCTTAGTGACTCTCAATTTGGATTCAGGAACGCAATGGGAACAAGAGAAGCATTATTTGGATTTAATCTGCATAAGTGGATGCACCTAAGAGAATTGAGAAAGAAAAAGAAATATTAAACACAATACAAATAAGAAAACTGCAATACCTTGTACTACTGCCTTGTGTTGAGAGGGGAGAGATATGCCCTGTTGCAAATAATTATTCAGTGCAAGAAAAATATAGGAAAAAGACGCATTCCCTGGTTAAACAATTTGAGACAGTGGTACAAATGCAGTTTTTTTGAATTTTTTCAGAGTCGCATAATCGAAGACGAAAATAGTTGTGATGATAGCCAACCTTTGGAAAGGAGATGGTACCTGAAGAAGAAGAACAAGCACTGGGCCTTTATATGAAGCGGATCATTCCTTTCCTACTAACTCATCGACTTTTTCGTTTCCTTCGATTGCCGAATGGCGAGCCATCCACAGGAAAGTGACGTTATGCGGTTTGTCGGACTATTCTCAAATACATTCCCATACCAATCTTGCCTGTGTCTTAGGCCTCTTTCACATGATACGGATTTTACCCGGTCCGGTTTTATTGCTTTTTCCATGTAGTCTGGTAAAACATTACTTTAAATGTATAATTACACACAATATGCCACGAAAAAGTTCGTATACGATTGTCGTACACCAGCCGGATGGTTCGACTGAGGTTTCACGGTAGTGTTTTACCAAACTACACTGTTGAAAATTTTAACACTTTTTTGACTAATTTAATAGTCAGGAGAGGTCCACACTCTTTTCGTGTTATTTTGTCGAGAACTATAGAAGTTTAAATTTGACGAGCAAAGATAGTCAAGTATTGTCTATTGCTAAGGGGTTATTTTGTCCAACTGACACGTGGAATTATAAAATACTTCTAGTCACATTTTATTTGATCTAGACTAGACTAGACAAATTTACTAGCTGTTTAACTAAATGAATGCGATCTATTGGGTGTTTTAACAACATTTTCTAAACACAACGTCTTTTTAATATGCAACTCCTATTTCTTAGTGCTATAATATTCTCTCTTTAAGACGTTTTCTCAATTATAAATATACAAAACCACTCATTCACAAGTTTTGGTTTCAACTAAACGTACCAATTTTAAAATGATTTTTTGAGAACCATTATAAAATTAAGTGAATGTTTATGCTATTTGATTTAGATCTGAACTAATTACGTAAATAGTTGTTCCCAATACATCTTAATATGTTTGAAATTTTTTATGCTCACTGGAATTAACGTTTAATAACACGAGGTTACACTTTGCAAGTCAGTCACATTTGGTGTTTGTTTGGATATGTTTAATACGGAGAATCAAAATGAAAACAGATACACGTGCAATGCAAGGTGGTGCGTATAACGCAATACTGTATTGGAATAGGTGGGGTTTCTATATTTCTATCCGAGGGAAACTTCTGATTGGTTGACGCTTGAAAGTCTAGAAAATTAGTCAATCCTCAATATCTGAACAAAGAATTCACACGAAATTCTAGTCATTTTCTGTTCTGATTAATACGCGTAGTCAACTCGTTCTGGCAAAGTTTGGAAAAATCAACACTAAAATATTTGACTAGCGCAAATTAACGCCAACACCGTAATATTTTCAACAGTGTAGCACGGAAAAAGCAATAAAACCGGTCCGGATAAAATCCGTATCGTATGAAAGAGGCCTTAGGGCTTGTTGATGTCGTTAGTATTGCCCGGTTGCCTATTGCACATTGCAATATGCATGTGTTTGTTATTATTAAGCCCCCTGATTGATTTCTGTTTTGCACAATGCAATACTACGTATGCCTTAATATCGTGGAATATCTTCCTAGTGGAAGGGTGATCACTGTAGTTTGCACCTCACTATAGATTCCAGTTCCAGCTAGTTTATGGTTTTTGACCCGTCTGAAAACCAAATCAATTCTCCGAACGTGTCTCTATACTTCGATTGTTTCCAATCCGTCATTTCCACCTCGCAATTTCTGTTACAAAGATAGTCGAAATTATATGGACTTGTGTGCTGCTCTGCTATTATTTATGAAGCTTAATAAGTGGGCCATCCTGTTAATAAATAGAAGCCTAAATTATCATTATTCAATGTTCATTGTTTTCATCTTTCCCTTATAGTAATTTTTTTAAGTATAATATAAAAATACAGCGTTGACCTCAATTATATTTAATATATAGTTACAAAATAACCGACTCACTAAAGCCATATTATGTAATGAAAAAACATTTTATTAGTTTCCATATTTGTTTAGAAATTACTCCAAAACCAACAAATTAGTTACCATAATTACAACTTCCAAGATATTGATGAATATATATAACCTGAATTACGTATATTACTTCAAACTAAGATTAAATTGCGTAGTATTGAGAATAACATGCTAGGTTCTATGTATGTCTATACGTAAATAAACAGGCGTGGAAGAAAATTACTTAGAATACAACGAAGCAATTTAACCTAATCGATAACGCCGTATTTGGTAGTCCGACATTTCATGATCGCTTAACGGCCGGCTTCGATCAGATGAGAATTCTTTTAACGTGGACATTTTAAGATAAATTATATTAAAATGGTTGCGTAAACTTAATCATGCTATAATGATAGATTTGATGCGAATATAAATATCCAATTACTTTAGGATTTGCGATGACATGAGATTTATGTTAGTAATCATGGAATGGAAATATTGTTTGGATGATGTAATAGATTTCTAACGGTTGAATTTATATATATTTCAAATTTTTAATTTCTATCCTGTTAGCATTCATCGAGAAATCGTAATCAAAGATCTGGGTTAATAGTGTTTGTAAACATAGCAGAAAGGAATGTGAAACATCTTCGCTTACTGACAAATCCATGATAATTTAAAAATGTTTTTCTAATAGCATATACTGTATCAATGATATTTTGCGCGCTTCAATATTCTGGCTACTGACCGGCAACTTATATCATAGTTCAGCGGGAGGAATGTAGCAAAAGCTTGTGGAAATTCCTCTAATGCTATAGCAATATCTTTAGTAATAACTTCATTAGTCATTAGCGGCGATTTTTATTCATGCGCTTTTCCAACATTTCCAGCTAAGTCAAACCTCTTCAAAGTTTATCAACGACATATCGTGTTGCTGGTAAAACCTGGGGATTAAAGCCGAAGGTGATCCATTGGCTATATACTGCCGTGATAAGACCAGCGATAACTTACGGGGCAGTAGTCTGGTGGACGAGGACAGAAGTGTCCTCCGCAGCGAAGCTGCTAACCGCTGTCAGAGACAGGCATTGCTGGGTATTACTGGTGCAACTAACAGTACAGGGACCGCCTCTTTGGAGACCATTGTGGGCCTCCCCCCGCTGGAACTCTATGTGAGAGCGGAGGCAATGAATGCGATCCTTAGACTGAAAGCCAACAACCTGTGGCATCCAACTTCAGGGTGGAGGACACACTTATACTACGGCACGCTGCTGGACGAGCCATTGCTACAAATGCCCACGGACAGCATGGCACCCGAAATTATCTTCACTGAAAAGGTGAAAATCTCCATACCGAACAGAGACCAGACACGTAGTGAGATCACTGCTAACGAAAACTGGTACACGGATGGATCCAATCCAGCCAGGGGACAGGAGCCGGTATTGGGGCCAGTCCTAATCAAAGGATATTCATAAGCCTGGGAAACATACAACGGTCTTCCAGGCAGAGGTATTCGCCCTTGCAGCCTGTGCAGAAATTATTGCAAAAGGGGGCTACATGAGGAGGAAAATTAATATAATGGCTGACAGCCAGGCTGTCATTAAGGCAGTCTCAAACCCTGTAATTAGGTCAAAACTAGTTAGGGACTGCAAACAATTCCTCAATGCACTGGCGCGAAACAACACGGTGTCTCTGATTTTGGGTGCCGGGACATGAGGATATAAAGGGCAACGTAATAGCCGATGAACTAGCCAAGGGGGGCTCTAAGACACTTCATGGGCCCAGAGCCCGTATGTGGGATTACTAAGGATTCCACAAGAAGGGAGATCTGGACCTGGTTAGATAAAGAAAGGACAAAGAAATGGAGGTCGACTGAAGGTCAACTCCATACCAAAACGCTGATAGGGGATGGGGATGGTAGTTTCTCTGATAACCTACTTCAGCGCAGTAGGAAGGAAGTTAAAAGTATGACTGGGTTGGTAACTGGACACTGTCCTCTGAAAAAGCATCTATACAACACAGGCCGTGTAATCGAACCGTGGTGTAGAAGATGCGAGCTGCAGGAGGAAACGAGTTTACATGTAATCTGCACATGTGAGGAACTGAAGGTACTCAGGCAGAAATATTTCGGGAGAGATCTATTGGAGCCCTCGAAGGTCCTCAAGTTTCCACTGGGCAAGATACTGGGCTTTATAGAGAACACCAAGCTGCTCGAGTGGAAATAAGAGAATTAATAGGGATGGTACAATGAGCACCAAGCTCAAGTGCCCGGACATCAAGTGCCCACCCTAACTTGAATGAATGAATGAATGACATATCGTGTTATTGGATGCTGATCTTGATGCAAATTACTAAATAAATCGCATACTTCGTCATGTGTTCTAATGCAGTCTCAATCACCATTATAATTTCAATACATTCTTTTTCAGTTAATTGAACCATTGGACATTTACAAAATTAATTCTGACAGCTTAAGTCAAGTACTGAGTTTTAATTCCGTGGATAACTAAAAATAAAATAAATATCTTTGTCGTTATTAAATATAGGGTTGCTAAACCTAAATACTGTACTTCTGAAGGAGGGTTTTAGTGAAATTCGTAAGAATATACAGAGTGTTTCATTTAAAATAAAAAAAAGTTTACATTATTTTCGTCTAAACTGAAAGTCTGATTCGGATATAAATATATATGAGTTAGACCGGTTCTTTCTTACTTGGTTCTTATAATGATTTGGATGATGATTGCTTCACAGACCTTTATTGCATAAGAACCTTTTACAATCCAAAAAAAGAAAACATAATTAATTTAAGGCTCGTATTATAAATCTAACAGCGACATAAATTCTTACTTCAGGGCTAGTTATTAACTTCCAAATCACCTTAAACGCGCCCTTTTATAGAAATCGACTAACACAACACAAAGCGGTCGAACGGAATAAAAAATTCATTACCAGTTTTCGTATATGAGTGCTAAGAGTGTGGTCGAAAGCTTTCTCTTTTTCACACGCACCACAACTGTAATCTGAGTACACATGTTACCTATTACAATAACCAGCCAGCGCAGCGGTCCGGCCAAGCGGTTCACAATAACGTTTCATATGCAAACGAGATGTTTATGCACCATGTAAGGACGAATATCGTTCGTGTATTTATTAAATAATTTGTGAGTGTATAATTTATTGTATTTATGTATATGTACATAGCTTGTATAAGTCGAAGTCGATCGAAATAATGGCCTGTGACCTTTTTTTTCTGTCATTGTAGAAACGATTCTGACCTGAATATGTTATCGACGCTTTTATTATATATGTTTATGCATGGAATAAAATTACGATGTAATAATACCGATAAGGTAATACAGTTATCTTCAAGATGTTTTAAAATAAAGAAGTAATTAAGTCGTATAAGCTCTTTGAAAAAGAACAGAGTAAATATGATTGGGGAAATTGAAAGACGCTGCCGTAGAAAGACACTTCCAACGAGAAATTACAAACGAACTAGAGGTAAGACCATACGAGGAACAAGTGCAGATAGAAGTGGGAATAAAAGAAGTGGTAGAACGAGTACTGGGATATTCTGAGAGGAAAAGAAAAAATGAGTGGTTTGACGGACACTGTAAGAGGAAACTAGAACACAGAAACAACACTAAGGTAAAAGCAATGGAAGGAGGAAATGAAAAACACAAGGAGGAATATCAACAAGCACGACGAATGGCGAAGAAAGTTTGTAGAAGGGCAAAACGGAATCAACTAGAAAAGGAATTGAAGCACTTAGAAGAATTATACAAAAACAAAGAACTAAGGAATTTTTACCAAGAAGTAAAGAGAGGCAAGCGACAGTATCAAAAGCCATCATACTATCTGAAAAATAGCGAAGGGCATTTAATAGAAGATAAGGAAGAGAAACTCGATAGGTTCGCGCAGTACTTGAAAGAATTGTTAAACAATGATACTGAAATAATGAGTGAAAGCGAATATGAATTAGAGGAAGAACAGGAAGATGAAGAGGAAGAGCCAACCGTGGAGATACCAACAAAGGAAGAGGTGGCGAACTGCATAGATGGCTTAAAAAACAACAAATCTTCAGGGGAGAATAATATCTCTGCAGAAATGCTAAAACGAGGTGAAGCCGTAATTGAAAGAATATGGAGACTGATAACACAAATATGGGAAGAAGAAAAAATACCTAGAAATTGGAATAAAGCCTTAATAATACCTGTGCATAAAAAGGGGAACAAAGAAGAGTGTATGAGTTATCGCGGGATAGCCCTCTTGGATGTAACATATAAAGTCTTAGCGAAAATAATCAAAAGCCGACTGGATAAGTATCATCGTGAAAATGTAGGAGAATACCAGGGAGGATTCAAAGCAGGAAGATCGACAGTAGACCACACTTTTATTATGAAACAACTCCAAGAGAATGCTTACGAACAAAATCTAACCTTCCACATGCTGCTCATAGATTATAACCAAGCATACGACACCATCAAGAGAAGCAAGTTATACGATGCATTAAAAAAACTCCGAATACCAAAAAAACTGAGAAGACTGGTAGAAATGACAATGAAGAACACACAGAATAAGGTAGCGCTGGAGGGAGGGTTAGTGAGAGAATTCACTGTAAAAAAAAGGGTTACGACAAGGAGATCCATTATCCACAACGCTCTTCAACCTAGTCCAGGAAATCATTCTAAGGGAAAGCGGGATAAACACCAAAGGTTTGATATATGGCTACAAACGCCAGTGTCTGGCATATGCGGACGATATAGTACTCATGGCAAGATCCAGGAAAGAACTACAACATACATTCAAGCTACTGGAAGAAAAAGCAAGAGAATATGGCTTGGAAATCAATGCACAAAAGACAAAATATATGGTCATGAAAGATATGGACAAAACAAACATGATAATAAAATGCTGTGGAAATAGAAGCCATAAAATAGAAAAAGTGGAGCAAACGGAATACTTGGGCGTTACACTAATAGACAAAAGAATGGCAAAGGGAAGCAAGACAGCAGGGATGTTAGCAAGAGTGATCAAATCGAAAGATATATCGAGGTCAGCAAAAATAAGAGTATATCAAACAATAATAAGACCTACAATCACATATGCCTGCGAAACCTGGACTATGAATAAGAAACAACAAGACGAATTAGAAATATGGGAGCGTAGAATTCTCAGAAAGATATATGGAGGAGTCAAGGACCGCGAAATTTTCAGAAGAAGAACAAACAGAGAAATAACAGAAATGTACAAGATGCCAAGTATTACCCAAGTAATTAGGATGCAGAGAGCAAGGTGGCTGGGGCATATAGGCAGGATGACAGAAAATAGATGGGTTAAACGAGTGCTAAAGGGTGGCGATGGAGGAAGAAGGAGAAGAGGAAGACCGCGGATAAAGTGGCTGGATGAGACTAGAAAAGATTTGAGGACAGTGGGAGTGAAGGACTGGCAAAATGAGTCAAAGGATAGAGGAAGGTGGAAAGGAAGAGTGAAAGAATTTGGAGCCAAGGGTCACTAGGCCTGCAGAGCCTATATATAAGCTCTTTGTAAATAATGAATGTGGTAGAAGTATGAAGCAAGGGAAATAACTTACAGCGAATCTGACCGTTTGGTGAGATTTTCTGCCACTTGATGGCGCGGACTTTTTTCCGCTGTTTTAAGTACAACCAAGCAAAATATTAATATATATATAAATTCAAACAAGGTCCAGATCCTCAACAAAATTCTTTAATAACACACGATCGGTTTCGCTCTATCCGAGAATCCTCAGGTCAGCTAAAGAAGTATCATATAATAAGAGTGTGCAACAATTGTTAGCAAAATAGTACTATATAAAATTGATTTCTTTTTATAAATCAGGGAGTAAACTAAAATGGTAAAAGAATTTAAAAAAGATACAATTTCAAAGCAGTTAAGAATGGTCAAAGTTTAAAATTAAAATAAAATTAGAGAGCACAAAGTAGATAGTCGAACTTATGTAAAACTCGAAAACAAATATTAAATAAAGAATTAAAAACACATAAGTCTAAACGAACAACACTTTAAAATCATTTATAATAATAGCATTACATCTACCGAGTAAAATTTGAAAAAGGAGGGTGCACTCGAAAATTAATTGTGAGTTTAATGAAAGGTTTCAGCTTGTGAGCTGTTGCCTTAATATTTCCAATGCCTTTAAATTATTAAGGTAGGTACCTTTTTTGGCCGTATGTATTATTTTTAAATATACAGGGTGACACACGGGAGACGGACGGTTTTGAACTGCGTAGTACTGAGAGTGCGGTTGTAAGAGAAGAACTTAGTGGGAATGAGGATATTTCTTTTATACATAAGACGCCATTTCAGGAACTATGGAGCAATGGGACTTGCAACATCGTTTGTTGGTGCATGACAGTGCATTTGTTGAAAATGGTGAGTCTGTGACAGCTGTGCAGCGATTATTTCGACTACATTTAAATGTCGGTCGACACGGAGCTGTTCCTAATCATAACACTATCCTCAGATGGATGCAACACTTCAGACTAACTGGGAACATAATGGATTAGAAGCATACAGGCCCGAGACGTAGTGTAACATAAAAGAAAATGTTGCAAGGGTAAGATAAGTGGTACTTAGAAGTCCAGGACGGTGAGCTAGACGTCATGCTAGTGAGTTAAGGATCAGTCGTGAATCGGTTTTGCATAAAATAAAATTCCATCCATACAAAATGGTTATTGCGCAACAATTGACGGCGACTGATTTTGCTGTACGCGAAGCCTTTGCTTACAGAATGCAAGTGATTCCACATTCTATTCACCAGCGTCTTCTACACTCTGAAAAAGTAACAGTCTGGTGTGCTGTTGGCTCTTTCCGCATCACTGGACCTTATTTTTTTTCAATGAAAATGAAGCCACAGTCACTGTTACTTCGGCTCGATACACTCGTATGCTTGAAACGTTCTTGGAACCAGCACTGAGAAGACGAAGAATATGTTTACAAGATGTTTGGCTCCAGCAGGATGGTGTTACAGCCCACACCGCGAACAATTCAATGGCAGTTCTTCGACGCATGTTTCGTGAACAGATTATCTCACGTTTTGGCGATGTTCCTTGGCCACCCAGATCTCCCGCCTTATCAGTATGTGACTTTTTCCTGTGGGAGTACCTCAAGAGCCGCGTCTACAACCACAAACCACGAAATTTGAACGAGCTGATAAATGCAATCAATCAAGAATTTGCAGCTATCCCTGCAGAGATGTTAGTCAGCGTGACGGAGGATTTTGTGAAGAGACTTGAGTAATGCATTCTAAATGATGGGCATCACTTGGACAATATTATTTTTCACAAATAATTGTCACCTATACTAAAATGGCAAGTAATGAGCTTTGATTTAATGTTAATAAACGAACATTTATTTTAAAATTAACTCAGTATTATTTATTTAAAAACCGCCCGTCTCTTGTGTATCACCCTGTATTACAAGTTAAAAAATAATAAAATGTTTTGGTTTTAAGTCAAACGTAGGCAGCAATGACATGATGTTCGGCCACACGTGGTTCTGTTTTCTTGTTCTTTTAGAACTATTATACTGATTATTAGTAGGTAAATATTTTTTAGGAGCTGTTATCACAACAGTTGCCTGATTGCATACGGTGGCTCTTGATTTTTGCGAATTAACTGCCTATGTGGAGAGGCAACGGGTAACTGATGTGCAGTGGTTTTGGGTAAGCATTAGAAATTTTCATATTTTGTTTGTCTCTTATGCATTAAATTTTAATTAAATACACTCTACCAGGGCACTTTCATTTCGACGATAGGAAAAAAATCAGAAATACTAAACTTTTCTTGGTAATTTTACGTTTAAACAAGTAAAACTTCTATGGAAATTATCACTACTTTAAAAGTTTTACTTACGAGTACCCCAGACTACATAAAAAATTCTTGGAAAAGGTCCCCCAAAATGTTTTACCTTTGTCCATGGAGAAATGTGCATGTTACATACCTTTGTCGAAAATCTAAAGCATTTCTAGATTTATGGATACCAAAATATACATACTCATATCTGAGAACGTTAACATAAATTTACCCAATCTTCTAAATGTCATAAAGTGCAAATTAATTGTCCCCCCATTGAGCTTTATTCTTAATAATTTTCCGCTGTTACATTTCATAATATTTACAACATTTGATTAATTAGTTAAGTTTGGTTGATTTATGAGATTGGAACGTATATTAAGTATTTACTTCTTAAAATTATTTGTCAGACTAATGGTGGATTATACAATACACAATCATAATTGATAATGGGCAAATACGTCTATAGATGGCAGCTCATACTACTCATACTAATTACTAGCAATGTTGCGTACAACTTTAACGAAGATTCGTGATTGATACGTAATATATTTTTTGGCCATATCAACTGTAAACTCAGCATGTCAGGTAATGCAGCAGCAGGTTCATTTTACCTACTGCGATAAACCGCACGGCATTTTTTCTCATCTCACAGTTACTCTCAATATAAAGTATGTATTAATTCTTTAATTTACTTTAGAAAACACATTTACCGGTATTTTTATTTCTGTTTTAATTGTTAATCATCAAAAAATTCACTTTTTCATAGACTAAATTACGTTGTCAAAACGCAGTGGCACCAATCCATAGCCACTGACTGTTACATTGGAGTTCTAATTATTTAAATCAAATAAGATTTTCTATTGTTCTCGAGCAAAAAATCAACAATCGTCGTGGGTTAGGTCATTTACTACGCTCAAATTCTCTGGATTCTGGCGCTGTAAATGACATCTACCGCACTCTAATGTAAATAATTAATACGTTTAGTGTTTAGGCGATATACATGTTCAACCTTTCATAATTTTTACAGATTTTGTGTATGTAAAATATTCTTGGGATTGGATAATAATATTTTAAGTATGATTGTCAAAATCAAAAACCCAAGGAAAATACGTAATCACCAGAATATTTTCTTGGCTTCTTTTTGGCAAACATACATATTTAAAATATTATTATCCACAGCTCAAGCAGCATATATATAGATATAGTTTTCGGTTTAGCAAATATACTTTTCTTATGTTCTAAAAAAAGGGTACCGAATGAAATTTTGATGCAGGGTCGACTCAACGTTAGCTATGCCGATCATGGACTAGCATTAAAAAACTTAATTATACCTTAGTGCATTATATCCCAGATTTTTTTTTATGGATGAAGGCTTAAATGCAGTTTTATTTGTGGTAATAAGTTTAATCCTTTCTGAAATATAACTTAACTTCCGATTAATATCTTCATTTTTAGATTAACTTTTAAAGCTAAATAACCTTAATAAAAAAATAAAATTGTATTTTAAATATGGTTAGTATTGCGCAGATTAGAAATACCCAAAATAACGGCGTATATTTCGCCGTAGAATATTTATAATGCTGCTTCCTAATTGAAATTCGACAGGAAGTTGCAATAACCTCATAAATAAGCAAATGTATGCCTCTTGCATCCGTTTTGTTATTCGCTTTGTAACTTAGACGTATCGGCTAGGCAGTGAAGTCATTTAATTTACAAATGAAGGTGTAATTAGAAATAATTACACCTATACCTACTGCGTGATTAAGCGCAATTTGTCGTAATTAACGAGGTTAAAATTAGGTTAATAAAACCCAACTTCTTTACCACTGAAACGTAGAAGAAGCGCTGCCGATGCCGTGAGTATTTTAAATTATTGAACGGTGCTCTAATTTAACTTTGCAAAATTTATGCAAAATATGTATCCTCATTGAAGTTTTTTTTTTGTGTGTGCATGAATTTTAAACATTGTTAGTGGAATATTGTTAGGTTGCTATTAATAAAGCCGAAACGTAAAGTAAAATAGTATACCAGCGTCTGTCTTATATCACGCTATATCGAAATTACGGTAGCCGTAAAACCGTGAAGTTGAAATTGAGAGGTTAAATTATGTCGTAGTCTAACGTTAGCATAGCAACTAGGTACTAGTCTAATTTCAGCTTAGTAACGCGTGGTAACACTGTTGTGATTATATAGAAGCTTTTTCACGCGAGATAGGTACAATGAAATTACGATGCTTCAACTTTATTGAATGAGAAGACATAATAAAACAGTTTTAAAATTTATATTGATATAAAAAAAAGATGATTAAATTAGTGTAATAATAAAATAATAATTTTTTTTAGCACAACTCAAATTGTAACTGATCCTATATGAAATTCAATGGATTGATTTAAAATTAACTGATAAGAAAACCAACGCGTAAAATTAAAATTAATTATCTGTAAAATCCTGCATGAATCATCATAAATGCTTAGTATGGATTGATAGGGCTTTGTGTAAGGGTTAATTTAGCATAAGCAAAGATGTAGGGTGCTATTTAAAAAAAGCAAGATATCTTGGACTAAAGTTAACAAATGTTCAGGGCTATAGTGGACGCCTGTATGTAATTATAACGGTTAGGTATGTACTATTGTAATTTTTATAAAGGCTAATATTTTTCTTAATAATAAATATAAATTTTTATTCTTTAATCTGCCTTTTCTTCACAGATACCTAGCCTTTAAGTTAAATAAGATTCAAAGATACAATCCCCTTTATTATATGGCTACGAGCTTAGGAATAGCCTATCTTTCGAATATCACTGCAGGCATGCGCGTTAGTAACCTCCCCTCTTATCAAGCAATGCGTATTTATATTTATATTATTTAACCAGTAGGTACCACCGGGTTGTCGTGAAGGTTGCACATGATGTGTCTTCTAAATCATATATTTGCATAATATAAGACTTTTACAACGTTAAATATTGAATTTATAGTTCAATTTTAATCATTTAATGTATTATTAATAAACACAATGTAAATATCGATAACATCCACAATTTATTGTGTAATAATATATGAAAAAACATTTAAGGAGCATAAGGATTCTTACTCAAGGTGAGTACACTTATTTGCAATATTTAAATTAAATATCAACTATTATCTGGTATATTTTGGATTATTAAATAAAATCAAAACAACATTCAAATCTCCTACTATTCCGTAAACTGTTATTTAAAATGTTATAGATAACCACAATGTTGTGAAATGCTATAGCTATTTACACAGAAATTTAAATAACAATAATAAAACACGCTAAAATTAGGCAATTCACATTCCAAAGTATTTAAGGATAGAATTTCCTGGCAGTGGCAAACCAAACATATTGCAGAAAAGATCATCATCAAGGACATGGTACAGTTCCATAAAAGAAAAGGTTCCAAAAGCTACGCTAATTCAGTGAACTTCTTCTAATGATGAAAGTCTTGACGTTTCTTCTGTATACTTTCAGCCCAATGGTAAATACAATAATTCACAAAGAAGATCCCCTTCAATTTCGAAGAGATTACGGAAATATGATTTAATTTATTTGAATTCACCAAAAATAAACTTTTTTTAAGGAAGATTTTTATTAAGAAACCCCAGTCTCCATGGACTCCCAATCATTTATTTATGTGAGCTATACTGAGTCACTACCCCTTTGTAATAGTATCGATACCAAGGAAACTACATTAAAGTCATAAAGTTACCGTACAACGAACCTATATTCCTAATTACCACGGCTACAATACAAATTAATTACCACCCCATATATTCTGGACTTACAAACAGGGGTGTACACAAAATAATAATCATATTTATTATTAATAGTGACAATCATTATATATTCCATAGTATGGTATATTGTATTTACAGTATGAATATCTAAAACAAAAATGCAAATTCAAACTATCCCGCTTTAAATAAAGACTTGCAGCGGGGCATTGAACTGTATAAAGCTGGAACGACAAATCATATTTGACTGGACTGAGGCTGGTTTGAAGTTAGGCAACCGCCACAAATAGACATAGGTTCTTATGTGACAGACAGTGACAGATGTCCTACAATCGCTCATACCATCTTATAAATAATTTCTACTATCTAAAATGTGACAGATAGTGATAGATAATCCACTCTCCACATTCTTTCTACCTTTCTCGGCTCAACGCCTGCAATGTACACATATACAACATAGGTAGGAACCGTTCCAGTTGTTTTGTCCAAAGTTTATTGCAGCGGGATCATTTTTTTTTACAAAAAGGTGAATAACCACGTTGTTATAAACTGATACACCTATAGCAGTTTATAGAGTCATTTTATTCCTCTGCCTAGAAATTAAAAATTGAATAAAATATGTAGGGCGTTCCATCTAAAATACTGGAGTAAGTATGCGTTGGATACTTCTGAGACAGTCTGTATAAACAGAAGTATTTTGAAGTTACATATAATTGAATTCTACAAAAACTTTTATTATATAATTAAAAAATATAGCTGCAATGAGACACCCTGTACATTGTTTTCCCATGGGCGGGTGTAACCCGAAGAAAGCAACTCGGCCAGAAAGTACCCCATCAAAAAAGTTCGCAATCTGGGTCAGAGTTAACTTACAGACTTTGGGTTCGTCCAACCGATCGACCCCAAAGTGCGACTGCCTCTTGACAAAAAGGTGAGCAGGAGTTTTCTCTGCACTCCCACACTTTGCAGCGGGGAGAGTTCACTAGCTCCATGCGATGCATATGTTTATTTAGTGCGCAGTACCCAGATAAAATCCTGTGAATAATCTCAATCTGTTCCAGTTCATAAAGATTCCCTTACGGAGTTCTTCCTCATTCGGATGAAGCCCTAAAGATTTACAGCATCTTGCGCCGGTGAGTCCATTCCAAAAGTAGCAGTGCCTAGCAGCAAGTTGGGATCTGACAAACGTTTTGATGCTGCCATATGAGCTACCACAATTTCAATTTTTCACATTTAGATGTTCCGCCAATTGTTTAAGCTTTCTATGATACCCCAGTGCCACCTCAGAGTCAAATCTGACAGCCCGCAAAGTTTTGAG
Source organism: Protaetia brevitarsis (assembly GCA_004143645.1). Classification (NCBI taxonomy): domain Eukaryota; kingdom Metazoa; phylum Arthropoda; class Insecta; order Coleoptera; family Scarabaeidae; genus Protaetia; species Protaetia brevitarsis. Next base: position 1,788,856 of record RXPK01000119.1, read on the forward strand.
GGTGGTCTGGCTGTCGGAGATGATTTATACCCTTGTATTCTTGCGCAAGTAGTTTGAGATGTCCTCAGCACAAGTCTGGATGGCAATAATTTCGGAAAATGGAGAGGTAAGCCCTAGGCTAAAAGCTTCGCCGTCCCGTTCTCCGCCCTCTAGATTCCAATGCCCATGCCTTACCCTTTTCAAGGCAAACCAGCGGGATAGAACCCATTTCGGTTACGCTATTGCAGTTTCCCTACTGGAGATATCTACGCTGTATACTCCAGAGAATCTGAAAATCCGCCTTTACGGACAGTGGTACTGTCTGTTCGATGTAGTTGAAGATGCTGGTGTGGTCTCTGTCTATGCCGGAGAAGCTCTTGCATTCACTACAGTTTGCTCTGTAAGCCCCTAGGATTGCTTCAGACCACAACACCAACTGCAGTGGCGGAAGCCCAAGAAGCCCAAACAGGTAATCCTTTGGATTTTACTAAGTGCACTTATAGCATAGTCATGCTACCAGGCTAGCGAGACGTAAGTTATAGAGGGTACTATAACTTTCGTGTACAGTCAGTGTACCATTGTAGGCTTTAGCTCCTACGTTTTACCGAACATATCCCTACAGGTTCAGAAATTCCTTATGGCTTTGTTCGTCACATGTTCTAGGTGTGACTTGTACGACAGTTTGGTGTCCAAAACAACACCCAGATATTTAACCTCGGTTGATACGAGTATTTTAGAGACGAATAGAGTGTGATATTGGGTCTTGGGAAGCACATGGAGGAGGATGTGAACGGAACCATAGTCGTTTTTCTAGAGTTGACATTAAGACCCTCTCTTGTACACCACCTCTGTACGAGCTTGTGCGCCACCTGCATTCCTTCAGATACTACGTCCTCAAATTTCCCGCAGGCAAGAATGGTGACGTCATCGGCGTAAGCCCTGCGCATGAAAGCCCGCCCCCCGAAGTCAAGTGACAGTCTTCCACCTCAAGACACCATAGTAGCGGTGACAGTACGCGGCCCTGCGGGCAGCCCACTGCCACAGCTGTCCTGATCTTGCAAAAGTTCCGCAACACGTGAACCTTTCTATTTCTCATCATGTTGCCGATTCATCTCGTAATCGTTCGCTCGACTCCACGTTTTGGCAGCGCCCTTTCCATCGACAGGAACGACGCTCTGTCAAAGGCGCTCTCAATTGCAAGATGAGACCTGACAATGAAATATAAGAGGGCAACAGTGATGCAGAGGAAGAATCCAAATATGTCCAGGAAGGTCGCTAGTGCGATTTCTTTGTTGCCGAAGGCAATTGCCACTCGCCGAATCAGGTCATCAATAGTGTGCTCGCAGGATTTATCAGTTTGATAAGGAAATTAGTTCTCGTGAAGAGGCAACCTTGGCAGAGCCGATGTTTTGAGAAAAAAACGAGTTAAGGCTGATCGCCGGTGCGACTTCGCTTTCATATAGGACGTCTTGTCGTGTTTAGGAATTAATACCACCCTGGCCTCTGTCCAGCTTTTTGGCGTGTAACTCATCGCCAAGATTACTCTTAGGAGGGTATATAATTGGGAATTGTGCCTCCAGGCCCTGTTATAACAATGTCGGGCAACTGCGTCCAAACCAGCCGATTTAAAAGATTTGAAGGATCAATTGCCCATCGTATCCTAGAGACCTGAATTATTTTACGCGCTAGGTTCCAATCCTCTCTCCGTGCTCTCGAGGCAGGTATCTGTATAGGTATCAGTCCCTTACATTCCTCCAGCAAGTGAGAACTTGCCCCTCTGTGTCAGCTTTCCCGCCAACCTCTGTACATTAAGTAAGTGTAATTTATATGAATTTATCTTTTCACACTACTACTGTGAGCAACAGTGTGAAAAGTAACACAGTTTATTCAATTACATTTTATGTTGTGTTAAATTAATTCATTACTCATTTCTTAGAATAGGGTTGCTTTCAAGTTGCAAAGCTAATTAGTACTTGATTCTTTAAACATAAGCATTGGCCAAGAAACGCATTTCATTTTATGAGTTTTGGAAGTTAGATTTAACTGCCATGTATCTCCGGTATAGTATCAACATTTTTATTACGAATTAATTTTAGCTGTAGGTGTGTGTTTCTACGTGTAAGATTAACTATCTCTTCATTAGATATCAAATTAGGTTCCGTTTGATAAAATATTTAGATACACGTCAAAATACACGTGATATAAAAACATTACTCAACGCTTTAGCCAATACAACAGTTTGTTTACTCATTTAGGCAATTTTATGCCATTACCACACTTGACATGTTCTTGTCATTTCCATTACAAACACAGCTTGTCTAAACATTTCCTGCTTAGGTAGAACGAAAATAAATAGAATACGTTATGTGTTTACTTATATCCGCTCATCCTACTTTGTTTACGTTACATATTCACATAAATTTGCACCTTGAAGGTTGCTTATCTGATTCCAAACGCATTCATGCGCGTATGTATCGTTTACTTGGTACATTAACACGTCCCAAAAACAAGTGAGAGGGCAGTTTTATTGTTATCGGACGCGTACTTGCATATCCTCTCGCGATTACGTTAGTACGAGATAAAAGGGAGCATAACAATAACAAGGTCGCCTTTGGTTCGGCAGGATGTGATCCATTTAATCTGTTTAGTGCTAGATAAGTGATGCTGTGGTAACGAACATGTTTTTACATGGGTTTATGCGTATTTGATATGTATATACACCAAAGCATAGCCGAAACGACAAGTTTAAGGCAACAATTTAACCGTGACCAATATGAAAGTTTTTTTTTTTATCTTTGTGATTAAACTGCGAATTGATTCGATCAGTATGGCCGCGTACGACATTGTGAAAACTGTAGTAAGTTATGCAATGTGTGTTGCGTTAAAATTTTATCTGATAAAATAACAGTTATTGCGTGGATAATGTGATACATGGCTTCTCTTATTTCACATTATCGACACCGTAAGAGCGCACAAAATGTGTTCTTATATCAAATTGAATATATAAAATTGTGTAGAGTTAATTAACGAAAAATGGTTGATTGAAGAATAATCGAATGACCTAAAAATGCTGAACAATTTTTTAATAGAGTCCGTTGCAATAGAGAATGGTACATAACGTCACATGCGCAATGAACGAAAATTGCTTATGGTCGATGCCTCGTTGCTAGGTAACAAAGAGTGACAGTCAGCAGCGGGGCGTAATTGACGTCAGGCTTTGCACAGGTTTTGGTGACGACATGTACCATTCTCTATTACAACGGGCTCTACAAGGAGAGGTACACAAATAATTTATTTAATAATTATAAAAAATAATTAAGGGAATAATGTTAATGTGAATGTAAATGAAAATTCTTAATAATTGTAAAAAAAAAAGTGGAATTAAAGGCTCTAAATTAATACAACCTTATTAGAACATCTAAATTGTTTTAATTAAGAATGCGTCGGTAATATTATTACGTTATTTGGTCCTAGAACTATAATATACAAATTTTAAAAAGTATTCAATGACAACTATAAGTTTTTTTTATTTACGTTACTATTCATATAAACTTTATGGATATTTTAGAGAATAACATGAAAAGTGTCAATAATAACATTGTATAAATGACATTATGTCTATAGTCAAAATCCAAAGTAAATTGGAAAATATGAAAATTTTAAAATGGGAACAAAGTAGAGTAAATATCTAATGCAATTGCACATCACCACGGAGAATACAGACAATTTTTTTGTTAGGAAAGGACATTTTTATAGCAGTAAGTGGTAAACCATATTTGAAAATAGGGATTGGCAATATTTTTAAATACAAAAGTTCAAAATAACGATTCTATACTATTGTATCAAAAATATGTAGTTAGAACCTTAACTAAACTTCTACTAACATTAATAACAACATAAAGCCATCATATAAAAGCAGACATTGATAAAGACAATGCCGGAGATATGGGCAAAAGTGTACGAAATGTGGACATTGTAAGGGCTTGTAGGATGAGACCTGAAAAAAAAAATACAACAGGCCAACAGTGATGCAGTGAAAGAACCAGAATATGATGATATGAATATTTGTTGTTTAGTAATTGTACACCGAGAAAAGAGATTGCATTGAATGAAAACTTTTGGTTTTTATTATGTTCAACGAAAAGAACACTTTTTCTCATAAAGTTGTTTATTTTAATTGAAAGTAGCGTGCTCTTTTGTAGGAAGACTATTTTCTTCTTAATGTCTATTTTTGGATGAAAACTAATCGCAATTAAATGGAATGCACCTTAGTTTTGATTAATATTTTATAATGTCTGTATAACTTCTGTTTAAGTAAGGCAATACATATTACACATTATATTGTTATTATTATGTACATATTTAACAACATATTTTAGTTGCTTTTAAGTACGTTATCATATTATTGAATTATAAACAGTATTTTAAATAAAAAAAGCCGGACGTTTTGGTTTATTTACGTGGACACGCATGTATACATTTATTTAAAACGTTTGCCTTTTAACGGAAAATGCAAGCACCTGTATTCAAGCGGAGTGCTTTTTTACGCGGAAGTATTTTAGTTTTATTTATGTTCTCACGTGCATAAGTCTCAGATACACAAACAATAATGAACAAAAGTGAATATTTTTCGCGCGAGGTTAAAGAAATTTCAGAGATAATTGGAATCTTTTCAGTTAATGCTGATTTACTTATAAGCCAAGGAACTTTATAGCAGTATACAGTGTTTGAAGGTTTTAAAACTGTTACACTCGGGAAAAACGATATTGTTGTTTTCAATCATTTTTCATACATTTGGTTACAGTTACTAAATATTAAAAATATTCCTGTATTCAATCAAACAAATAATTTGGTTAGTAGATTTATTTGAAGCTAGTGCAGTATTTATTAATTTAACTAAATATTTACATGGAAGCAAAAAAAAAATATCGCACCTTATTTTCGTATAGCAGTTTTCTCCCCATATAGTACAGCAGATGAGCCGATATACTTATGTGTAGTACAGAAACTGTCGCATAGATGGCGCATCTCCTATTTTATTTCAGTAACAGATAATATTTCGCAGAAAATAGGCTGGAAACTACGATCGTAATATACTAATCTGGTATATTTACCAGATCAACATCTGGTAGAAGTCATCGCCATTGAAAGGAAGATTTCTTTAACGGCAGACTAGAGTCTACTAGGATACTACTAGGATTTACAACATTCTAACGGCAAATCCCTCCTTAGTGCTTGGGCTTTTGGAGATAATTCATTTTCATTTCGATTATAGATAATCACGTTGTTGTGTTTTTGCTTACGCCTTAAACGAATTAATGTTATAAGAAAAGGAAAAACCTCTAGAATCAAAATGCTTACGGTTGTTTGCCAATCTGCATAGTTTTCAAGTTCAAAATAAAGAGGACTTAAATCAACTATCAATATCTTTCACTTAAAAGAAGAAACTGTTTCAACGAAAGAAATATTATTTCCGAAGAAATGCGTGAATTTAAAATTATATTCCTTTTCAAGGAAACACCGAATCATGGTGGCCACATAGAAAACGCAAAAACTTTTGGTTTAGTGCAATTCCTTTTAAATGAAAAGGATATTTCTCTCAGTGTATATAGTCTAAACGTAAATGATAAGCCAATTAAGGTTAATATAGATATAGGATCAGAGCTAAATATTTTGTCATTAAATTTATATAATAAATATTTTAGAATGTAAAATTAGACAAATCGAATCACAATAGTAGTATTACAAGCCTTTGGAGGATCAAAAGTTACGACAGTAGGTAGTGTAAATTTTAAATGTAGTATTGGTCAAAGAGAATTTAATGCAATCAAATTTTATATAACAAATGTAGATTCGTGTGCAATGTTATGAAAAGAGGCAAAATCATTGAGATTTATAAATACCTATGGTAAATGAATTGGATCAGATCACAGAAGTTAAAAAATTTGTACATGAAAATATAGAAAACTTTTAAGGATAAGGTAAATTTAAGGAAAAATGTTATATTAGTTTAAGAGAACAGTACACTTCAGAAGCAAAGCTGCCTAGGAGGGTACCATTAGAGTTGAGAGATAAATTTAAAGCTAAATTAGATGAATTAGAGGCATTAAAAATTATAAGTAAGATGAAAGGGCAATAAATGGTAAATAGCATTGTAATTATATAGAAAACCGAGAGATCATTAACATTATATTTAGACTGGCAAGAGTTGAATAAGGCAGTTAAACGAAATTTTTATTCAATTCCTACATTAGACGAAATAAGCTCAAAATTAAGTGGAAAGAAAGAAGTTTTTCATTGTACTACACTTAAAAGAAGGGTATTACCCAGTTGCACTTAATGAATAATCAAAAGAGTTTACGACATTTGGTACAATTTTTAGGTGTTATAAATTTAATAGTGTAGGCCGATTATCTTTATTTAATTTTCGAAAAAAATGACAACAACTTGACTTTTTAAAACAAACATATCAACAACTTTTTTTTTAAATACTCTCTGGAAATACTGTCAAAATCTCTGATGAAGCACGACGCTCACAATGGAATGCCTTTTCATATAGCAAATGCACCAGGATTTTTTCAAATAATTGTAGAAAAAACAAATCGGAGACATACTAGGTCTTGTGATATATTTGGATGATGTGACAGGATAAATAAACAGTAAAAAAAAAAAGTGGTAGGAGATAATAAACATTTAGTGTTCTTGTTCTTAGTATTATGGTTGAAATTCTTTACTTCTACATTCAGCGGTTTTATGTTATAAGAGCCATCATGTTTCTGGAAAAAAAAAATTTTGGAAACATGTTGAAAGAACCACAAAAGCTTTGCTAATGTAAACAATTCTAAGGATGTAAAAGTTAAATGAAACCGTTCATTCTCATCCAAACAATGAAAATCCTAATACGCCACAAGAGCCGCTTCAGCAAAAGAAAAGAACCCACCCCACATGCTTGCACATAAATATGCAGGTACACACCACTGGATCTTTTGTCTTCGTCCCACCTCCTTTGCTCTTTTGGCCCGACGTTCAAGGATCAAATGGCTCCGTCGAGACTCGTAAAACCCACGCGGTAGGCGGGAAGACCGAACCGGCTAGCTCGAGAGATTAATGAACGAATAAATCCGGAAAGCAGGAAGTCTGCGAATCTCGCGTCGCTCGCCGCCGTTCGCGAAATTAAAAGAAAGGATGTTAGGCTCTCCGTGCGGACAAAGTGAATGTATGCAAAATCGAACGCCGACGATTGCGGGGCGGAGCGCGAAAACGTTTGCTCACAATGGACCTCTAGATGAGACGTCGCCTAGCGGCGACTGCAGTCTAGCGTGAAGGAAATGCATTGAACCCGTTCCTTGTGAAGTTTAATGTTTACGATTATGCATACACGTGTATGGTAGACTCAGCGTGCGTGTTTGAAAAGATAGGAAGGCAGAAATAATTTGTATAAATCGGGCTTTCTCGTTACGGAGAACCTCTTCCTATTATTAAATGTGCCTGTACTGAGAAAAATGGATATTAGCACGTATCACAAATGTAATAAATGTTATTAAGGCAGATATTACACTATAAAGAGAAGAACTTTTACAATTTTTTTACAAAACTTTTATAAAAGACGCCCATCTTTTATAAAAGTTGATCCCTTATAAAAGCTCTTTGTCAAATATGTTTTATTAAACCCTCACTTTTTTGACTCCTTCAAAAAACATTATGACTGGCTGTTGTTTTTTTTTCTCTTTATTTCCGTAAATAGGTCTGGTAATAGTTTCAAGGCTTTTGTTTATAGAATGGGTGTTATGCTGCTACCTATTATGGAGTCGTAAACTGCTATCTGTTATTTGAATGTTTGGGCCCGCTGAAATATTGTATAAAATTTTTCAAGTATCTGTAATAGCGGTTCTTGATGGCTTTCATCTGTCATCAGCATCGTTGCTCTATTCCGAGAAAGATCCGACATCCTTCCTCTACGATCATATCGTAAACTTGTTCATATACAGTCTGTTTTACAAGAAAATAGGCGACAAATATAGAGTATAATCTCCTCCAGCATTAAGAATGGCCTGACACCCCCGAGGCATACTTTCAACGAGATTTTCAGCATAACTCGTCGGAAGAGCACGCCATATCTTCCGAATCACCGTTGAAAGCTCCAGGCCTGCTTTGCAAGCTGACGCTTCATAATGGCCCACACGTTCTTAATGGAGTTTGCGTCTGGAGACTGGGAGGGCCAATCAATGGTGACAATGCCATTTTCCTCTTTCCAGGCGCGGCATAGGCGGCTCTGATGCTTCGGGTCATTGTCCTCTTGCAAGACCCAATTTTCATTATCGGGCCCAAACATCTTCTTAGCCGACTTTAAAAGGCCACGTCTGTAAATATTGAGCATTTTAATCGAACCCATTTTTTGCGTGAAGAGCTCCAAACAACCAAAACCGTGCGCTGAGAAGCATCCCCAGATATTTATTTTCACAGGGTGTTTGACGGTGCGCTGAATGAAATCGGTGCTACTTCATAACCAAGCACGCTTCACCGGAACTCACGCCCAGAAAGTCGCTTCATCCGAGAAGATCAGTCGCGATCTGTGTTCTCCCTAGTCCAGCTCAAGCGTTTCTCGATGTGGGTTGTGCTAAATAGTGGTTTCGAGCTCGTAGGGCGTTATAATAGTTTCTCTTCGTTCAAACGTCGCCTGATCGTGTTGAGGCTTACACGAATTTCCTTCTTCGCAAGTGTAACCTTGGCTTCACGCAGGTGCATAGTGGGATGATCCCTGAACAACTGGACAATCACTTTGTCGTGCTTTCTGGGCGTTGCTCTGGTGTTACAGCGTTCAGGAAAATCATCAACTCTTTATAGCGCTTCACCCACATCTCAACGAACTTCTTTGACTTTTTAATCACTTTAGCTGCAGCAGCATACGAAAATTTCCTTTTCTATGCGTGCACAAGAAGACAGCCTCAAAGCGTTTTTTATACGCGGAATTCATTTTGCCAATCGACCGCTCTCTTGAACGTTTCGAGCGACACTGACATGAATTTGTAGTGGCGTCGTAGCCTATCGATGCTGCGATCGCGCCGAAAGAAACAAATAGAAATACCTTTCCTTTTGCCAGCAAAAAAACCTCGCCTCCTTTCTGGTGGAACAGACTGTATCTGCTACGTTATATTAATTATTATTGTAAGCTGTGGATGAGTATTCCGAGTGTTTTCACAATTCGAAACTCTATCATTACACAAATTCTTTCCACGACAGGAAATATCGTTTGTGGTTGAAATTCCTCCATTGTTTCCTTGATAAATACAATTGCATCAGCAACTTCCAACATTCGATGAGCCCAATATCCGAGGATTCTCCAACCAGTATGTAAAGCATTTCGACCTGTGGAGTAGATTTGGCTTTGAAGTAGCTAATGAGGGCTTGATCAAATGGCTGAAGCAAGGAGGTGGTGTTACGTGGTAAAAAAATACTGAAACATTTTATCTTCTATGGTTAGTGATATAGGGTGCATGTAAGGGTTGTCTATTATCAACAAGACATTGAATCGTAATTCTTCCTTCTCCAGATATGTTGTCACTTCCCGAATAAAACATCGATGAAACTATTCCCTAAATAAAATATTTGTGATCGACGCTTTCGATTTTATTGCCAAAAGCAAGAACACGGGGATTCTGTGCTCGGTAAACAAGTTATTATATCCATATAACTAGATGAATTTGTACAAAGAGCCAATTTTTTGTTCGCCATTTTTCAACGTGAGTTAAAAGTCGCGACCCAGCTTCACGCAATAATGGAAAATCAGTATCAGTAATACAAGTTGATGTCGTACGCAAAATTCACAATTTTTTAGTTCTCATGCACACAATAAAAATTACAAAAAACAATGGGCCCAGAACGCTTTCCTGCGGTATGCCTGTAATGATAGTCATGCTATTAGAGTCACAGGCAACATCAACACATTGAACTTTGACAGCTCCGTTAGCTAGATACGAATGGATCCAAATCTCTGAAACGCACCGTAAACCATAGTGCCATAATTTTAGAAGCAGTATGTAATGAGACAAAAGTCAAATACCCTTGTAAGGTCAAGAAATAGCTATGCTACTATTTTTTTTATTCATTCGGTGTATTCATATAACACGATGTTTTGAAATGGCTGTCAAAACAAAACTAAGCGTCGGATTGTCACCAAATTTTGACAGGCGGGCTAAAAAAATGTTATATTAACTGATGGTACACTTATTTTGGCTCAGTAGTGCCACCTATCTTTCAATCCGGGTATTCATTAAACAGCCCTCGTAAAATAAGTAATAAATGATTAAAAAGAAAGCTCTGGCAACTAAAAGTTCTCAGGAATGGCAAGAACTTTCAAGAATCGAATACCTTTCCAAGTTCTCGAGAACTCCCATCACTAGCAAATATACCAGATTAATATTTTATTTGCTGTGTTATTTGCGCAAAATGTGCAAGATTCGAGGGAAATAGGAGAAGCGCCATCTTTACGACATTTTCTGCAATACATATAGTTTTTAATTCACTATCATATAGAAAACTGTTGTAATAGTGTTTAGATCAGAGCACTTGTTTAAAAAAGTAAAGATTAAGCTGGTTTTACACTTGTCAACTTCTAGTTCGATTTTAAGTTCAATTTGTAGTTTAAGTTCTGTTCAAGTTTAAGATGATATCCAACTGTTTTACATCTGTCACAAAATTGATTGATTTCAAGAACTTGGTCAAGTTCTAGAAACTAACATACTTAGAACGTGCTTTATTTTTGCATCAAATTATCTTCAATTCTGTAGGAATTTCCGTACTTGGTACTCGTGAAATAATTGACTCAGATTAATGTTATGTATTTCATAATTTAAAGAAATATGCAAGAAAATGTAGATTAAACAAAAAGGAAACGAAACTAACACGTAGATAGTAAGAACGAAAAAAACTTCAACCACAACAGTTGAAATTGCAGTAAATTCCTATTTTGCTGTTTTTGTTTTTAATAACAAAGATACATTTTATAATTGTTAGTCAAAAATACCTGTTGTACATTAAATATGCTTTGTTTACTAATCAGTATTAAACCGTATTCGTGTATGTTTATTATTAGTTAGAGCGAAATTGCTACCTCAAAAAATTATGATGAGGTATGACACCTTCTCTTTATATGAACGCAATATACCCCTTCTATAATTTTCAAATTAATATATGTTATTAAAGGGCAAATGGGCATTATTTACGCAAAAAGTGGTGGGTATAAAGCTCCTAAAAAAAGTTTTGGAACATAATATCTTTTTTCTGTGGTTATAATGAACACTTTTTGGTTACATTTAGTAAATTTCACTGCTGCCGCAGTGTGACCACACCTAACTGCACCTAATAAACGTCAAAATCGCGTCGACCATAACCTGGAAATAGCACTTTTCAAACACAATTTTCACTACTTTCTTTTCATTTCCTGAAAAAATGAATGTCCTTTTGGGGGCTCAGCAAGTCGTGTTCTATCCGTTAGTGTGCATATAAATAGTGAATTCAGCGGTCGAGGTACGGAACTCTTACCGTTTATTTAGTTATACCAATACAGAAGTGTATGTGTATCTGTGATCAAGAAATCCACTATAAATCCTGCGAAGAAATCTTCGAGACAGAGAATGCTTAACCTCAAACCTTTACCCGCCTTTGTTTTAAGTATACAACATTACTCCAAGAAATAATAATATCCCTGTTGTGACAGAGCGCTACCACCCCGAACGTTACAAAAGAAACTAACTGGTTCTAATATTCGATTTCAAGTTCTATTAATTGACAAATGTAAATACAGCAGCAAGTTCTATTTTAAGAAATAGATATTGATCTCTATGAAGATCCTAATATTTATTGACAAGTATAAAATGGCAACAAGTTCTAGTTCAAGAACTACAAATTGATCAATTTTAAAGTCTAGAAATTGATGAAAATATTGACAAGTGTAAAACCAGCTTTAGCTTTGAGAAAATCAACTTTAATGTCATATTTACATAGAATTAATTCCAATTTTGGTTAGCCTTATCTTTATTTCTTAATTGCGCTCACTATTTTTGATTTAAATTCGGTCTTTCATTTAGTGTAACATGCAATTAACTGTACACAATCTTGTTTACACATGCATAGATGAGATTCCCTGAAAACTTTTAATTTGTTAACCACTCAAGGAAAATGTAAATATATTTTGTGCTATGTATTATATTAGTGTTTGGATTAGTAACCAGTATATTCCTTTTGATATATTTAGTTTTGTGTGAAACAACATCGAAGGTTATTGGAAAACGAAAATAAGTATTCCTAACAGACAGGAGCGCACTTTATTGGTTAATTTTATAGTACCACTAAGGTTTAAAGCAAATAATTAATAACAATTTGAATATGCACATAGAATTCAATAATTGTCTTACAATAGGGTCAGTATATTCGAATAAAATTAAAATATGCTGATTCAAATTCGGATTCGTTGAATGAACGCAGTCAATATTTTCTGTTGAACCAACGTTCTTATTTTTCTTATTGTATATACAGGGTGATTTTCAATATATGCGACAAAGTTTAAGAGCTGATTCCTGAGGTTATTTTGATCATAAAAGTTCATATGAGTATATGTCCAAAACGGTTTGGTTTTAAAGTTATTGAATGTTTAATAATAAATTATGAACTATGACTAACACGATATAATATCACAGTTGGTTCTTCAAAAACTATTGTGTTGAGAGGGAATTGTTTATTTGTCATTTCAATATTTGTCAATAGTTATCAGAATATTCATTCAGTTTATTGCCAGTTTCTGTTTTCTAAAATGAATTACACGAATGCTGAGATGTGTGATATGCATTTCGTTTACGAAAATGCCAATGGAAATTCGCGTGCTGCTAGACGTCTTTATGAAGAATGATACCCGAACCGTATCATCCCGCATCATTCAATATTTGCCCGTCGTCTTAGTGAAACGGGAAATTTAAAAAAACGGACGACTGATAACGGGCACCCAACTACAGTGAGAACTCCGCAAGTTGAAGAAATGGTACTAAATGAAATTGAGGGACATCCTACTACAAGCGCCAGAAAAATTGCGTTTGCTTTAAACATTAGTCAGGCCACTGTTTGGAGAATATTGAAAGATCAACTGTTGTATCCACATCACATTCAACGGGTACAGGCATTTTTGCCGGCAGATTTTCCGCAAAGAGTGGCTTTTTGTCAATGGATGCAACACAAAATCGCACAAAATCCTGACTGTTTGGCTCAAATATTCTTCACCGACGAGGCTACTTTCTCTAGAAACGCGATTATTAATTTTCATGATAATCACATATGGGCGGCAATTTTCTTGAAGAGGAGCTACCACTACGGCTGGAAGAAGGTCTGTTGCAATTAAGATTACAAATGTATTTTATGCATGACGGTGCTCCAGCGCATTTTAGTTTAGTTGCTCGCGAGTTTTTGGACAATACGTATCCAGATCGGTGGATAGGACGGGGAGGTCCACAACCATGGCCTCCTCGGTCCCCAGACTTAAATTCTTTGGACGTTTTTCTCTAGGTCATATTAAATCATTAGTTTATACGACTCCCATTGAAAACGTCGATGAACTGAGAGATTGTATTATCGTAGCTTTTCAAACAATTCGAAATACCCCTGGTATTTTAGAACGGACTCGCCAGTCGATTCGACAGAGGATAGAAGCTTGTATTGCAGTTGGGGGTGGTCATTTTCAATAGTTAGTATAAGTTCATTTTGTTTTGCTAATTATTTTGTTAATTTATAATAAAAACATTAATTATGTTAACTTACTATTAAACATTGTACAACTTTAGAACTAAGCGATTTTGGACATATGTTCTTATGAACTTTTATGATCAAAATAACCCCCAGGAATCAGCGCTTAAAGTTTGTCGCATATATTGAGACTCACCCTGTATAGCGTTACAATAATATTTGCGTCCCGAAATGGCAACGTTAATCATATAATAATGCATTGCGGAAAAAGATTTTATCTTTCTCTGTAGATCATATTGATCAATGCAGCAAGATATTAAGCTAGCTACCTCAGCGTCAGTAATATCGATTTGGCAACATTCGCCGCAAAGTCCCTAAAAATAATTCATCGTGGTTCGCGTGACCAGGGTCTACTTCGTTAACCCCGTTCGCAACGAAACACTATAACATACACCATACATGCACGAACATGAATCTACACGAGAAAATCCGTCAGACATCCGATTTGAACGGATGCCAAAATTCCTGGGATCATCGGAAGCGGCGTTCGAACTCTACGCGCATAGTTACACATACGGAATACGGACGATGTAAATCCGAATTGCGAATTGCGCGCAGAGATTGGCCGGAATAATCGATTTCCTCTATTCCCGGATGACTCATACTTCCCTTCTGCGTACTGTGTACCTACGTACCGAGCTTCCGTCGATCACGAAAATCGTTATTGTCTCGTCGGTTGTCTCCGTCTAGAACGGCGAACTTTTTATTACACTACAGTCTGGTGCCGATCGGCAATTGCCCGAATGTGTTTATTGTGTCTTCGGGAAAATGTCGTTCCCTACACGGATGGTTGATGCTGCTGAAATGCCAATTGGATTTTATCGCATCGAGGGAGTGCGTTGACTGGCGTCGATGGCGCCAGAGTGTTTTGCAAACAAAGAGATTGACATTCTACATGAGTATATGCGCCTGCAGAGGCGCTGCAATATAAAATAATAGGCATCTTATATTTAAGTTAACAATGCAACGTAGGGAATTGACGTATGGTGTTGGAAATTTTGCATATCTCACTAGAAGATAGATCTCCAAATTGAAAAGCTGGCCGTAACAGTTTGTAATAAAAAGAAACGAAAGTAATCCCAATGGACGCCATATCTGAAGTTGATGTTGCAACTAATGTTGTGCCCAACGACCTTTCATGTTTGTCCCATTATCTTTTGCTTGATTTTTTAAGTTATTATATGTATATCAAAAGACTTTAAATTAAATGAATATATTTACTAATCCTTTTCCCTATAAAATTGTAAATTTTGAAAAAAACTGCTATTCCTTTATTGGATCTTTTTAATATTATTTTTTATTATTATTATCTTACGCCATAAGGTGCGACATCTGTAACATTTCTTATTTTACTTATAGTGCTTATATGAAAGACGCATTATTTTGTGGAAGCATGATGATTCGTATTAAGTAAGCTGCAATAGTTCTCTAGTCCCTTCTTCGATAGATCCTTAATAAAGGAAGTCGCTTTAGAAATATATATATATTTATTTTCGATTGCTAGGTTGTCAAGTTATTCAAGAAAACATGTAAAATTTCGAAATCGCATGTAGTAACAAAATGCATTACGCTAGCCGTGGTGTCAATTTTCCAGTAACAATATTTCATAATTATGCAGACAGGAGATCACCCTACATAGCCGGTATAATAATATACACTGAGAAAAATTTTTAATAACCATAAATAAAAATATAATTATCATAAGTAAAAAGTTCAGCTGAATAGGGGACAAAAACACAGATTAGTTAGCACTAGTAAAAAAGAGATCCTAAACACTGATACTAACAATAAGCAATCTAAATTACTTACAGTCTGCTTCATACCGGTAACTTATGAAGTTACTTATGATAATTGAACTGAAGTAGTTAAGCCAAAGAATATATGCAGTTGCAGTAAGTAAAAAATTTGCTCATGTCAAATAGATGTATTGTTATAAATGAACTATTCTATAATGGCTATCACACCGTCATAATTAATACAAGCTATTTGGATTACTTGTGATAAGGAAACGGTATCAAGAAAGCACGTTCACTAAATACCTGATATATAAAAGGTAATGGTTTGCTATACAAATATGCAATATATTTACTTTAAATTTG
The DNA here is from genome assembly GCA_004143645.1 of Protaetia brevitarsis. NCBI lineage: Eukaryota > Metazoa > Arthropoda > Insecta > Coleoptera > Scarabaeidae > Protaetia > Protaetia brevitarsis. Next base: position 1,804,722 of record RXPK01000119.1, read on the forward strand.
TTGTTCAATGATGGTTAGTGTACGAAACGAGGAGGTTTAGTAAATATTTAACAATAGCTTACTGTGTACTCTGTGTGCATAACTGATAAGGTACAAAAAAAGCTCCACAAATCTTCAATTATTTATGCAACCGCAACTATAAATACTGCGTACCGAGCAACGCGTAATTCAAAATTGTTTGCAAATAATTTTTAATTACTATTTCAGTGTGTTGTAACTTCGATTGCATTAATAATCGAAGATTTGTGGAGATTAAATTTGCATTTAATGTGGTAAAGATGGTACATAATACTTATTACTTAAGAAAAAAAGTAGTATTATTAGTAATAGTTTTATTTTGTATAGGACAAACACAGCGACTGCCTGATATGAATGTAATGTAATGTTTAAGCTACATAATAACAAAGAACAAGTAAATAACCGAATAACCTGAACAGACGTTTCAAAACAAACTTTAGAAGGATATCAATTACCCCAACTGATTGAATGGAATCCTTATACAACTTGCCGATACTCTTAAATGTTTAATACATTCTAATATATTGTTTATGACTATGAAGGGTGCATATCAAAAGATGACCTACGTATGTTACCTCTGTAGAATTCATTTAAGTATTGGAGTTGAAGCCCCAAGATGAAAGCAATTCTTCTATTTCTAACTTCTAACACGGGTATTATCGAGTATTAATAAGCAAACACCTTTATTAAACACGGGAGATTTATCCGTCTGTCGCGTGTACTTGATTCAACACTAGTTATGACGGTTATGCGCAAAATACGGTAAGACCACGAAGGTTTCCCGAAAACACACGAGGTGCAGCAAAACTCAAATAATCATTGTTGTGGCAAGTTGCTACTTATTTATGAAAATACATGAGTTTAATAGCAATTAGTATTATTGTTCTTGTACTAAGTATATGCTACATGTATATTAGCCAATCAGGAATAGTAAAACAATCGCGGGGTGGCAGCAAAACTCAAATAATCATAGTTGTGGCAAGTTGTTACCTATTTAAGAGAATACATGAGTTTAATAGCGATCAGCATTGTTGTTACTTCTACTAACTATGTGCTGTAGTTTAGATACAGTACCAATAGTCACAAGTAATACGTTACTTACCACATATCAACAGCTTAATTACGATGATTACACAATAATTTGTCAGGTACGCTGTATAATAGCCGTTAATAAGAGTTAATAAAAGTTATAGTGAGAACTTGCATTCAGCAAACTGGGTTTAGTTGCAGGTATTAATTGAGGAGAATAGTTGCAAGTGAAACTTAATCTATTGTAAATGATTTTTTATCAAGTAAACACTTTACTTAACCCATTTTTCTCAGTGAGTGACCATAATCTGCAGGGTATTTATTATCGAAAGGCAAATGTATTAATCTTCAAGTGTCATTTACTTTTATTTCCTAAACGGAACACCCTGTATTTTGTTGTTTCCTTTTATTCCTTTTTTATTTCTCCTTAAGTTGTTGTGACATAATATTGTACTTAAGGTTAATATTTGTTAAGATTATATAACGTTTTCAAAATCAAGAACCAATTCTTACTATATTACTTATTATGTTGGTTAGTAGGCTTTAGAAAAGATGACTGCTAAGAACATCGAATTTATTTATTATTTTATTATATTTTAGAAATTATATAGAATATATTATACTTATATACTATCCCGCCTTGGCTTTCGGCCAACCCCTTTCGCCATTACAGGGCTCGGGCCCACCCATGAGTTATTACTACGCCTGTGCTCGTGGAGCGACTTAAGATATTCGTCTCTTAGCATTCGCCAAGGAGTGAGGAAAACCATGAAAACCTCCACGAAAACCTCACTCACCCTTATAATCTGTACTATAGTCTGTAAGAATCGCAACGAATCACACCATAATAACTGGTGGTAATCAACAATAGCTCACACCAAATGCTAGAAGTGTCGGCCACCTTGTTCTATATACAACGCCACATGCTCTTGAAAAGAATTGTTCACATTGCGAAGAATATTCATGGAAATATTTATAAATGCTTGTCGAATTTCTGTTCCTATATCATATTTCGTGGTGGCTGTGTACAATTTTTTTTTACCTATCCCCACAGAAAGTAGTCTAATTTTGTTAGGTCAGGTGATCTAGCTGGCCATTTAATTGGTCGATTTCTCCCAATCTATCTCTCAGAAAATTCATCGTCTAAAAATACCTTTATCTTATTTTATGGTGAACTGGTGCTCGTGTAGAAACCACATGCTTTTTTGCAGGTTGAGAGGAATATCGTCCAATAAATTTGTCAATTCGTGCTGCAAGAACTGCAAATACCCTTGTCCAGTTAAGCGTTAAGTCTTCAAAAAAAAAATGAGGCGCAACTACATAACTCCCTACAATACTATACCAAACATTTCGTGAACACCTCGTTTGGCCGCGAAATCGTACGAAATGCGGGGTTTCAGTTGCATAATAGTGAAAATTGTGTCTATTTGCGTTTCCATTTTTATCAAACATCGCTTCGTCAGCGAAAAATACAAATTCGAAGAAGAGTCTGTCTTATTGTGTTAATTTCCTCTGGACCCACAAAACTTCACGTGGCTTTCGACATCAGCATCATTGAGTTGTTGCATTAACTTAATGTCATATCTGTTTATATGCAGTTGCCTCTCCAGTGGTGTATTACCAACCATACCAATCAGTTTGTTATCTTCATGTGTTTCTTATGGGAAACGATAATCAAATCTTATTATAAGTCTTTTAAACGCTTTTGCATTTGGCTGCCTTTTATTTAGGTATTTCTGCTTATAGATTCTTGTAGCAACTGTACATTTCTCTTCACTTTCTTCTAACACATAAATCATGTCAATCAACGCTGCTTTTGAAAAAATTATTTTCAAAAACAGCCCCATAGTTTCAAATAATTTAATTTTATCTTTTTTTTTTAAAGCCTACCAGTTAACATAATAAATAATGCACTAAGAATTGTTCCTCTTCAAAAACGTCATATAATCTTGAAAATTTCTAACTTTAAGTATAATATTATGTTAACACAACTTAAAGAAGAATAAAAGAAAACAAAAAGAATAGAGGCTCTATTTAAAAAACAGAAGTAAATGACATTTGATTAATACATTTGTGCTTTTATAAAAAAAAAGCACCCTGTAGATTATAATCACATTTTTTTATACCTGCTGTATAGAGTCATCGCTAGTCTGCATAATTACCAAATATTGTTACTGGAAAATTAAGACCATGGCTACCGTGTGATATGTTTTATTATTACGTGCGATCTCAAAATTAGTGTTGCGATGAACGTGGTTTCATTCGCCTGTATAGTTATCAGTAAATATAGCAGTGTGAAGCCACATAACGAATGAAACAAAGGCTCAAGGTTGCTTTCACGATATGAATGGATATATTTTGTGAAAGGCGTTTATAATATGTTTACAATTTAATGTAGCGTTTTATAATTAGCTTACAATTTAGTTTTTGGGCAAATACCTTATTGATAATAACTTATTGATAAAATAAATAGTAAATTGTTTACATTCAAACAGGTTACTATACGTTTATGCTCGTGAAAGCAATGTGAAAAAATTACTTCATGCACAAGCCCTTCATTCACGCAATGAGTGAAGTAGACTGCTTGAAGTCGTATTATGAAGCGGACGATCTACCGTGAATGATGATGAAAGTTTCGTTCCCAACACTACTCAAAATCGTTCACATTTTCTTGAATAACTAGCAATCAAAAATAGTAAAAAAAATATATTTATAAAGCTATTTCAGTGCAATATTTGAATCTTTTAAACATACAGGGTGTGCCATTAAAAAATTAGTAGAGTCTTATGGTGCCACTCTTCTACTGGGCACTCTGTATATCTTGAAATAACTTTAAACTAAAGCTTTCCGATCTGTTACAATTATCGTATTTAATATCGTGTTGTATGTTCTATAGTAAGAATGTGTTATATTATTTTTCTATATTATTGACCCACCCAATATGTGGTTTATTTCCATTGCGATTGATTTTAGTCAGTACAGTAGTAAGTAACAAACAATAACATTTCTACGAATGATTAATTAAAAAATTCCTAGAATGCGACAGTTTTACACTCACCGCATTTATAGTATCGTGTTCCCCCTCTATCGATTCTCTTTTACAACAGTCAATATCTCCTTTTATGTAAATAAACATAGAAATAAAGCCGCGTTCCCTCCTTTACGTCATCCTACCATATGCATAAACACATTCGCGGTCTGTTTAATGTTTCCATTCCGAGTTCTCTCGGCGAAATATCTCGAAGTCGTCAGCCAGATAATCAAGATCTTTTATGCCGTTCATGACCCCGTTAACCTCGCCCAAAACAAATTAGAAGGACTACCCCAATCTGTCACAATCCTCTTATAAAATTTATCGTTTTATCATACTTTCTTTAGTTTTGTTTATTCTTCGTTCGTGTGTATACCGATTTCAGCGCACACTGCATCTTATATACGACTTATTCGTCGAATGGAGACCCGAAAAGGAGAGAACAAGAACGCCCGCTTCAAGGTTAACCGGTCCTGGGCGATCCGAAACCTATATTTCTTTCTGTAGAGATACGATGTTCGCGTATCTCTTTTTATGTAATCTGGCGTGGTCACGACGGTAACTTTAAAAGTCCATTTAACAATCGCTTACCAACGGTCCGAGTCGTACGTGCTTTGATTTATGGAGCGTCCTGGGAAGATTGATGTGTTTTCTAAGACTAAGCTTTGCTGTGGAGTACTACGAAGATATCTCGTGCGTGTAAGATGTGGTTTACTAATAAATTATATGCAATAATTAAATATCAATGTATCTGAACGAGTTACTATCGTATTGGTCTATTTTTCTTTAACATGCTCCAATTTCAATCTAAACATTGGATAGCGTATCCAAGGCTTCCAACCTTACAGGAATAAAAGTTTGTGGGAACAGGAGCTGTATTACTAAATCTTGGGAAATCATACAAAATCATCCTGTAAGTTCTTGAGGCATAAATCTATAGTTCTAAAAGTTTATCAGCAAACCACACTGAGAAAAATGGGCTAAGTAAAGTGTTTACTTGATAAAAAATTATTTACAATAGATAAAGTTTTACTTGGAACTATTCTCGTAATATATACCTGCAACTAAACCCAGTTTCCTGAATGCAAGTTGTTACTGTAAATAGTGCTTTTATTAACTGCTATTACGCAGTGTACCTAACAAATTTGTGGTAAGTAACGTATTACTTATGACTACTGGTACTGTATCTAACTACAGCACATGCTTAGTAGAAGTAACAACAATGCTGATCGCTATTAAACTCATGTATTCTCTTAAATAGGTAACAACTTGCCACAACTATGATTATTTGAGTTTTGCTGCCACCCCGTGATTGTTTTACTATTCCTGATTGGTAATGCTGTGGAGTAATGAAATAGTCCCCGAGGCGGCTACGCGCGTAGACGCGGACTAGCGTCAAGTAAGAGTTACGAACGTGGGAAAAGGTTGTCGAAAAAGGGTGGCCAAGGAGTACGGCTATTGTAGGTCAGTTGGAACGCAAATATATTAAAAATACCGGGTGGGTTAACTCAAGGCCCCATCCGTATAAAGAATCCAAGAAAATTGTTGAATTAACCAAAAATAATTGCGTTAATTTAACTATTCAGGCAGTGTTTATTTTTGTCATCTAATACGATACAGTTAACTAGGCAAATGTATATTGATTTCGATTACTGCTAGAGGTCGTGGGTTCGAATCTTGTTCTGGTCAATTGTGACAACCGGTTTTTTTTTTCTGGGGCCGTAATAGTACTTAGGAAGGAAATTTAAATATGTTAAAAAAATATGTGTGGAAAAGAATATCATATCATATTAAACCAGAATATTAAGAAATCTCTGTGCGAGGCATATGCACTTTCGCGCTTTACTTATTATTCTGAAATCTATCATGCCTGATTGGATGTCGATACTAACAACCGCATCCAAATAGAACAAAATTCGTGACTACGATACGGATTAAAGAAGTTTCAGCATATTTCATATAAGTTAATTGACGGTGATTGGCTTAATATGGAAAATCGGTTAGTTCCTTCGTTTTAGTAGTATCATACCCTTCCCCATTAGCATATTTTTTCCTATTCTGCGGTTCCACTTTCCGCTTGGTCTTTTTGTTTATTGTGTATACGTATTGACTCACACATCTTTCCACCCAATGTTAAGTTCTATCTTTGTTATATGTCTGTATTCCCTTCTTAATTGCATTTTCCCCAATTTTGGTTGTCATGTTGCTTTGTTTACTCTTCACTTTCATTATATTATTTCAAATTTTAATTTCTCTATGTTTGTATTCATATTTCTTCATCTGTTTGTATTATCTACTAATTGTAACTCTGTTAAGGTTATATCTTTTTTGACAATATGGCTATTAAAAAAAACAGGAATTTAATATTAAACAAAACGTTTCGATTTTTATTCATGTTTTTTCAAGTGTGTAGATAATCCAGGAGATTCATAATAAGAGTTGGAATTGAAGGATAGTAATAATTAAACAGATATAAGCACTAGCTAAAATGACTACATATGCATTCTTAATACATTTACTTGCGGTTAAATTGATACAGCAACTAAATTTTCGAATGCAAATAATTGTATCAAACATACAATTTGAAAACACATTAAAAATTTTGTTAAAATACAATACATAAAACAATACAACATATAAATATATAAAATATTACTGCGAGAACACGTATATGAAAACGCGTACTTTTTTTTCACTAATATCTTATCAATTTATATGTTTTTTTTTTTTTAGTTAGTGCTTATATCTATTTAATTATTAGTATGCTGTAATTACAGCTCTTCTTATTTTTTAAAATAGCCATATTGTTCAACAAAAATGAAGTTTTAACAGAAATTCTAACAATTTATGTGTTTAACGTGACGTTAAGTTAATTAAGAATATCTCTACCATGTTATTTTTATGTTTAAAAGCTATTCGGTAAATATAATATAATCACAAAAGTAGTAATGAGGGAGAAAGTAACTTTTAAGTCATGCTTTTTCTACATTTCAATACATCACATATCTCAAAGTACCCTCTCCATTAATCAATCTTGCAACCACAGTTTACTGTTGGTAAATTCAAAAGGGGAAGTCGTTTCTAATTTCCATTGAAATATTTTCAATTTTTTTTTCTTATTTCCGTCTTTCGTGTTATTATGTTATTATTGAATTATCGATTCCGTGTAAGTACGGCACGCAATTCTAATAAAAGTAAAGTTTTGTCCCAGAGGGAACTACGTGACCGACTCGATCCTATTATTAAATTAATTAGATGCTATCTCGTGTTTTACTGCGGCAATAAAACGTCCAAAAACCTTCAGGGTGGCGAGGCATTTCTCCCAATAATCTTCAATTTGAGTCATTTCGGAAAGTTATTCCTACGTATAAAATACTCATTTTAAATGCTGTTTGTGTCAACACTGAAGTTGAGTGTTTAACAATTGATCAAAGTGATTTTCTAAACTCATAATTTTTTTTTTCCATCTAAAGTAAATAATTATCTTGTGATTGGTTTATAGAAATGTCTGAGTTTAATGTAGCCATAACTGTGTTTTGTGGATGCTGTCTGAAGTGAATGCCAGGATGCCACATATATTTAAGGAGCGTACCAATTATTTTACTAATGAGCAGATATTAAATTTTTGCAAAAAATTCACTCAACAAAAGATGCAGTTACTTACATTATTGCAAGTGAATAAAATGTGCAAAAATGCACTGACAAAAGAGATTGCATTACATGAAAGTTTTATAACTTTTGGTTTTTATTATGTTCAACGAAAAGAATACCTTTTTTCAGAAGAAAAGTGTTTATTTTAATTGAAAGTAGCCTGCTGTTTTGCCGGAAGACTAAAAGCCGGACGTTTGGTTTATTTTGCGCGACACGCATATGATATCATTGTTTAAACTTTTGGCTTTTAATGGAATCTCTTAAATCTGTATCCAAGCTGAATGCTTTTTTACGCGGAAGTAATTTAATTTATTTCATTCATGTTTCCACATGCATAAGTCTCAGATACACAAACAATAATGAACAAAAGTGAATATTTTTCGCGCGAGGTTAAAGAAAACTTTTCAGTTAATGCTGATTTACTTATAAGCCAAGGAAGTTTACAGTAGTATATAATGTTTGAAGGTTTTAAAACTGTTATACTCGGGAAAAATGATCTTGTGTTTTCAACCATTTTTCATGCATTTGGTTACAATTACTAAATTATTACTTGATTTAGGAATATTAAAAATTTTTTTTTGGCTAGTAGATTTATTTGAAGCTAGCGTAGTATTTATTAATTTAACTAAATATTTCCATGGAAGTAAAAATAAATATCGCATTTTTTTTTCTATATAGCAGTTTTCTCCCCATATAGTACAGGCAGCATGAGCAGATATACTTATGTGTAGTAGAGAAATTGTCGCATAGATGGCGCATCTCCTATTCCATTCCAGTAACAGATAATATTTCGCACAAAATAGGCAAAATAGGAAACTATGATCGTAACATACTAATCTGGTATATTAACCAGATCAACATCTGATAGGAGTCATGGCCATTGAGAGGACGATTTCTTTAACGGCACACTGAGAGTGCTAGCGATGGGTACACTGCGACCAACTCCCAATACTACTAGGATTCTAACATTCTAACGGCAAATCCCTCCTTAGTGCATGGGCTTTTGGAGACAATTCATTTTTATTTCAATTAAAAATGATCACGGCATTTTGTTGTGTTTACGCTTAAGTCTAAAATGAATAAATGTTATAAGAAAAGGAAAAACCTCTTGAATAAAAATGCTTACGGTTTTTTGCCAATCTGCATAGTTTTAAAGTTCAAAATAAAAAGGACTTGAATCAACTATCAATATCTTTCACTTAAACGAGTAAACTGTTTCAGCGAAAAATATATTATTTCTGAAGAAATGTGTGAATTTAAAATTATATTCCTTTTCAAGGAAACACCAAATCATGTTGGCCATATAGAAAACGCAAAAAAAAATTGGTTTAATGCAATTCCTTTTAAATGAAAAGGATATTTTTCTCAGTGTGGTAGAAACAGTTGTTCCATGCACAGTGCTTCATAGCATGGCATATACATGTTGGAGAATTAGGTTATTCTTGTAAATGAAGAAGTGTGAAAGAGAATTAGGTAGTGACTTGTGGTACAAACAAAAACTATTTTATAAACTTATTTTTTTGTTCCAATATCCATAAACGCATCTTCATATGTAAAATTGAAATAAAACAATATGTGCGCATGCAAAAAAATAGTGTATATAATATATTGTTTGTGAGTATTAATATATTGTTTTGTAAGGAAATATATTAGAATGAAATGCCTAAATTAAAATCTTGTTTCGCAGCTATCCTTTCTGCAGTGCCGGATCTCTATCTGTAGTTCTGCTTTCTTAGCTTGCATAAGTAGTCCTTCATCTATATTCCTTTTGCAGTGTCATTTAATGTTTGTAGCGTTTTTTCATCATTTATATTGAGAAGAGGATTCATCTTGTAGCCCAGTTTTATTTATAACATTCAAATTAACCCGCTGAATCAAGTAAAGCTCCTAGGTTAGTTTACGTGTAAAAAAATCGGAAAATAATTAAACATTCAATTAACATTGAATTACATAATAGCGAATGAACGCAGTTCGCAAGCTGATAGACGTTCCTTTGAACCTAGGTTATCACAATTTTGTATACAACAGCCCTAAGACTGACACATATATGTCAATATACTGTAATTTAATCAATACAAATCATGCTACGTAATATTTGTAAGTATTAATTTCTAGTGATTGAAATGCCGACGTAAAAATTCCAAACCGCAATCGTTAGCTTTTGTAGCGCGAAACCAGTTTCCCCTCTGGCTGAGACCTGGCGCATTTTTGCTGGTAAAGTAAGTATTAGGACGTTGCACTTTTGAATTTTTTTTTTGCCGCGGCCACCACAATACAGTACCGTAACATCGAACTCGTTTTGTATAAACGGAAAAAAAAACTACAGAATGAATCTAGAACTGATTCTGTCGAGTATTTATACCATAATCGATGTTACATAAGTATATATATGAAGCATTAATAAGTAATAGTTACTAAATGATAAAAAGTTGGTTTTTTCCCGCAAATTTTGATGAGGAATCGAATGCAATATCTTGTGAAATACCTTGGTGTTGAGTTTACTGCAAAAGCAATGAAATCTGTTATTTCTTAAACACCTTAAGTCAATTTTAACTAAACGTAACATTAATTAACAGATTGTTTAAATAATAACCGATTCAATCTATAGTCAAATAGATAATACTATTTGACAGTTTTTAAAAACTATAAGTTGCTCATGTAGACTATCATACTTGATGAATGATCAAATTTCGTCTACAAAAGCTTTTCAATTATTGTAGATCATAAATTTGTAAAACCAAAAATATAGCGAGCTCGAAAACAATTGCAAAAATTGCGTAAGAGTAATTCAAACGACATATTTTAAAATAAGTTCTAAATAAAAACTCAATTGAAATAAGGAAGAATGCTGCACAAAAAAAATGTAAAATACAATAGGCAAAAACAAGACAAATTAACAGAAGGTGATGTATGTGTACGATCTTGTTTGATAGAAATAGAAATTAATTTTGATGCAATTCATAACTTCAAAATTCGAATTCGAACAGGTACAATTAACGTTAGCCGATCTATATGTGGTAGCCCTAAATTAAGCAAATTAATTTTTTACGACGAAGGTTATATTAAGTTTGTTCGAACATGCAGTTCGCGAACGGTTCATCATCATGTCAACCAATCAGAGAACGCCTTTCAGTTCGCGAGAACTCCAATTTGTTTTCTAATTGGTTCACGCGATCACGAACCGTTCGCGAACTGCATGTTCGAACAGCCCTATTAAATATTGTGAAGTAAATTCCATTACATAATAACATATACGAAATGAAAACAGATTAGTTCTACTTTGCTAATTTTTCGAAAATTATATGAAAATATTAAAGCATACGTACCAAATGCCTGTGGGTATATATTTTATCATAAAGAAAGGAAACGTGATTTGAAGATATTACTGTTTCCATTACTTAACTTTCAATTGTTCATTTTTAGGCCTTTACAATACACATACAGTTTCTTAAGCAAGAAACATGACAATTTAATAAAACAATCTCAAACAGATATCAACGTGCTAAAGAAACAATATCTCAGAAATAATAGTAGTGACGATAGGTACTTAAAAAAATGGCATTGTTTCACGAACGTAAAAATGTCATTGTGTTCCTTACATGTGAAAGTTTTTTTTTTATGATGTATAAATTGGATAATAACCAAGAAACGAAACTTCGTTCAGTGTTTGGCGAAATTCAAAGTGATTGCAAACATATATACCGAGTGTCCCACATTTATTTGTCCACGTATTTATTTGTAAATCAATGCATGTAGAAGTTGCAGAAAAAATTGGTGAAATTGAGGTATAATTGTACATTTTGCAATGACAGATTTTACCGTTATAACACCCTGCTTACAAGTGGCCTTGCACCACTCTATGCCAGTGTATTTTCTTGTGGCTAACAAATACAGTCATACGCATTAATTAATTCGAAATATCTGTGTTCTAAATGTTTTAATGTGGATTTTGTCGGCCGGTGAACATAACATTATTGCTGGAGTAATTTTAAGACATTTTTAACTCGATCTATTGTTATTGGTTCGATTCTTGCTGTTTTGTTATTTAACAATAGCAGTAATAATATCTTTATTATCATGCAAACTCCACATAAGATGTATAAAGTCTTATAATGATGATAAATAGCTGCCATTTTGAGACGAGATTGTACTTCTATCTGACATACAGCCTATATGATTGGTGCAAACTAAAAGAGAAAGCTGAGGTATCTGTTGCTAAAACAATGAAATAGATCAAAGTTTCTTTGACACATTGGGAATGGCTAATAATCTATTCCACATTTGGGTACCTGGGCACTCACTGATTCTTGGAAATGAGAAAGCAGATATCCTTGCCAAAAAGGGTGCAGCGGAGCAATTTCAGGGACCAGAACCTGCTATTAGTAAAGAAAGTACCCCAATATTGGAACAATTGTCCTGGTTTGGTGTATACGAAAGAGTGTATTACACCTAGTCATGCCAGAACCAAGGAACTGCTAGAACTTGTCCCAAAATGCCAAAGTGATTGTTTCTATCTTTACAAGTCACTGTAATCTCTGAAAGCACCTACACAGAATCTGACTCTCTGGTGAAACTAAATGCCGACTGTGGTTAGAAGAGAAGGAGACAGTTGAGCCTATTTGCTGCCATTGCCCTGCTGTCAGAAGAATCAGGTATGTAATCTTTGGAAAGACTGACCCTTCCTGGAAGACTTGAAAACAATCTCATTCAGCAAGATACTAAGCTCAAGGGCCAAAACTTGTTGGATAAACTCTAAGATAATATGTGCTCTACAATAGACCGTAGTGGTCACAGTGAACGAGGACGATTAATCGAACCATGCGGATGCAATCTCTTACTTAAGTACTACTAAACTATGTAACTAAAGCATCCTTCCGTAATTCTATGCGAGAAGAAGGAATGAATAATACACAATAGGGTGATAATTGTTACATTTTTTTTATGTTATGAACACTAGATGCTTACGTCAGTAGTGTCAAGGAATGTCAACCTAACGACACTGCTAAAACTGACAACGCCAAAAAAACCGAGAAATAGCATTTTCAAATTATAAGTTAAGAAAACTTATGGTGAAGCTAGGAATAGAAAGAATGTAACAGCAAATATAATGTATTTTCAAAAGGTGCAAAACTACAAAAAGAAATGCAGATGAACCACGAGAAATTCTAAATAATAGAAGCTTATATGATTTTGTATATGAGAATTCGAGATAAGGGTTTTCTATTTACTACTGTCAACTAGAACTAAATATGTGTGTTTCGGTTTGGATTGGAGCCGCGGGAGAGTGCAAATTTTGTCGTACAGGGGTATTTAGGTCGTCTTGATTACTTTGGGAGGCGCGTGGCGCAGAAGGGATTAATTTTTTTCAATGGTTAAATTAATTATTTGTCACAACACCGGTGAGGAATGGAGCTAATCATAATTTAAATGAGTGAATTGATTTTTAATTTTTTGACAATTTCTTAATTTGGAGCAATTTCTAGCTGTAATTTAGTGCTTATGTAATAGCGGTAACAATAAGACACTATAAGCTGTGTGCAGAGGTTTTAGAAACAGTAGCAGCTTTTTTAAACTGCTCACCAGAAGTTGCAGAAGCAGGTTCACTACTGCTAATATATCAAATGTATGTACCACTTATTGTTAACAGATCGATTTTGAAATTCTGAAAACCGTGTTTAGACATAATTTTATCAAAAACAAAATTTCATAGGAAAAAAGCTGTAGGCAGAAGCTGGTGGACTGTAAAGGTGTTATTGGATATAATAAAGGTTTTTAAATCTATTTGTGGTCAAATATCATTTTTATCGAAGAAAGTTTATCTTTATTATGGTTGTATGAATTTAGCGGTGATTCACTGTGGGTTTACCAAAGGTTTTAAGAAATCAAAACAGTCCTTTTATACGTGAAAGCTAGAATAAATACAACTTATCACTAGACTTTCCCATGATATACGATTAAAACTTTAGTTTTCCTTATCGCATAGTCGAATGAATCACAATCAGATTCTGCAAATAATGTTGAAGCTAGTTCAAACTTAAGCCATGTATTTATAATGTTATATTATAATATTTATATTATAGTATTGCCAATATTTATATGTAAATATTTCTAATACGAGGCATTTAAGTTACGAAAAGTCATTTGTTTCATTACTCATATCATCCATTGTTTATCGTTAATACCGAGATTTAAAATTATGATACTTATTACATTGTGACGGCGTTCATGTCACATTGATATCCGTTATTAAAATTGGAAAACAACGCGAAATCTTATTTAATTTTTGTGATTTAAAAAGAGGTTTTTTTTATGAAAGGCAAGATAAAAGTGGTTTCATCACACAATCTTTACTTCCATCGATGAAATAGATCTTTATAAATAACTATTACATAGGTATAATAGGTATAATACAGAGAGAGGCATTTTAAGTAAATATTTATAGTTGATTATACATTTCCATAATTATCAACTAACTTACTTTAAACTCTAACGAATACAGACTAAAATTTTGAAGTTGTTTTCTTTTCATTTTCCGTATGTGAGATACTATTATAGATCTGATAAAATCTTTTATTCATATCTTTCAAACGTTAAAGCGGTTAACATATTAGGGAATATTATCAACAAATACTAACACGGTGATAAAAAATAAATATTACTACAAGTAGGTTTCGTCTTGTTACTTTAACCTGACTTATTTATAAAACTGCCGATCTTCACATTTGTTGATTTATCTAGTCGAAAAATAAACAGGTGATGATGTACCATTAGGATTCATTACACGCGCTTGCTAGTACATTAATAGACTGATAATGAATGAATTAGTATACAAATGTTAGTAACTAAAACCATTGATTGACTGATTGCTCTATCTACACATTAAGATTGATCGCTAAAACATTTTATCACCTGTAATTACAGTTAATTAGTACTAAGATAGATAAATATCTATAATTTCCTCACCAATTTAAATTCAAGGCTTTTTCAAAGAGACCAAAAAAAGGTGTTTACCAGAAACTCAACGCTTTTCATAAATATATATAATTACTGAATTCTGGCAATACCACTTTGTGTATGTAAAAAAAAAGATCCAATCATCGAAATTGCATAGCGCCGAGTGTAGATTTTGCATTTTACATAAATTAATCTGACTGTACACCTGTCCCACATGTTCGTGTATAAATACCTCTTCCGCTAACACGAAAATCTGTATCTTCGACAGGTGACAGTGAACATTTGCTAGTTTCGATTTCTGCGAAGTGCATCTAGACTGCTAGTGGCTTTTAACCGCTGCACAATAGCTGTTCAGTGTTGGTAAAATAAATTCTTCGACTACCTGCACCTTTGAAGGTTGAAGGCCGATGGAGTGAATTGGTATCCTAAAAAGGATTGATGTGTTCAATTTAAATGGAGGATTCAGTTTCTCTGATCAGAAAGGGTATAAAAGCGCGTAAAAATATGTGACGTGTAGAAGAAATCGTTTTCTAAAAGAACAAGTTTCTAGTGTATTTCTTATTTGTAAACAACTAAAAGTTGTAATATCACTATTGAAACGAGTACTATAACATAAAGTCAAAGACAAAAGATTGGATACGGAAAGTAATATTTAATTGTATACTTTTAGGTTTATATTCGGAGCCATAGGTAAGCCTGCTAGTTTTCACAGATAATAAATACAGTATCGTCGACTAAATGTATCATTGAATTCAAGCTGGAAGCATCGTTCAAAGGAAAGCTTCTGATTTTTTTTTTATTGCCAGACATAGTATACATAAAATTTTGCTATTTGGTGTCTTGCAGTGATGGTATAATTGTGTGATTTTAACAATTGAATGATTTAATAATCAAATATTCATGCTCATTAATGTATGACTAAAAGAAATGTTATCCGTTACTCGACTTATAGCACTCGGATTTGGCTGTGATTACCTTATAATCAAGTTCTCGAATGGTTTTGAATAACTGAATGATTCGATCCTGATCATTCACTTACTCGCAACACTAAATGTTTTCAATGATCGAGTTCTCGAATGATCCTCAATTTGATTAGATTTAGGTCCACCTATTATGCCAATCCACATTTTTAGACAAATTGTATACTAATGGAACAAAATCTGAAGTGCAAGAATCTAAGATGAATTCTTCTAATAATTAGATTTTTCATGCCTGACGTGCCTGCGATTTAACTAATAATGAATTCGCTAATGGTTACTCTTTTATAGATGTAGTCGGGAGTATAAAGTAAGCCCAATAATAAACAATCTGTAAGAAGAGCTACGACTTCAACGTCAGAAGAAATCAGAACGGAAAGTGTGTTAAATTGCCTTTCTATCGTATTTCAAAAGGTTTAAGTGACACCTGTGAAGGACAAAATTTGCTCCACTTTGAGTAACACACTGAGAATTCTTTTAGGTAACGCGAAAGATAAACCTCATCTCAATGAAAGATTACAAAATCGATTGTAGCGGGTGTGTAAATAAAGTTTACATTGAACAAACAAAGCGTGCGATCGGAACTGGAATTAAGGATCATATAGTAAGTTATCGCTATGGGAGGCTTGAATTATTCAGCGTTGCGCAACATACAAACGATACCGAGTAAATCGATATAGAAAAATTTGGAGTAGTGAAAAATGTATAATCTCGGAAAGAGTCTTTCTTCACTTAATTAATTCGGTCTTGGGTTAATAATGGGAACCCACGTGTTCCCGAAACAATTGTTCCGAATTAATAAAATCTGAAAATGAATTTCAACAACAAAACCATTTGAAACTAAAAAGAGTAGACTTTATCAATTTTCTTATTTTGGACACCTAATTTGAAATCTTGTTTTTGTTAGAGGCAGACCCTATTAGCTTATCAAGCGATCAGAAAATTAGCAGTGTTTATGAGGAAAAGGTGAAGAGTTTATATTACAAATGCCGTTAAGACCGATAATTTCATGCACACAAAGCCTCTGTTATGCATTGTTTAAATAGTTTGCAAATATAATTAATAAAATAACCGCAAACAATTGAAAATGAATTCAAGAAATGTATAAATAATATTACTCCATCAAAAAATGAAGTATTAATATCATTAGACGACAAATATACGCAAAACTTTAATTAAGGACGTTTATTTACATGAAGATGGTCAGAAATAAAATGCCACACTAATATACCTATATTAGAATTTTTAGAAGCAATTGATTTTATATTTGATAATGCATATTTCCAAATAGAAAACAAATATTAGAAACAATTGGATGGTTGCGCAATGGGCTCACCAATATCAAGCCCATTGGCCCAATTAGTCTTATAAAAGGTAGAAAACCAAATAAGAAAAAAACTAAACTTTAAGCCCAATTTCTATAAAAGATACGTGGATGATTGCATGGAAAGTTGGTAACTCCTCAAAATATAATTATAATTACAAGCATGCCTATTGCTAATATTAGATTTTGATTTTGCACTCAGACAGAGACCTCGTCAAGGCTTTAAAGATGCATTGGTTGCTTATATATACGAAGCACTATTGATCATGTGGCCCTTGCCTTGAAAGTTTTTTTTTTGAAATTTTTATGTCTTGATTTCTCAACAGCTCCTCTACTTGCCTCTTTCAGTGTAGTTCCGCTCTCCATTTTCTATTATCTGCACTTCTAGAATACTATAAATCAGACGATATTTTCCATTTCTTAGAAAATAATGAAACCACCTAATCTATCACCTAATTTATTTGACAACTTCTCCATAGCTTTGGTTCTCATTCATCATTCATTCATTCATTCATTAAAGTTAGGGTGGGCACTTAATGTCCGGGCACTTGAGCTAGGTGCTCACTGTACCATCCATATTAATTCTCTTATTTCCACTCGAGCAGCTTGGTGTTCTCTATAAAGCCCAGTGTCTTTCCTAGTGGAAACTTGAGAACCTTCGAGGGGTTCAATAGATTTCTCCCGAAATACTTCTGCCTAAGAGCTTTGGTTCTCCATACAGTGCATATAAATCCTGATTACTTCTCCACACTCCATACTCATATCCCATCCTCCTCTTTTTCTCTATTCTCCTGAGTATCTTTCTTTCCCGCACTTCCTGTAACGGAACGGGTTTTCTTATCTGGGAAATTTTAGGATGGCCAGCCTAAATACTCTCCCAAATTCTCTTTACACTGAACCAACGGAACCACCCCTGTTTTACAGATAACCCAACCTGCCTTTTTGAATGACGAGCCACCGCTGGAAAACAATTCTTTTGTTTGGTAGCGATTGGTTTTAGAAGATTTAGCCAAAGATATTTTACGATGGTGTTTTTTCTCAATCAGTCGAAGTAGGGCCGTTAGTTTGCCTGAAGATTGTAAACTTTTCCACCTCATCGTCTTTCTCTCCGGAACTTTATTGAGGGGGTACAAAATGAACTTAAAATTTAGCGAAATAATAGAGTCGGTAATTTTAACAAATATATGTATATTGAATAAAATGAAACAAATAGCAATAAGGATAACAAGACAACAGATTAAATAGTATGGAACAAATAATATCAAAACGTTAAGATATCAAATTAAATAAAATATGAAATAAAAAACAAATTATTGAATAAATATTTCAAAATTTTGTAATATCGTTGATCATAAATCCAGTGTAATTTTTACTTTATAAAATTATTTATTAAGGGAGAGAGAGAGAGAGAACGAGTTACGGTTTCTACGTGTTTGCAATGGTTAGTTTTTAAGCAAAAATTTTAGAGAGAAATTAGAACATCTTACCAACCGATGTGAGTAATTAAATCCTCCCCTAATCCAAAATATTAAAGGCACAATAGTTTTACACAACACACACACATAAATTTAAAAAAAGGGGTTTGTTCGAACGATTTTAACACAAAATCAGAAACACCGAGGAAAGCTTTTGCTTCCTGTTTTCGAATTTTCAAGCTTAAGTAAATTACAGAATTTAACAATAGAAGTTTGATTTTAATATTAAAATTTGGAAACGCCCGGTAACGAAGGGTAGCGCGTGCTTTTTATGAAGCTAAATCGGTCCTCCGCGAACTAATTAATTCAAAAAGACAAAGTAAAGGGTTTTTATAAACTTTAGTTATGACATTATTCCGCACCGCTATATTCGTTCCACTTCTCTCCACTAGAGGGCGCAAAAATGGCGGTTGGCGTTGTTTTTTTGAACTTCAAGCGCCCTTCTAGAAAGTAATGTGGGATTCGCTGATCAGCAATCGTAACATACAATAGACAAAGAAGCAGATAACATTTAAAATAAATACAGCATTATTGTAATCATGCGAGACTTTAAACAAAATAGACTGTCATTTCCTGTGGGGAAAACGCTGTTACAGCAGATGCCACATTACTTATCAACAGCTTACTAATAAAATAAATTTAAAATACTTTACACTATATCAAATGGAATTTCGAATTCTTACATTCCAGTTCTTCCTCTGCTTTTTCCTATTCATGTCCATGTTTCACTTGCAAAGAGTACCGTTGGTTTAATAATCGTTTTGTACATCCTAAACTGGGCAGACCTTTCAGAGTATAGAGTTTTCTTGGTTTGTTTTGACTTTTCCAACATACCGATTCCAAAACCCGGTTGAAAAACACGATAAACATGGCGTCGCTCTGCTTTAACCCTTTCGTAACTTCAAAACTCTTTTATACTTTATATTATTTCCCCAAACTGCATAACTTGTTGCAAGTATTAAGCTGCTATAATATTTCCAAGACTTTTTTTCTTCTAAACGAATATAGGTCTTTTTGAAACAAGTACGGTATGTATTGACGTTCTATGTCCTTAACTTGTTTCTTGTATTTGTTTTATAATGTGGGGATGGTCTACAACGATCGGGTCCTAAGATTCGCCCGAAAATCACTTGCTAGAGTCTCCTTTTACTAAAAGGTGACTGAATTTTTCAAAAATCATGAAAATGTATATCTCTTACATAATATTTCTTTTACATAGTCTAAGTCTAAACGATATAAATTACTTGCAAATAAACTCGACTCTTGCTTTAAAATCTTATATCACGACATTGAAAACCGAAACGAGTTTCTCGTACTTATTATAAACCTGTCCTACATTCACTGCATTTTTTCGACTGGTATTGGACAATAAAGTTACTGTAATCAAAACCTATTGTTTTGCCGTCTAGATAATACTTCCTATCATCAACATGTTAAACGGAAGAGTAGAAAACTCTTGGAAAACGTGAAAGATAAAAGATACCGTTCTTGAAGTATGGTGCAAGTGCAAAGCATATATTCGGTCAGGTCATGCATTCATCTGCGGCACTTAGACGGACTGGATTACGCGACCTCAACCTAATTCTAGGACGCAGCGATCAATAAACACGACGATTGGAACACATGCATTCGCGTTATTGGCGCCTCAACAACGCGGGAAATGCATCATAAGGCGATATTAAACTAATGCAGTAATTTAATGCAGTGCTAAAGTCCAGAGTAATAGGTTTTCATGTTTGTTGTAATGGTTCTAAATTAAATAGAATAAGTAGGCATAGAAATCGGGATACCGATTTAAGTACTTACAAGTCAGTCTTTTATGGTATATACATATACATACTATGTACCATAAGAGATTAATTTATTTTCTACCTGTTTCGCATATTGATGATATAACACTTCGGCGAAGAGAAAGTTCTACTGTTCCTAAGTTGTTATACGTTTAACTGAAAGAAATGCATGTATGTACAGTTCTCGTCGAATCCAGAAAATTTAAGACTAACCCTTAGCTATAAGTGTTACATATTAATTTTATTCTGTTTGTATAGATATGTAATCGATGAGAAAGATATTTCTTGAAGCTGAAGACATTGGGGATCTTAAGATACAATCCAAACTGGTTTAGTAAATAAATAAATAATAATAAATAAAGCATATAATAGCGTAGAATATGTTAGAGTTATTTAATTAGAACCAACTATCCTATTAAAGTTGACTAATATTGTCAATAAATGATAAATATCAATATATTTAGAATTGATAATTGAGAAATTTCAGCATACTATAAAAAATATTGATGGTAAGTATAATTTTGAGTTCTTGTTTTAGTTTTTCCCTGGTTAATCTTTTACACTGAAAGGTAAGAGATTATAGATTTTTATTATTACACTGTGGAAAATATTACGGTGTTGGCGTTAATTTTGCGCTAGTCAAATATTTTAGTGTTGATTTTTACAAACTTTGCCAGACGAATTGACTACATGTGTTTAGTAGAACAGAAATACTAGAATTTGTGTGAATCTTTGTTCAGATATTGAGGATTTACTATTTTCTCTAGACATTCAGAAGCATCAACCAATCAGAATTTTCCCTCGGATAGAAATATAGAAACCCCACCTATCTAATACAGTATTGCATTATACGCACCACCTGCATTGCACGTGTATCTGTTTTCGAGTTTTTTCTGCGTATTAACATATCCAAACAACCACCAAATGTGACTGACCTGCAAAGTGTAACCTTGTGTTATTAAACGTTAATTCCAGTGGGCATAAAAAATTTCAACATCTTAAAGATGTATTGGGAACAACTATTTACGTAATTAGTTCAGATTTGAATCAAATAGCATAAACATTCTCTTAATTTTATAATGTTTCTTCTATTTTTATAATTATTCTCAAAAAATAATTTTAAAATTTCGTTTCGTTGAAACCAAAACTTTTGAATGAGTGGTTCTGTATATTTATAATTGAGAAAACATCTTAAAGAGAGAATATTATAGCACTAAGAATTAGGAGTTGCATATTAAAAAGACGTTGTGTTTAGAAAACGGTGTTAAATCATCAAATAGATCGCATTCATTTAGTTAAACAGCTAGTAAATTTGTCTAGTCTAGATCAAATAAAATGTGACTAGAAGTATATCATAATTCTACGTGTTAGTTGGACAAAATAACCCCTTAGCAATAGACAATACTTGACTATCTTTGTTCGTCAAATTTAAACTTCTATAGTTCTCGACAAAATAACACGAAAACAGTGTGGACCTCTCCTGACTATTAAATTAGTCAAAAAAGTGTTAAAATTTTCAACAGTGTAAGTAAGTGCACTTTTATGTACAATAGCTTTTGTAGTTTGCATTGGGACAAGGTGTGCATTTTTATTTCCGCAAGTTTTATATGAGTGTCGAAATAATGAGCATTTAAACCACTTTATGCATTGTTTAATAAATTACATTCTCTTTTACTCTTCTTTTATTTAAATATTAAAAAGTGTTCCCAATGGAAAAGTTGACACTTGACACTACCATTCTATTCCGAAACTTAAATTATCAGTAATCTAAGATAGACATAGGTATAATTTGACATATGAAGGGTGATATGAGAGATAAAATCATAATTGAAGCCAGCCTATAAGTATTATGCTATTTAAGCTGCAATTATCTAGTAATCGTATATAGGAACAATAAGTTAGTAATTATTACAATCCAAAGAAGGCCGAGGAAACCAAAGAAAAAAAAACATACATAATAACAAGTTTATAATGCCCTTCCTAAAAAAAATGCATAGGACCTCTACTGTTGATACCTTTCGCAGAGATCTTAGATATCATTCGGTCTGTAGATTTCCGCAAATTGTCAGATTACTGAAGATTTTATAGAGTACGCAACGAGGAAATATAGAGACGAAATCCAAAGTTAAAAATGTAAGCGAAATATCGAAAATAATAATGTAAGATCATCAAAAAGGTGGGCTCAAATGTGGTTATTTTATCACATTGATGGTGAAATGTTGAAGACAATGAATATGCCTAGTACCTAATGATAGAAGAGAGATAGATACCTACCATTTAAGGTTTCTTTTAAGTAACAATATATAATCTGACACATTTCCAGAACAAACACAATTAATTCATATTAAAACTGGACCAAACTGTACCGGGTTCCATTTTAGATAAATAATCATCAACTGTATGATATTTCATGTTAGCTAGTAGTTTCTTTGCTGTTATTTTGCACCATTTAATTAAGAAAGCTTTTATTTCACGTAGCCCAATAGTTTACTGCATTGTGGTTACACTCCACCCTATGTTATGGAATCTGGAGACAACCTATATTGGGATTTGTATAAACATAGGAACATTAATTCTGCTGCAATTATTTCCTTTTGTATTTGTTTTACAAGAGAAAGTCGTAAGATTATTGCGAAAATGCTTGCTCATGAGCGTGAGCAAACGTTTATTTATGTACACCTCCCTATAAGATTCAATATCTTTCGATCCAAAAATGCTTCGCACGCAAAACTTTTTGAGCAAGAAGATCTTGGATGCATACGTAGAGGTACCCCATAATGCCAAGACGTAACGCCATAATGTAACCGAGATTCTATTCAAGCATGGAATGCAAGCAGACTAGCTTGTTCATACACGGTATTTGTGCAATGCATAATTAAACGAATAGAAGCTAAGTATCCGATGTGTCTTTTCTAATTTAGCTGTACATCTACCCACAATCCAAGAAACTTCATGCTGTCTTCACTGATCAAAGTTGAAGTGTAGAAGGTGAGCTTTTTTCAATATTTAATTTTAAATCATTTTGACCAAACCACGAGTTTAAAGCCATTTGCATCACATTGCAATCAATCGTGGCTTTATTGGTTTTTATGATTACCGGTGTATCATCGGCAAACACAATAGCTTTTCATAGCATCAACTTCAGTAAGTCATTTACATACGTCAAAAAAAAAAAAAGGCCCAACACCAACCACTGCGGAACTCCTCTCTGTATGATCATCCAATTAGATTGGCTTTCGTTGTGTTTATCCACAATGGTCTGCTTCCTGTCAGATATGTCATTATCAATTGCAACGCAAGTCCTGTAATGCCCATTATTTCTAACTTCTTGTATAGGATTTTGTAGTTGATGCAACCAAACGCCTTCTTAAGGTTAACAAGCAACACAATGGTTGTTTCTTTAGTATTTATGCCTTCAACTATTTCTTCCAAGGTTTGATACATAGCTCTAGTAGTAGGTCTTTCGGATATGTACCCATTTTAGTTGTCATAGAAAACACCGCACCCACTTAAGAACCCAAAAACGCGTTCGAATATAATTTTTTTTTCAAAAATTTTGCATGAGCTGCGAGCTCCAGCACAAGATAAGGAGTTGGGTAAACTTTATAAAGGAATCATCAAAGAAGTACTAAAGGTTGGTAGGAATCATCTCCCCACAGTAGTAGGTTTCCTAACAGGATATTGGGCAGTAAAAAGACCTCACTAGAAGATTGGGTTCAACGCTGGAGATACCCTCTGAGTGCACAAAGAGATCCCCTATTTTAGGTAATTCAAAAATAAAAACTTGAAAAATATTCCTATCAATTAGCCAGACATCCGTAGATACTAGTATAGGATACCAAAATACTGGAATAACTGATATGATTTAATCGATAAAGAAAATAGCAGATGAAATACAAAAAAAGAGCCTGTAATGTTTCCGGAAACTCCACGTTGAACGACCTCCACAAAGAGAAGTAATATTGCTTGATGACATTAAAAAAGTTATTTAAATACTTAAAAGTATTTGATTTAATAAACTTCTGAAATCTTAAATCTACAGTTCAATATCCATATGAAATGAAATATCAAAATTAGATTGGCGACATTTCTGTTTTTTAACTGCAGATTATTTTTTTACTTCACAGTCATTGATTGCCTCAAAAACGAGATGATTATTTGCTTAGCAATTATGTATTTAAATCAATGCAATAATTCAATTCTTATCATTTAAAAAAAAACTGTCGAAGGAATCATTTTATTTCTCAGTCCACACGCTTAAGTAAAATTAAATCCCGTATTGTATTATCTTTGAAATTTTACTCATTTATTTTTTATGTTAATCTTATAACACAAAATGTGTTATTTATGATACGTAGCCTTCATAACGCAATGATTTTTACACACATTTCTAACATTTCCCAAAACCATAACTATTTTAATATGTTTTCTACATTATATTCTCTAATATTTGTTCCAATGTTGCCACACCCCAGCATACGTTTTCCACCTTTATAGTACTTTCTCATATTAAGATTTTAAGGCAAGGTGATCTAGAAATATGAACTCTAATTTTCTATTTAACGTTATTTCACGATGTATTTTAAAAACAAAACAATTTGCTCGGTATGTTTTTGCATATACAAAATATATCTTTTTGACCATAATAATGAGCCTAATTTTAAATACATAAAAACTAAAAAACATATATACAATATACTTGATACAGTGGTATCTATATTTTGCTTAACAACTGCTTATAAATAGATTTAATCATAAAACAAAATTATATCTTACTTTTCTTAATTTCACTTCTTTGTAAAAAAAAAAATAGTAATGACAATTAACAAAAATATTATCTTAAAAAAAATTTGCAGACAATTAATTATTTTACCTTTTTGCATAAACTTATAAACGTTGCTCCATTTTAAAGCATGTTATCCACTCGTTTGCGTATGACTTATTAGATTAAATAAGATAAGATTACTAATGTCTCAGTGATAAGTTGAATAAAGCACTTGAAATGCAGTGAGTATCACGTTTATTTGGGTAAATTTTATTTTCATTCTTTTTACATGTTTAAAAATATAAAACTTTAAGATACACTTATCATACTTCGATTAGTTAGCTTATAATTTTTAATTGTATGAATTTGTGTACTAAGTGTACTTATGAAAAGTACCATCAATAATTTAAAGTACAGAAAAACAGGGTAACTTAATACATTGGTTTATTAGTTAATAGTATAGTCACAAGTGATTATAGAAATAATATACTCCCTATAGGATCCAAAATTTTCGAGCATAATTTGCAGAAACGCTTAGCTTTCCAAAGGTAAGAATTGATAAACTTTTTTGCAATGTATCAAGTGGTCAAACTGCAACTGTGTTATTAATAAATAGAAAAAAAGTGTATTTGGACTACGTATTACCAAAAGGTAATCAATTGGAAATTATATATTGGAGATTATACTTGACCAGAAGCTGAACTAGAACAAGCAAATAGAATTACCCACAAAGCAACATATTGGTCTTGCCAAAGAATTTTTGGAAAAACTTAAAGACTATAGGCGGAGACAATATATTGGTTATATCAAGGTGTCATATTATCCATGATTATCTATGTATCTACAATGTAGTGGCCAAACTTCAAAGAAAAGACAGCCTAGGTTAAACTGCAAAGAATGGACTGCTTGGAAGTAGTGATGGATAGTGGATGTTGCTCATGGAAATGTGAATTGCTATTTTTTCTATGGAGTTCTGTGCAATATATCTCTCCAATTATATGGTGGTTCATGCCATAATACTGCTTTTTTATATTATAGTCCTTTCTGCAAACTTTCCAAGCGGTGACATTTACATTTTCTGTAATTCAGTGGCATAGCTAAGAAGGGGTTAGAAGGGATATCTGTTCGCGGGCGCCAAATTAATATTTGAAATTATAGGACAAAATGTATTTTGGCAAACAGGAAGAACGCCAAATCTTCAGATGTCCCTAGGCGTTGAAAACTTTAGCTATGCCACTCCTGCAGTTATTAGCACACAAAATCTTATGTAATACATCAAGTTGAAGTTACTAAAAATATTTGTGTGAAATTTAAATATGGCTTTTCGACTTAATAGACCATTAAGTATTTAAATTTCAGAAAGTTCTTCCATTATTCTACTGCCCCACTTTTTTTTTTTTAATTTTATGCCCAGCTTTCATGTAGCTTTAATATAATTTAATATAGTCATATGTATATTTACATTGTCTGTTGTAGTGAAGTTATGTTTGATAATAAATAAAATGAAATAACAGTTTGGTTGTAAGTCTTTTTTCACTGTTTTTTTTTTATTATAAGTATCTAGACTAGTGACAGCATGTTTCGGCACACTTGTACCATCTTCAGGTTTCTATAAAACGTTGCAGGAAAACAATAATAAAGCAGGTCGTAATCAGTGTCCTGTATTTTGATTTTTATTATCAATCATGAACATTTATTTATTATTAGCATTTAAAAGGTGGATAATGAATATGTAACTGTGTATCTGTGGAAGTGTCACTTCCAACAAATACTTGCCTCATTTTATTTATTATCATAGTCATATTTATTTTGTTTGAAATTATTTCAAAAAGTATCCGTGTTAAACGTATGCAGTGCAGAATATAAACGATTAATGTGTGCCGCTTCTATGAAATATACCTCTGCTATCATCTTTGCAAACTGATCCAGATGATTGTAAAAACAATGATAGAAACGTCAATGAACAAATGCCAATTGTGGATTTGACAGAAAAATGCATACTAAGAAATACCATGCAAGTATAAATGATTGAAGGATTCTGGACACTATTTTTCTTCTAATAATATCAAAATTACTTTCTGTTTCTTTCAAATTACACAATTGTACGTTCCTCTCATTGCTTTTCTAATTATTGGGATCAGTTTCACATTTGAAAAAATAACGGAGGCAAGAGTCATATCTCTATAAGTGGCACACTTCAGTACTGTAAAGTTTTTTACTTTTTGTGAGATACTTTTTGAGGGTCTTTCGTGTTAATATACCTACTTATGTGAATGTATATACAGTTGAATCTCTCTATATTGAATTCTCATGTAGTATTCCAATTTGTTCAAATTAGGGAGAGTTTGAATTAAAAGAAGGGATACAAGAAACGATATTGATTTGTAGTATGTATTTGTACATATAATAAACATAAAAGCAGCCATATTATAACGTACACTTCAAAAACAGTTACATGTAGTGATAAAAAAATTATTAATTGAGGTTTAAAAAAAAATCCGTTTCATTTGTTTGTGTTAGATTTGTTGTTCAATGTATGCTTCCACCTTCTGCAAGTTTGTGAAAACTGATTTTCGATTTGGAGAGGGGAAAACTGACTTAAAATTTTCAACAAATGTCGGAATTTTTGATTTGATTAGATAAGAGTTCAAATTAGAGATTACCATTCGATTGGAGATACAAAATTATGAATTCGATTTAGGGAATTAAAGAGAGATTGATTTAGGGGAAGTCAACTGTATTTGCAAGCTTACGAACTATCAAAAATTTGTGATCAAAAAACTTAGCAGCACCATTAAAAAAAATTAGGGAGGAAGGGGGTAATTTATACGGAGGGGGTGGGTGCTATAATGGGAGAATCTTATGTGCAATGTCGTCACAATTCCATTGGCTTTTATTGCTATTTTACTTCCATTAGTTTCGCAGTAAATACATGTGGACAAACAGATGTGAGACTGGCGATTTAGGAGATTTATATTTGATATTTTTTTGGATTGTTTTCATTACATTAAGTATGGTAATCTGGATTATTTTGAATAGGGATACTTGTCCCTATATCTTAAAAGAGCCACTTATAACATTTTTGTATATCACTTATCCCAATATGCTTTAGTTTAGGTTTAAGCAGATGAATTTTGAGCTGATTCCAAAAGTAATAAATTATTCAAATTGTTTGAAACAATTTTCTGTTATAACCACTACATTCTGTGTCTCTATAGGTAGTTAGTATTGTAGTTTATCGTTTATAAAATTGGAATAAAATAATAAATAAAAACCATTGTATCTTTATTATATTTATTTAAAAAATCTAAGCATATTAAGTATACTATATATAAAATATTTTGTAAGCTTCATACATTAGGTATCAAAAAGATATATACTATGCATATGACAAACATAACAATATATAAAATAATTTTAAATTATTTGTAATACTGATGTAATTTTACTTTTAAAACGATGTTGTTAAATAATTCTGTGCGTTAGTAATAAAAGAACAGTAATCTTATATGGATGTTCAAAACAAAACAGTGGAGCTTCTGCATTACGCCGTATAAATAATAGTTATTTCGACGTATAAATATATGTGTATCGTAAAATTTTCGCGTGAACACTTTTGGGGTCCTTAACCTTAAAAGAAGCAAACATTACTCTATCACAACGTTCTCATATTTCGGAAGTGGTGCGTTCAATGACGTTAGTCAATTAGCCGGGGTAATTCACCCCAATATATCATCAAAATATACGGTGACTAACAGCGTAACAAGTGCACAACGGGGGAACACGGGGCGGGTTAAAAACAACCCTCCCCGCGGCACGTCTAGCGTATTGATTTTCCACGTCCCTTCGCTATAATCTTTTCCTACGAAGCATGCGCCTTTCGCCAAGCAAATACATATACAGGGGCCTCTTTGGTGTTTATTGACGTTTCTATCTAAATATCGTTATATAAAAATTGCGATGTAATCTCCCAAGAGATCGTGCGTGTGTGTGTTTATTTAAAGCCTTCGATTTATTAGCGGATATATCTTGGTATCGGGGAAATGCGCAAAATTTACAACGTAAAAACATTAATACATAGAATAGTCACTCACTGGCATTCGTTCATGATCTCTTCTTGCGTTCTCACTTGAACGGGCGCCAATTTCTCCACGGATTCCTCGTAGTTGCCGAAGCATTTGGTGATCTTCTCGTCGAAGGTGTTCACCAGGTCTTCGAGCGACCCGGAGAACGTCTCGGTGAAGTTGTCCGCCACCGAGCCGTCGCTCTTCTTCAGCAGGATCTCCACGTTCGAGTTGTCCAGCAGCACGTCCTCGCCGAAGTCCTTCATGAGGACGTCGCTCAATTCTTTATTCTTCTTGTTCAAGTTGATGTTCTTGATCTCGTTCTCGTTCTTCAGATGAGCGTTCAGGTGGGCGGCGGTGGTGTTGTTTTGGAATTCCGTCGAGCCCCACTCGTCCGTCTCCTCGAATTGCGCCAGCGGTGCTTCGAATTTCAACTCGGCCATCTTACTGGCCAGATCACGCATTGCGACCGAATCTGACTAACATCCGCGCACCACTGGCGGCGCGTCACGTCGGACGCCCGTCGCCAAGTCTCTCCGGCGGCATGGAGTGACGTGGTGGGGATGGGTCCACTTCGCAATTGCGTATCTCTCTCTCTGCCGTATGCCGTATAATATTATCGCTAGTCGGGAGCGCTGGGAAGTACGTTTTGTGCCATTCCGGGGTGAGGTATTTCCTGGAATTGGGAATCAGTTTTAATTTTTTGGGCTTTCTCGGAGTTTGTTTACGTTACCGGGAAACATGCGCAGAAAGGAGCACGTGTGAATTTTTGTTTTTACTCACGGGATGCTGATGAAACGTTGCTGAAGCAGTTTGTACAAGGTGGTCCAATTTGCTTATCTTTAAGGAAACGAAAAAAATCGTACATCATTAACATTATTCAGGCAAAATCGACTGGTTAAATCAGATTCTTACTTTATGCATTCATTTTTCACCTGCAGTATAAAGTATAAGTGCAAAGTTGATTTTTTTTAAATGTAAATCGTCGTAGACAATGATATAGTTACAGAGAGCGTTTTCTTATCTCTTTTCAAAAATACATGGCTTATAGGGTCGATTTCTACTGTAAACGACCCTATAGTTAAGGCCTCTTGACTAAGAGTATCATTATGGTATTATTTTATAACTCATCGTCAAGATAGCGCATTTTGACGTGAACTCTAATTGTTGACGAAAAGTTATTGAAATTTAATAATAATAATAATAATAATAATAATAATAATAATAATAATAAATAAATAAATGGCATATTTCGTGATAACACCATTACAGAAGTCGTCCAGTTATGTAATTATGTACCTTAGTCAATAAAACCAATATAATAAAATAAATAAATAAATAAAATTTAAAGATAAAAGAATAAATAAAGGTAGATGACAAATATCAAACACAACAACAAACTAACAAACAAATATTATACAAATTAATTATGCAGAAACTCTTTAGCCTTGTAGCACTCCCTCTCCATGAGCATATCCTGGCCCTCGATCAATCGATTTTTAATGGACCGGAACATTGGCCAAACGACTAGCAGATGGGTTGACTGCATGCTAAGAGGCAGAGTGGTCTATGCCCAGATGCTAGATAAAAGTATCGCCATGAGGACCACTAGAGGGTATCCTCAAGGAGGAGGGGTACTGTAACCACTGCTGTGGAGCTTGGTCGTGAATGATCTCATCAGGTCATTAAACGACAAAGGAATATGGACGCAGGGGTACGCTGATGATATTATCATTGTAGCTGAAGGGAAGTTCCCGGGCGTGGTGGCGGGCATCATGCATAATAGTGGAGGAATTGTGCCTTTCACAAGGACTCTCAGCTAACCCACAAAAAGCAAAGTTGGTAGCCATCATCAACAAACTCAATAACCTAGGCGGCGTTAGACTGTTTGGGCAAGAATCACAATTAACCAATGTAGTAAAGTATTTGGCTGTTACCCTCGATGCGGAACTGAGCTGGAAAAATCACTTAGTTAAAACAACAACCAGGGCTACGCAACTACTCTGGCGCTGCGGAAAAGCTGCTGGTAAAACCTGGGGACTAAAGCCGAAAGTGATCCATTGGCTATATACTGCCGTGATAAGACGGGCGATAACATACGGGGCAGTAGTATGATGCAGGAGGATAGAAGTGTCCTCCGCAGTGAAGCTGCTAACCGCTGTCCAAAGACAGGCATTGCTGGAAATCACTGGTGCAATTAACAGCACAGGGACAGTTTCTTTGGAGACCATTGTGGGTTTCTCCCCGATTAAGCTTTATGTGAGAGCGGAGGCAATGAATGCGATCCTTAGACTGAAAGCCAACAACCTGTGGCATCCCAACTCCAAGACGGGAGGGCACACTTATACTACGGGCACGATGCTGGACGGGCCATTGCTGCAAATGCCCACGGATAGCGTGGCGCCCGAAATTATCTTTACTGAAAACGTGAAAATCTCCATACCGAACAGAGACCAGGCACATAGTAAGATCACTGCTATTGATAACTGGTTCACGGACGGATCCAAATCCAGCCAGGGCACACGAACCGGTATTTCTGGGTCCAGTTCTAATCAAAGGATATCCCTAAGCATGGGGAAGCATACAACGGTCTTCCAGGCAGAGGTATTCGCCCTTGCAGCCTGTGCAGAAATGATTGCAAAAGGGGACTACATGAGGAGGAAAATTCATATTATGACTGACAGCCAGGCTATCATCAAGGCAGTTTCGAACTCCGTAACTAGGTCAAAACTAGTTAGAGACTGCAAACAATTCCTTAATGCACTGGCATGAGACTACACGATGTCTCTGATTTGGGTGCCGGGACATGAGGATATAAAGGGTAATGTAATAGCCGACGAACTAGCCATGGAGGGCTCTAAAAGACACTTTATGGGTCCAGAGCCCGTATGTGGGATTACTAAGGATCCCGCAAGAAGGGAGATCTGGATAAGGTTAGATAAAGAAAGTACAAAGAAATGGAGGTCAACTGAAGGTCAACTCCATACCAAAGCGCTAAGAGGGAATGGGGATGCTAGATTCTCTGATAACCTACTCAGGCGCAGCAAGAAAGAAGCTGTCCCCTGAAAAAGCATCTATACAACAGAGGTTGAGTAAGAGAACCGTGGTGCACAAGATGCGAGCTACAGGAGAAAACAAGTCTACATGTAACCTGCACATGTGAGGAATTGAAGGTAGTCAGGCAGAAATATTTTGGGAGAGATCTATTGGAGCCCTCGAAGGTTTTCAAGTTTCCACTGGGCTTTATAGAGAACACCAAGCTGCTCGAGTGGAAATAAGAGACTTAATACGGACGGTACAATGAGCACCTAGCTCAAATGCCCACCCTAACTTAATGAATGAATGAATGTATAAATGAGCATATCCTTTACTTTTTTTCTTAAAGCTGTGAGCGAGTAGATGTTTTATATCTTTCGGTAACCTGTTGTAACGTTTTCATCCCCAGTAATCAACACTCTTCTGTGTACATGCGAGGCGATGGTAGGGTGCTCTCAATTCATATCGTGTTCGGGTGTTGTATAAGTGTTGGTCTCCGTTTAAGTAAGAACTTATTCTTGTTGTTATGAATACAAGTGACACGATTCAGGGTGTAAATGCTTGGCAAGCTAAGTATATTTTGCTTTCTAAAGTGTGTTTTACAACTAATCCCTGCTTTTCTTTAGTTCTTTATGTAGGAAGAGTTAGTATGTTGTTTAAATTTAGTTATAGCACTCAAGTAATCTTTTTTCAGGTTTCTATATGTTAGATAATAGCGTGAATCTTTTGTTATTGTAGCTATTACTGCCCACGCGTGTAAATTGTTTTTCATAAGACTGATTTCTTCGTTCATTAGGTAACTGGTTTTTAAAATTATTTGATTTTTTTAACTCTTTTTTCAAGGCAGCAATAATTAAATATTGTAATGAAGGAGTCATGAAAATTGCTAAAGAGTAGATCGGCATCATCTTTATCATCAGGTAAGTACAGATCTGCGCGAAGTAGTTCTTTGAAGTGTTATGTACTGCTGCTATTAATGTCTCTTACAAATCTTATTTTTGTAGGTGCACCGTTTTGTTTAGGCAGTGTATATTTCAAGATCTGTGCCAGGTCATCAGATAGGTGTAATATAAGTTGTACCCGGTGTTGCGTGATCATACCGCGACCATCGACTATATATAAGGGCATCGACGACGGGCAAGACGACGAGTCATCACGAAGGAAACCTTGCCGCTGAAGATGTTCACCACCGTTGTAAACAAAACGCACGGAAATAATTCCACTAGACTACCGTGTAACAGCCCGAAAAAAACCTTTTACAGTAGATTCCGGCAGTGAAAGCCTACGCAGCACTTTATATTCTAATTATTAATCAAAAATCAAGGAATTAGTGGATTTATTAGCCTAATTGAAACATAAAAACTGATTTATTGCCGTTTCGACATTTACTCTTTTTCTTTTCAAGAATTTTTTATTCAGGCAAAAAATGTCACTAAACGTCAAAATACTAAGCTATCTAACACGTACGCCATGCTGACGACCTTGCAATAGTCGTCAGAGGGCGGGTTTCCAAAGGTTCTAGTGAAGCGTATGCAAACCGCTCTAAACACGGTTGACAAATGGTGTAAACAAGAGCGACTATCAGTCGATGTTCCAAAAACATAGGCTGTCACGTTCACAAGAAAAAGATCGCTGGAAGGCTTACAGCCACTAGTGATAGGAGGCGAAAGGATTCCATATGTCAAAGAGACGAAATACCTGGGCGTATGGTTTGATCAAAGACACACATGGAATTCACTTATCCAGAAATTGACCAGCAAAGCCACCATCGCCCTAGGTAGGTGCAGGAGGCTGTGTGGAAAGAATTGGGGACTTAGCCCAAAGATGACTCTTTGGTTATACACATGGGTTATTAGACCCATGATAACGTATGAAGCATTAGTATGGTAGCCAAAGGCACGGCAGGTGGGGGCGGCCAAAATGCTGGGTGGCGTGCAGAGGTTGGCGTGCCTGTGGCCACGGGGCGATGACATCGGCCCCTACCACCGCGATTGAAGTAAATCTGAACCTGCCACCAATACATATTTATATACAAGGAGCCGCAAGGTCCACATAGACTTTCGCGTAGTCAGGTACCGGTAAGTAAATCGCATGGCGCTGACTATAAAAACTGTTAGACCAACCCCAAAGAGGCACCTCTTTTAGGAATGCCATGTGATGCCATGGTTCAGAAATTTAACCTAGATAGAAAATATCAGGTTATAATGCCAGAAAAGAAGGACTGGGAGACAGGTACTCCGGTAAGAGCGGACTCAAACTAGTTTAGCAACAATCGTGGACTCGAAGCTGATTTGGGACTGTAAGCACCCTAAATGAAGTGGGCACCCAAAGGAAACTAACACTGGCCTGGGTCCCTAGCAACTCGGGCGTGAGAGGAAATGAGGCGTCGGACGAGCTGACCAGGCGAGGTTCGTCAAGGCCATTCGTTGTGCCGACCCCTCTTTCGGCACTACCAAATCGCAGATTAAAAAATCCATCAATGAATGGATACATAATCAGTCCAGAGAGTGGTGGCAAAAATCACCGGGACAAAGATAGGCAAAAGAGTTCTTAAAGGAGCAGAGGCCTGAATTCACGAGAGATCTATTGAATAAAGACAGGAAGACTGTCAAAATGATCGTAGGTCTGTTGAGACTCACTGTAGACTGTAGACTGAATAGGTATATGTACAACATAGGCCTGGCAGATGACGCAACCTGCGGATACTGGGAAGAGGAGTAAGAAACACCAGTTCATGTTCTGTGCCAATGTGAAGGCCTGGCGAGGACAAGGTTTCTAGTAATGGGGTAGGAGAACCCCACAGCTAGTAGCTACATAAAGAAGCCGCTCTCAAAGACGATAGGCAAAAAAATCGGGCAAAATTAGAGAGCGTCTTCTGGGGAAACAGGGGATCACACTAGATCTGAAAAGGTCGCGGTGAAACAGGTCCATAGGCCACACCAATCCTAATCTAATCTAATCTAAGATGTGTGCTAACCCATATCGTAAACTCCCTAGTGTCAAAATTTATTTTCTATTTTTAATTCAAAATTAAGATTTGTCGGCCCAAAAAATAGTCAGAAACTCTTTTGCGAGTATTCGGACTTGTACACAAATCGTACTCATACTCGTAAAACTGTAGTTTCTGGGCTAGGGATACAAATAATTATTGTTATTATTACCAGCAAAATGATGTTTGGTTAATTAGCAATATAGCATATATTTATTTGTTTGTTTAAATGTAATGTGACATTGCCCTTTGTAAAGAATTTTTTGATATGTTAATTAATGTTTGACAAAACAATATCGTAGTGCTGGTAGTAATAATAATCATTTAATTGTATTTTAATACTTCACGTTTAAAAAAAATGAAAAAAAATGAAAAATACAATTAAGCTTTATATTTGATTAATAATCTAAAATTAATTTAGATAATTAATTATGCAGAAAAATAAGAAATAAAATGAAAGGATTCCGAGTTTCTTAGTAAGTATACATTACCTAACAAGTTCAAAAAAAAAATTGTAAAGGGAAGTGAGATAAATGTGTAATATAACTACGTAAGTGGATATAATGTTGTTATCTGTGTATTATCACGTATTACAAAGGAAAATGATCTTGGCTGCAAACTCGCAACTACAGAAATTTGTTTGGAATCACGTACAGTAGTAACAGAATTCATTCTTTGTCGCAATGATTTTTGGTTGTAACGTATGCGTTTTTTTTTATTAATTTTATCCTAAACGATTTACTTATATACTTATATAATTGTGATTAGTATTTAAAGTTGAACTATTGAAATTCTATATCACATTTACTCCATTACACTCCGTATACATAGGCTCCCAGCTTAAATGATGCAGTCGTAAAATAAATGAGTTTATTGAAAAAAATAAAATAAAAGATTTCTTAATTTTTAGCACATGACTAACAATATCTAATCTAAAAGTGGTGGAAAGAGAATTGAAATCAAGGTAGGTACGTGTTAAGAAATTCAATCATTAAACAAAAAATTAGTTTCTAGATGTAAAGAAACTAAAGTTCCTTTTGCAGATCATAATCTGGTATATGGGGACATCTAAATATGGTATTATTATAGTTTGAATATTGCAAAAGAAATAAAGAATTTTGCTGTTGTTTAATGAATTTTATTTACCACAAAATTTGATAATCTATATAAAACCTATTTTGCATT
The DNA here is from genome assembly GCA_004143645.1 of Protaetia brevitarsis. Taxonomy (NCBI): domain Eukaryota; kingdom Metazoa; phylum Arthropoda; class Insecta; order Coleoptera; family Scarabaeidae; genus Protaetia; species Protaetia brevitarsis. The sequence goes on from RXPK01000119.1 coordinate 1,841,010, forward strand.
AATAATAATAATAATAATATATATTTATTCAGCATGCCAATCTAAAATTGGTTTGAATCGTCATACAAAACAAAAGTACAAAAATATATAAAGTATAAGGACATCATTTACAAAACATAATATAACACATAAAATAATTATACAAAAATAAACACGAAGTTCATTTACATATTCGCTAATGGTATAGAATGCCCTCTCCAATAACATCTCTTTTACGCGCTGTTTGAAAAGTTTAGAGCAACCAATTGACCGTACCTCGCTCGGTAGACTATTATAGAGTTTTAGACTCATTAATGCCGGAGATCTTTTTGTTAGTGTTAATTTTTGTTGTGGAATTGTCATGACATTTAATTGTCTAGTGTTGTGCGAATGTATTGTCTTATACGATTCAAAATCTTGTATGTGTTCCTTAATGTACGTCAATGCTTTGTAAATAATAATGCAGGGAAAGGTCAATATTTTTTTATTTTTAAATGTTTCTCTACAACTGGCTCTATAAGGCAGATTGAAAATTAATCGTATAAAACGTTTCTGTAGAATAAAAACTATTACTCTTACTCATTACCAACAATTATGGTTATAATTATAACAGTGAGCGTGAACCTACATCTCAACTAGGGTGTGAACCTGAGATTCTGCACCCTTTCATCTCTAATAGAAGCGGCACGATGAAGCCGCTGGGGGTGGGTTATAAATATAACCAGAATTATAAACGGAATTACTGATGATGTAAACCAGATATAAGTATGTATTTCAGTGGTGCCATCTTTTAATCGTTATAAGTTTTTATTGGATTATTTCCGTACAGTTCAAAATCTGAAATAACTAATACCAAATTACATAATGTTCAGTATTTGATTTTAATTTCTATTTTTACTAAGATGTTATTCAAATTCAATAAAAGTTCATGATATGGTAAAATGTAAATTCATATCCAGAAAGCTGCAATGTCTTTAACGGTGTGTAATGGTAGGATTCTATATATGCTTGCAGCGCTGCTTCTAAACTGTAAAGTTATTTGTAAATTTGTAATCGCGTGTGTGCTTGCAGACTTATAGATAACTTTACAGCAGCTAATCTAAAATATGACGACACCCTACTTTTATCATCAGAACATTATTATAGTTATCTTTCTTACCTACTGCAGTGTTTAGCATCTTGAGAATAGATGTCGCTAGAGTAAAAAGATTTAAATTATTTTTTTTATTTAATTACTACTTCATTTTAGCGCAAATATTTGGGAGTATAGTGACCTTCGAGGCTATAAAAAACTAATTGCGTTTTAACTCTATCGAATTTGAACAAAAAATATATCAATAAAAAACGTAACGTTATTCACAATTTATAATGACATTTGGGAATGATTAGCTTCAAGCGTGCTTTGATTGTAGATAAAATTAGTATATGAAAGTATGTATCTAAAACACAATTGTAAAAAATACAAGGAAATTTTCAATATAAACTGGTTTTTTTTTTCAGCTAGTAAATTTCGTGGGTATGTAAACGATATATATATATATATTTTAAACATAGTGCGGATTATAATCTGGTATTTATTTACTGTTAGTGGTAGAAGCATTTAGCAAATGCTTTGATTTATTTCAAAAGTTGTCAATAAATAGTTTTCTGAAGCATTATACCAGTTTCGTCCGAGAATACTTCGGCCAGTAGCATGTAATTGAAAAGTTTATAGCTAAGGAAAATAATGCGACGCTAACTGAACAGGCTTTGTTAATAAGATATTAGAGTTATAGTCATATTAGTTTGCCACTTCTATTTTGTTAATTTAAGCCACACAGCGAATTTATCTAAGCTTTATATAAGTGTTGTTCAATTAATAAAATGAGGGTTATTAAACAAATAAGGGTTACTCTAGCCTAAATTGCAATTAAATTAAGGTAATTATGTTGAAATTACGCTTTTTTTTCCAAAATCTAAATTCCACTTTTAGAAACAGCTGCTCTCATATAAACATTATTACAGAAAAGCTTTCTATCCATATAGTAGCAAATAAGTTAATTTTGCATATTATGGAAATTGTCGTAAAGATAGTATTTCTCCTTTTTTATTCCAACAGTAATGCATTTTCAGCTTAAATAGTAGGCAGACATAGTTGTAAAACATTAATGATTTATCACGTAAACATCTTTCCATATTTTATTAGTTAAGTAAGTATAAGCAAATATCATTAGTATTATAGTTATTATGAATTCACGGATTTACATTTCTTAAGATATCCAATTTTGCAGATAGGTAAGCACCCAAAAGCTTTAGTAAATATTGTTCAACAATCCAGAGTATTAGCTGCTATCCGCACTGACATAAATGAACAAAATCACAAAATAGAAGTTGCAGTGTTCATTCCCAAGATCGTATGTTTACAAGAGACCGTCTTTTGCCATCCACAGTACCTATAGTCATTTAGGAGAATGAATGTTCTTCCAAAAAGCTTAAATACAATGAACCAATAAAATACACATACAGAATGAACGACCATTCGGCTGAGAAGCTAGTGTAATTCGGAAGAGTTTTATTAATGGAATTGGGAGTTCTGAAAACCAGTTTTACAAAGAGCAAGTCCAGAAAGATCTTTAGAAACGAATTTCTTGTGTTATTTTTTTTTTTAATTTGCATATTAATCGCTCTTTTTTGACTTGAGATATTCCGGTACAAGTCGATTATAAATGTTATAACACACTAGCGTCTCTAAAATCCATAAATGCATTCCGTCAAGTGTGTTTGTAGCTTTATGATAACATTAAATTAGAAAACGTAGATTTACTTGTACTGCTAATGCCGTTACATGATTATTTCGCGCTGAATTATTTAGAAGGACATATTCTGCTTTAAACACTTCATTCCCATATCATTCATGAAAAAATAACAGCAGATAATTTGAATTTCCCGCCAAAGAGAAACCCAAAGTCATCGGTTCGAAGTTTCAAAAATGCATGTATAAATTTGACAGTGGCCCTAAGACGACTCCCTATACTGACAGACCGTCTTTCAGTCACTTATAGAGAACTATTTAATTAGAGTAGGAATATTTGTTTTGGAATTAATCTTAGTACTTAGAATAGGTACCTTTAGGTGGTGCACGGGATTTAGGATAAATTGTAATCAATTAGTTCAATATAGAGCCCACCAGGTTTCTGATTGTATAGTTTTGGAACGGTAGAGACTAGTGCTGCTAGTATCCCACAAAATTGGGATCCGAATATCCGGGTCCAAAATTATCCAGATATCCGGATCCTAGGATCCGAATCTACTATCTGAATATACCATCCGGTTCTCAGATTCGGATCTACTATCCGGTTTTCGGATCCGGATCCACTATCTGGTTCTCGGATTCGGACCTGGAAAAGATATAAATTATCGACCAGCTCAATATTAGTGTATCTACAACATATTGCTGTGGTTAGACAAGCCGTTTCGCAGAGTGTATTTTGTAAGTTATATAGTGTGTTTGTTACGGTTGTTTTCTTTGCTTAAACAGCTGTTTTTCGATTTAACGAGAATTTTTCACAATTTTTAATTTTGTTTTGAATAATTTTTGTTTAAGAGTTAATTGTATGATTTAATTAATTAAGTGTTAGGCTTTTTTAAATTATTCCATTCATTAATTTGCCTAGTGTTCGCTAGTGTTGTTTTAATGCGGATTCTATTCAATATTGTCGTTGAATTGTTTTACGTTTGCGTTGTACGATTTTGAGAGAGGGATTTTTGTAAGAAAAACAATTGTAGAATTTTGTTAAGGACTTCCTTGTTCGACTATTGACGCGAGTAGACGTATTTTTGTAAATCTTTGTTGCCTTTTTGTATTTCATTTTGATATTGTAAATTTCGCATTAATTCTGTAATCATTTAGTCAATCAAGGAATTATTTTTGTGATAATTGTTAATATATTGAAGTGTGCACTTTATAGATATAAGATTAATTATTATTTTTTGATTAGGAAGATATATTTTTAGTTTTTTTTCTCTTATTATATTTTAAAGAGTTAATTTTCTGTTTTCCAATTTTGCTATTTCATTTTTAATTATCAATCACCTAATTAGGGTGAGTAGAAGCATTGTTCTTGCATTTAGTTTTTTTTCTTTTTTGAAAATTTCTAGTAATTGTCCACGCTTAGTTTATTGTTAGTTTTGTGAAACCACGTGGATAAAAATTCAAGGGTTGTGTATTTTGGATAATCTTCCTGAACAAACAAAACTTTTGCTTTGCATAGAAAATAGCATTGTCCTATTTTAATTTAGAGTCAAGTGCAGTTTTTATTTTAGGCCAGAACCGTCAGTTCAGGGTTTTTTTTCTACACATTTGTAATTTAACCCGTTCTTGTAATAAATTTGTTTGTTAATTAGCGTCATTGGGTTAAAAATTCTGTTCTTTTATTTTATTTTGAAACCTTTTCAATTTTTCGGGTAATTAAGAAAGTCTGATTTCATTCACTCACAATTTACTTTTCGTGGTTAGATTAAAGTTTTAATTCGCGAGGGTAACTCTGAGTTTAATAGTTCTTTTGCGTTTTAAATTTTTTTTTCCGTTGAGCTAGCTAAATTTATTTTTCTTTTTCATTTTAAAAATCAGTTTTGCATTTTTCATTTCAATCAATCAGTAGACAGCAATATGTATGCATTCACTATGCATTGCATATTTATTGAGGTTTGGGTCGATACAGTAACGCAGTTATAACTATAATTTTATTTAAGTTTTATTTTATTTCTTTGATACCATTGTTTTCTGAAGTTTCGGATAGTGGATCCAGATCCAAGGTTTCGGAGGGACGGAGTGCGGGACGGCGAATCCTTTAGCCTAGGGAAATTATTGCCATCCAGGGCATCTCAAACTGCCTGCGCAAGAATGGAAGAGTAGAAATCATCTCCGACAGCCAGGCGGCCCTCAAAGCTTTTCGGGCTGTCATGACTCTGAGGTGGTACTGGAGTATCACAGAAAGCTTAAATAGCTGGCGGGACATCTAAATGTTACATTGAGATGGGTGCCAGGTCACTCTGGGATCACTCTGGGGCTGATGGCCTAGTGGCTTGCACGCTTGACTATCAGTCGCGGGGTCCTCGCTTCGAGCTCTCAGAGTGAGGTTTTCGTGGTTTTCCTCACTCCTTGGCGAATGCTAAGAGACGAACATCTTAAGTCGCTCCACGGGCGCAGGCGTAATAATAACTCATGGCCCGGCCGATGCCCCTGTAATTGGCGAAAGTTGTTGCGGATGCAAAGGCATGAATTATTATTATTATTATTATTATTATTATTATTATTATTATTATCAGTAGTTATGAAATAGCTGACACGTTAGCAAGGGGCACAAGCGATCTGACGTTCTTAGGTTCAGAACTGACGTCTGGTAACTAATATGGGAGCATCGGAACGTTTGTCAGGTCCCAACTTACTGCTAGACACTGCTTCTTCTGCAATGGACTTATTGGCGCAAAACACTGTAAATCTTGAGGGCTTCATCCGAATGAAAAAAGACTCGGTACGGCAGTCTTTATGAAAAAAAACATGCATCGCATGGGGCTAGTGAACTCTCCGCTGTTGGAGTGCGGTGGAAACTCCAGCTCACCTTCTTGTCAACTGCCCGACAGTGGACGGGGAGAGGCAGACGCACTTTGGAGTCGAACGGTTGGACGAATCCAGAGTCGGTAAGTTAACTCTTAGCCAGATTGCGAACCTTTATGATAGGGTACAACCTGAGTGAGAGGGCTAAAATGGACATGGGGGCACAATAGGTCTTTCTGGCCGAGTTACCGTCTTCGGGTTTACACCCGCCCATGGTTAAAAAAATAAGGTTTCAGATGGTAGATCCGGATCTGAAGTTTGGGATAATAGATCCGAATCCGAGGTTTCAGAGAGCAGATCCGGATTTGAGGTTTCGAGTAGCGGATCCGAATAACAGCATTAGTAAAGACCACCGTTGTTGGGAAAATTAATCTGTTGACAGAGGAAATAGGATTATCATACAAACTGTTAAACCTAGCTAATCTGTTGTAAATGTAAAAAAATACACTAAGTTCGAAATAATCAATCAATCACCTGCCCAATTGACTAGTCTTTGACTCTCAACTTGGAAATTTGCCATTTGGTATATGGGGACGGCTTGCACTTTAATTTAAAAGCATCAAATATTTCTCTGGCATTTTGTTCCTCATTTTCTTGGAAACACTTTCTTTAAGGATATTACAAGCTCAGAATTGACGACATCCACCCCCACCTTGACTCCTCTAAGAGCTAAGAACCCCCTCCCTCCAGCGCCGATAAGAGGGTTGCACATTCATCTCCCTGTCTTTCCATTATGCCGACACTCGCGACGGCATTAATCTAATAAAACATCAACTGATTTCAGTTTTATGGAGTGTGCGCGAAGTATTCAACAGTTGGGGGTTGAGCCAGTGCGCGCCGGCGGGGCGGCTGGCAGCCACGTCGTGGCGCGGCAACGAGGCGGAGGAGGATAGCGCACATGCCCTCGGATACAGCACTGTTACTCTCGGGGGTGCGAAACCCTCGCTTTGAAAACAGTCTGCTGGCGCGCGGCGAACCCGGAAGATCCGGACGATATCATGCGTTGATCCGATTTCCGGTGTATCAATCACATCCGCGCATAGGGAGTAAATCTACATTTCTAGCGCGAGGTTCGCTGTGTGCCCAGGGTGGTTTTCGTGGTGATTCGAGGACCATGGTATGATTACTGTCAGCTTCTGTGTAATTAATTATTATTCTCTGTATATTTAAAATGAAATATTCTTTTCGTAAATATTAAAAATATTAAAATAAGAACATTTATAAAAATATTATATGCACGCAGTATAATAGTTTATTAGGAAAAAGGATTAATTGAAATTTAATTCAGCCCCTGATTTCAATTATGTTTATATGTACTTAAATGAATGAGATGTCAATATGTGAAACAGATACACTTCAGGACAGACTAATCGATTCCGGAGCGCTGCGCTTGGCATTAATAAAGCAAAGCAAAATTTGCTTTGGCGGTTGTGTTGGAGTATCTCAAATCAAAAAAATAAAAAAATAAAAGCGAAATGGCAATATAGGCCAAATTAGCTTGGTTGCATAGATGTCAATAGTTTTATAATTTCGTTTTATGCAACTAATATCGAACATTAATTAGTGGTTTTTGCATACAAAAATATATATATACGTGAATTAAAGAAATATAATCTTGCGTATGAACACGAATTTTCTATTCATTTCTAAAACAAATTATAGTAAATTATAATAGTATAACTATGCTTCATATCATGCTGTAGGAATAAATTCTACTCTGTTGTGTAAAAGGGAAAAATAAAATTAAAAAGAAATTAGCGGGAAAGAACGTTACCTCAGTTAGAGATATGAGGTATATGGCGCCCTCTGTGGGATGTTAAGAAATCGCAAAGATGATTTATAGTTCTTTTTTGAATATTCGGTAAAAATGTGTTTTAATTGTTAACATTTACAGAGTTGCGTTTGCGAAAGTATTCAGATTACTTTATGAGATTGAAATTTGGCTACTTATCACAGATGCAGCTTTGAGTTGGGTGTTTTACTAGCCTTCCCATGGTAGAGGACTTGGAATCTCTGGCGTACAGTTTTAATCAGCTGTTTTCCGGGCCTTCAGTTGCAACGGCAAATACTTTTAATGAATTAATTATAACAACTAATCCTCATTCATGTTTAACTTCTTTGTGTGAGAGTTGTGAGAGGTTGTTGTTCTCCCTGAGAGGTTTCCGGATCCTCGGGCATGGATGGCATCCTTTCGTTTTTAAAATGCATAAATGCTTACTTGAAACCTCTGACGCACATTGTAAATAGTTCGTTTACAACTGGATGTTTTCCAGACAGCCTTAAACATGAAAGGTTGTCCCTCATTACAAGAAAGGGTTGCCCTGACGATCTTAATATATTATCGACCAAATAAGTTTCTTGCCAAGCTTCTCGAAGTTATTTGAAAAAAATCGCTTTCAACCGACTCTACCACTCTATAGTTAAATACAACACCTTAAGCACGTTTCAGCATGGCTTGGTGAAAGGCAGAAGTACGGAAACTGCACTTTTGAACTTAAACGGAAAAGAATATTTCAGCAATGGAGAAAACAATTCCTTGTGGCTTTTTATTAGATCTGTCAAAGACATTTGACAGGATTGATCACCAAATATTGATACAAAACCTGGAGTGTTATGGAATCAGAGGAACTGCCCTGTCATGCATACAATCATATCTATCATGTAGGAAACAAAGGTCTCTATCTCAACTGATGGCAAAAACATCTATTTTAATGATATCAAAGTAAATAAGGACGTTCCACAGGGTAGTATCTTGGACCCCTGCTTTTCTCTGTTTATTTTAACGGCATCCATGCTGTTAATGCCCAACGATCGATTGTAATTTATAGCTATTAATCACGCAGATGATACTACCTTCCTTGTAATGGGGACATACCTGGACACCGTAACTAGAGCTGTTTCAGACTCTCTTAGAATGCATTGAAAAATGGTTACAGGATAACAAATGGAAATTAATCATACCAAAGCAGAATTAATATTGTTTAAAACAAAAAATCAAAATCATCTTACTCAGTTAATATTAAACAATAACTCCTTCCCTGTTAGGGGTACTGTGCGTGCATTGGAATTCGTAGTGGGCGATCATTTAAGATGGAAAAAAAAATTTATCGATATATTAGCTAAAAAACTTAATAGTGTTATTTGGAATCTATATCTTTGAGTCATTGATATTTCTTTTTAAAAATATCTGTTCGATCGAAATCAGTTATTTCATGATTACCATACTAGAAACAAAAATGATTACTGCCCTAAAACTGGATTAATTTTAACCCAAAATAATCTAAATTATATGTGTTTTAAAATTTTTCAATGTTTTACCAAATGAGCTCAAAATAATCAATTCTTTGACAATTTTGCGTAAGAAATTATTTAGTTTTTTTATGTAGTCTGGAACCCTATAACATCCAAGTTGTTCTTGATTGGCAAGTAAATTGTATTTGATAATTGGTAATGACGTATTGTACGGGTATTGTATTATTTTTTCAACCAAGCTACAATAAAATATATTATTATTATTATTTGGTAAACTGGATGAAAGTTTACCCAGCTTTACTGCAATTTGTACAGCATGTCCCAGTAAAGACTGGATCTTTGTTTACACCATAATTTAGCTGTTTTGGAAAAATCTCCCCTTTAAAAGTTCCACAAAATTCAATTCTACATACTTAACCTGAAAATATTTTTAACTATACAGAATTGCCCAAAAGCAGGTAAAAATAGTGCATCAATAGGGCTCGGGTTCTTCAACAAGTTATACAGAAAACAATTTAATGTACTACATGTTTGTGTTATACGATGACGAATGCTCAAAATAATTAAACATTTAGATTTCATATTTATATTTATTAGTAAACCAATTCAAAAAATGATCAATTTTAAATTATGTTTTAAGACGTCATAACTGTTTTGAACAATAAAAAAATTTTTCACATATTTCAGGCACTGTCATTTCATAGTTTTTTTTTTTTTTTGCCAGAAACATTCATTGTACAATACTTCAAAACTACCGTTTTCCTGCCTAGGCAGGCAAAAATGTCACTAAAGTTTGCCACACTAGATTCCCACTCTGTAAATAGATGTACACTCGGAGTATTTACGTAAGAAATAGTGCTGGAGAGGGTACGCCCGCGACGCTATGCATCAACGACCTTTAATGCATCAGTTTCCATAGAGTTTTACTATTATAACCATTATTTGAAAGCTGGCCTGATAAAAGTTGGAATGAGAATCGAAACTGGTAGGGTCATTTAGTAAAATTAGATAAAAGGAATTTGGTAGTACTTTATGTTAATTTAATTTCGAATTTACCTAATTATGAACTCAAATACGTATAATAAACAATATTTGTTTGGTTCAAATAATTACGCCCAATAATAATACAATAATAATGACTTATGGAGCAATAGTTTAATAGCAAAAGATGCAGCAAGTCAGAGCCACAGCAAAACTTACATCTGTACAAAGGATCGTAAGTTTGGCAATCACGGGAGCAATGTTTTCCTTCTCGTTAGTGGCAGTAGTAGCTCTTCCGGACCAACCATGCTTGCACATTGTTGTGGAAAGGGAAGTCCGGGTAACTGCATTTTTAACATACAGCCACATTCTTATGTCTGTGTCGTCAAAAAACTGCTGGAATCAGTCACTTTCGGATACCTTTCGGTTACGACAGCATACTGGCATCCGATTGAAAATTTATAATAACTCGATCAAGGATCGATGCATACTTCACTACCTCCTTTTCAAACAGAGAGGGATAGAAATGCGACACTGATGCTGGCCAGCACCTGCTGGTTTACGAATGGTTTGAAGACCGAGCAAGGTGTGGGCACAGGAATATCTACTTGCAGTCCACAATCAAATATTACAACCATTACAAAACTCAGAAGGATTTTCCAAACTAAAACCTGTGCTACTGGGATGTATCCTAGAAAGATTTTGGGTAAAAACTACACATACACAAATCAATTAATATTTCCAGTGACATTCAGGTGGTGTTCAGAGCAATAGAGGCGAATAAATGCAACTTGAATCAGAAAATCCAAAATTAGTTCAATATTGAAACAATTGTGCTGGTTTGGTGGATGCGAAGGAGTGTACTATTAGTTAATACTTTCAGAAGCAAGGAACTACTTGAACTTGACCGTAAATGTGTCAAGCTAATTGTTTCTGTTATTGTAGGTTACTGTTGATTGAAAACACCCTTGCACAGAATTCCGTTCTCCGATGAGACTGAATGCCGGCTGTATTTTCTGCTACTATCCTGCAGTAGTTGCTATCTTTCACTAATACTGATACCAATAACTTTTTAGATTCTAAAAAGTTATTGGTATCAGTACATCAGTTACAAAACATCAGATTATTATCTGATGTTTTGTAACCATGTATTCATTACTAATAAATCAACAACGTAGTTTAATAATAAGCCAAGAACTGAAAATAGTAGACAATAAGGCAATTTCGCTTATTATGGGCATTATTGAAGTTCAAATCTTTTGGGGAGCTTCAACATATATTTCAAAGAAGAATTGTAACTGTTAGAATATATGTATGTATGTAGACAGCGTAGTTTGTATAAGAATTAGTTACTTTTGTGTATTGCTTATTGATTAAATATACTTTTTAAATGTCTTTTACTATGTAAACTGTGTTGGTATTATTTAATGGCATACTTTTGTCTTAAGACTGCAAAGCAGAATGCTGAAGCAAAATCGCGTTGATTTGTTTAATGACAATTGCTTCTAATGATTTTAGTTTTTTGTTTATTTGTATGAATTTCCACCATCGAAACATACCTAGAAATTAAGGTAATTTCTTTTCAGTTTACGCAAAATTATTAATAAATTATTCATAGTATTATGTATGAAACATTATCAGTGTGTTTCAAAATATTAAGGTTAAGAAATGACCTCAAGTTACATATCTATTACCAACATAAACTTATGTGAGACACATATTTTGCGACCATACTTATCGTGATGTCATGGATAACATTCATATTAACCCGTAAGTTGTCCGTTATCAATAACCCAGATCGGTAACTTTTTGCTGAACCTTGTCTCAATTCTACACTAATTAAATACTGCACCCATAACTCACGGCTTAGGCCTATTAATACGTCCGGAAATATTCAGTGGCACCCCGACAATGTATTTTATTTAAAACGTGTGTCCTTCTTTGTCAGGCAGTTTATTTGAGTATTTCTTTTTCTAAGACAATATTGGTTTCAGTGAAAGGCTGTATAGTGTGCATTGTGACATAAACACAGGAATGTTCCTTCGGTTGTTCATGCATGACATCACGTAAAGATCCGGTTTAAATAAAGCGCAAAATAGTTCATGTGTAGGTGGATATTTATTTAACTAACAATATAGCGGTTTATGTTCGATTGTTATACCAAGGTTATCTATTTGTTTAGTTTTGTGTGCGACTAATAACTATTTTCCTTATTTGCAGTAAATATTGGCCATTGGCCAAACGCCATTTGAAAGAGCATCGTTTGTACCCGTTTGTACTTCCACCAATCCGGTAGCAGAAGCATTATAAAATAAGTAGGTCGGAGAGGGAAATTTCTTTAAATTGTGAGATATCGCAAAACGCCCCAAAAGAAAAATATGTCGAGTAGGCAATTCTGTCAATTTTCTTAATATCGCCAAGTGGTCAATGTCATTCGAAAGAAAATCGTTTATACTTCAACGAAGTCGGACGTAGTTCTTTCCAATATTTAAGTTTAAGTTTAATTTTTTTTCACATTTTTTTTCTTAATCGATCAAGGATCCCATCCCTATTTTGGAAAACATATAAATACAAATATTCAGTAATATTCTGCATTTCTCCAAACTGGGTCAGATAACCTAGCAATGTGACCATTATTTATTAATTAACTATGTATTTAACTTTTACTTTGTGAGACCTTCATATTCCTTAATATAATATGTCTGTTGTATTTAAAGCAACTATTATTATATTTCCATATTTCTAGTTACGAGTACGGGTTATATATGTGTGCATTTAAGCAGCAATTATATTTTTCTTCATTCATTCATTCATTTATTCATTTCATCCCTTAAATTAGGATGGACACCTAAAGTCTGAGCACTTGAACTAGGTGGTCATTGTGTTCTCTATAAAGCCCAGTATCTTGCGCAGTGGAAACTTAAGAAAGGCCTTCGAGGGCTCCAATAGATCCTTCCCGAAATATTTCTGCCTGAGTACTTTCAATTCCTCACATGTGCAGATTACATGTAAACTCGTATCTTCTGCACCACGGTTCGCTTACTCGACCTGTGTTGTGTAGATGCTTTTTCAGGGGACAGTGTCCAGTTACCAGCCCAGTGATGGTTTTAACTTCTTTCTTGCTGCGTCTGAGTAGGTTATCAGGGAATCTAGCATCCCCATCCCCTATTAACGCTTTGGTATGGAGTTGAGTTTCAGTCGACCATCATTTTTTTGTACTTTCTTTATCTAACCAGGTCCAGATCTCCCTTCTTGCGGAATCTTTAGTAATTCCAAATGCGGGCTGTGACCCATGAAATGTCTTTTAGACTAGTCCTCCTTGACTAGTTCGTCGGCTATTACATTGCCGTTTATATCCTCATGTCCGGCACCCAAATCAGAGACACCGTGTAGTCTCGTGCCAGTGTATTAAGGGATGTTTGCAGTCTCTAACTAGTTTTGACCTAGTTACGGGGTTCGAGACTACCTTGATGACAGCCTGGCTGTCAGTCATTATATTAATTTTCCTCCTCATGCAGCCCCCTGTTGCAATTATTTCTGCACAGGCTGCAAGAGCGAATACCTCTTTTCACTTTTCAGTGAAGATAATTTCGGATGCCATGCTGTCCGTGGGCATTTGCAGCAATGGCCCGTCCAGCATCGTGCCCGTAGTACAAGTGTGCCCTCCCACCCTAAAGTTGGGATGCCACAGGTTGTTGGCTTTCGGTCTACGGATAGCATTCTGGACAGCGGTTAGCAGCTTTACTGCGGTAGGGCGATTTCTGTCCTCCTCCACTAGACTACTGCCCCGTACGTTATCATTGGTCTTATCACGGCAGTATATAGCCAGTGGATCATCCTCGCCTTTAGTCCTCAGCTTTTACCAGCAACTCTATACGTTTCTTAATATCTAATTATTATGGTCCCCTGTTAGGAAGATTATGATGAGATTAATTCAGTTGAGTCGTGTAGAGGCATACTCTACGAATTGAATCGAATGACATTGCCCGTTGTGCGATATCTCAAACTTTAGCCAAATTTCTCTGTTTGACTACTTCCGGTTTAGTTAAAGCACAAACGATGTAAAAGAGGTATAAACGGACACAAAGATGCTCCTTCGAGTAGTGGTGTCCATTTTTTGATATCTCAAAAATTAGCGAAATTTCTCTCCGCGGCTTGCTTATTTTCAAGTACTTCTACTTCCGGTTTGGTAGAAGTACAAACGATTTAAATTGAGGTACAAACGGGTACAAACGATGGTATTTCGAATGGCATTTGCCTTTTTTCTTGTACTTGCTTGTTTATATCTTTTTAACCCTTTTTATTTTCTTAATCTTTCTTTGTACCTCAAGGAAACCTAAATAGTACAAACGAGTACAAATAAAGTACAATCAAACTGTACTATGTTTGTTTTTTTTTAATAAAGTTGCTTGCCAAGTTCACACCGGTTATGGGCATCCTATAAAAAATCAGAAACCATTTTTGTTTAATTAGTTAAAAGTTATTGTTTTTAGCGATTTTTAGCTTTTGAGGGGTGGTTTTTTGAGTTTTTGGTTAATGGTGCAAACTTCGTTTTTTGTTATATCAGACTCTTTCTCTGCTTTCCCGTAGGATAGAATAGAATATAAATAAAAATAAAACCTCCCAAAAAAACAAGTACATATTCATTTTCAACTATTACGCTACATTCAATATTCAATACTAAACTCTAATTAAAAAAAAGCTATTAAAATATGTATATGTATCAAACCTACCGTTAAATAAACTTTTTTAGGGGAAACAAAATTCTAAAAAAACTAAAATAGCTTACACAAAGGTATGGGTCCTGTAGATACAAAACCATAATCGCTAAAGAAAGAAAGACAATAATATAACTAACTGCACAAAAAATGTGAATTGTAAGTGCGAAACAAAAAAAAGGTAACAGAAACTTTCAACAAAATACTACATTTCTAGGAGAAATATCTTTATAACATAAATATGGACAACAGCGCCACCCAGAAAGCAAGAAAAAGGCGCCCGACAGCGTCAAATCGCCAGACGGCGTTAAGTCAGCAAGAACGCCAGACAACGTTAAGCCGACAAAAACGCCAGACAGCACCAAGCGCCAAGAATGCCAGATGGCGTTATGCCGGCAAGAAAGCTAGACGGCGCACAGTGGTTCCAAATCGACATTTTTTTGCCAAAAATCTGTAACTTTGTCATCTTTGGACCGATTTTCATAAAATTTGGTATGAGTACTGCTAAATAGTTGAAGTTTAATGTGAACAATTAAAAACTATGAAAATATTATTACTTTATTAAGAAAAAAATATCTACATATGAAGATGTGTAATTAATTGCATATATTTCACCTTAAAAGATTAAATTATAAAAACTAATATAATAAACACTACTTATTAATATAACAATTATAATAATGATGTGTACAGAGTGTTTCAAAAAGAATTCTATGCAGCTGTTTATAAATTTTTCATATAAAAATATGATATTCGGCATTTTTTCAATGCGGACAAACTGACATAAATTTTATCCACGTGTTAAAAGTAATAAGTGAAATGATACAGAGTCACAACTTTCGAAATAATAATAAGAGTTAAATCAATTATAAAGTAAGCGGTACATAACGTTTTGCAAAATACCTGTTTTTACGTTATTTATCACTATCTAGTACATTTAATGCTTCTTTATCGAGTTCTATATGCTTTGGTGTATGTTGTCTTCTAAGACCACTTATAAAAGGATCCGATGAGCATAGTAAAGTACGAAAAACATCTTCATTCGTAGCTGTTCTCGAACATTTTCTAGAATGATGCAGTGGGAATTTTTTGTAGTCCTTGTTTCTAGATTCTTGAGCATCTTCAGATAGTTGTCCAAGAGGTAATATTGAATTGTATGTAATGATGCTCTCTCCATGAATAAGTACTTTATGAACTGAAGATGGCATATAGTACCAATTGTATTTGTTTACATAGAGTTCAGCTGTGGATCGGGCGTATTCACCAAACTTTCTCGGATTTATTTTCCTACCGCACGACATACATGAAGTATAATATAAAATCTTCTTAGTAGTGTTTCATCAACTCCCGTTATTTTGGGATGTAACAAGAGGAATTAGCAAAAAAATCTTCTTGCAATATTTCCGTCATTGGTATTGCCGCTAACTTGACGGAGTTTATCAATTATTAAACCAAATTCATTACGGAAACGATCCTGCACAAGTTGCTTTTTAGCCGCTTTTAGTTTTTCTTCGGTGGTAGCAGACGGTAGATTATAGGATACATGAAGTACTAATTCCATAAACCTATGCGGCATATGCCACAAATATAAACATCAGATAGGTACCTATTATCTATCTTTACGTGTACCCAGATACAATAACAACATTTAAGCAGGAATGTTTATACCTAATATTTTTTTAGAATTTATAATCTTTATAATGTATGCCCTTAGAGGCACATATAGAATTTCATTTTATTCATGTATTAAAAAACATATATTGTAAGCATTTACGCTATGCATTAGAAAATAATAATATGCAAGCGCGCTCCTGTTCCCATTTTTTTAATTTTCACATAGAAATGCAGCGAAATGCAGTTTGAGTTTTAGTACATTTTATAGACAAATATATTAGCTTCCAAATGCAGTAAATAGCTTGACCCGGGCAAACCCGGCGAGTAGTTAAAAGTTTAGTTAAAGTAGTGTTTATCTAATTTTCAGCACAGGTATAAAAAAACGATTCTACAAAAGAACTAATGTATTTTTAATTAGGAAGTTATAGGTCTGGAAAGTAGATGAAACACTCGTTCTACTGATATATAACACATTAGTAAATATTGATAAAGTATTAGCTTATTTCACTACATATTCAATGCACGCGCGTATGCCTTTCTCGGGAATAATCGGAACGCACAACTTTAAGGCACTGTAAAACAATAGCGGAAGCTTCAAACAAAAAGAAAATTTGGTAAATAATACTTTAGTATGTACACTTTACTATAGTAACAATTTCGAAGATCAAGGATGACATCGCCAAAATGCATTTTTGGCAAATCTCTATATGGACTGAAACCACTGTGCGGCGGCGTCAAGCCGACAAGGACGTCAGAGAGGCGCTACAAGACACTGTTGACATTGACGCTTTACGCTTTTAATTTGGGATATTTTGTAAATGTAAATATGTATAAAGAACTTATTGTTCCTGTTGCTCTGTTTCTCTTAAATGTTCATATAAAATATGGACATTTAGTGTTGAATTTTCTTTGATAAGAGAAAGTTTCTATGAAGCTCGAAAACACTAGACGTTCTCAAGGAAACTCCAAATTGAATAAATAGTCTTGAAACATATATCTACAGCTCTTAATACATTTCTGAAATTATATCGTATACTCCAATGTCCTTAATATTTAGAATATCTTCTCCCTCAGAATAAACAAATAGTTGAATAGACAACTTAGCACCGTTGATGTGGCGAAGGTAGTCTTTTACCTATTGAAGGGACTTGCGAATGCCCCTTGTGAATTCCCTAATTGTATATTTCTTGCTAATTAGTTTGCATTTCCTTTTCTGTTACAAATAATTTGGTTAGAACAAAGTAACCATATAGTGTCCACAAAATTGTAGTGCTTTTTCTGTCTAAAAATACATATTATAATTATTTGTGGGAATAAATAGATACCTACATTAAGGTAAACAATAGTTCAAATTCGAATAAGGTATTATTTTCTGTTTCTATTAAATATATATTAAATTATGTGGTCTGATCTCATTACCAAAAGGTTGCCTTCCATCAGTGTTGGGCAAAGATAGAAGAAGCAATTAAATTTCTACAGCGACCAGATACACTCGTGTTTATTCGTGTCATAAGTGGGGAGTAGTGTTGACCAGCGGTTTACACAGAACCGACAAAGCACCGTATGCTGTAGAAATTTAATCGCTTTCCCTAACTTGCCCAACGTTGCCTACCACATGATTGACAATATTATTGTATCTCAGTCCTGCATATCTGCCACGTGGTTAGTAATGTGAGATGCCTGTTCTTGCCTCGCCAATTATCACAAAATGTAGAGAAAAGAGATCTAGGTCTAGGAGGCATCCCAATGCTACTTGCCTCCCATAGTATGAACAACATTGTTTCCCCATTCTGCATATCTGCCATTTGGTAGTTCTTGTACTCCGAGATGCCCAATTTTTGCGCCAACCATTATCACCAAATGGAGAGGAAATAAATCTAGGAGGCATTTCAATGCTACTGTGGGGGTAGTCCTCATAGCTGCTGCTATTTCTACTTACTAAGTTCAGTTACAGCAGTTTGCTGCTACATATTTGTCCACCATACTAGACATGCATAAGTGTCCAGTACATCGTGTTAGTTCTTAATCCCTATCCTTTCCCATGAGCTGTTCTAGCCAATATGAGTGCTGTCTTCGCTCTGGTTTTTAATCCTCCAAAGTTGTCTATTATAAGTAAGCTTGGAGTCTAAGATGACACCAAGATATTTCACTCTCTGTGACAGCTTTCTTTTTTCACTTCGGGGTTTTAGGAGTCCAAGACCATCTAAATTCCTGCTTCTCTTGATGATATTGTGGTCGTTTTGGGGGACCATTTAGACCATTCTCCTCCGTCCATGCTTGCACAATTTGTAGAGCATTCTGCATTTTATCTCGCACTACGCTGTTGAAATTACTCTGGGAATCCATGACCAGGTTCCACAACACAGAGGGGACAAAACTCCACAGTGCGGACATCCTTTTTCGACCCGAGCCACCAGTGCCTCTCGTCGAGGAATGTGCATAAAAGCACTTCCTTGGTTTGCAGAGCATGCTCAACCATCGATACTAGGTGATACAAGGTTGTTTCTGTAGCATATAGTTACTGATATAGTGGTCGGTATGGTAATACATCATCCCTTATGTCGTCTGTCTAACAGTTTTTCAAGAGTCTTTAGCATAAATGACATCAGGCTTATATTGTAGTATAATTGGATAAATACCACCCAATCCTGGCGATTTATATGATTTGACTGAATTAATTACCCATTTTACTTCCTCCACACCTACACAAGTAAAATGCATTACCTCCAAACTTTCTTGCTGAGTAAGTAAGTTGAAGTAAATAAAAACATCATGCGTGTGTGATCTGCTCAATACATGCCTACGGAATCAGCTTTTTTTTGGAAAAGGACCTTATCGTGTCTCCGTCTATGAATTAGCTATTACCCACATCTATTCCGGTACATTTAACATCCTCCAAATGCGTGGATCGTTATATTAAACATGTCAGCAGGAAAACTCGACCTTTGTGCGAATCCCAAGATATCCCCCAGGCATCGCGTGAAAAGGAAACCATCAAATGCTCTCCTTTGCACCCCTGGACTAATTAAATCTCACCCTGTAGGCCTTTTAGTAACGACTGATCTTACATCTTTACTAACCATATTTTGCGAAAGTATTTAACTTTAACAGAAATAGCAAATCAAATGACTGTTATTAACCGATATTTTCGAAAATTATAGTGAAATTTGTTTAAAATGTTATGGTCTTGATCCGGCAAACTTTTATACTACTGCAGGCTTTTGCTGGGAAGTTATGTTAAAAATGACCAGAGTTGAATTAGAACTCCTTACCGGTACTGACATGCTTTTATTTATTCAGAGGGGTATTAGAGGTCGTTTGGGGCAATGCAGCACACGATATGCTCAAGCAAATAACAGATATTTAAAATCGTATGATCCAAATATAGAAGAAGAATCGTTTATAATGTATTTTAACGTTAATAACTTGTATGGTTTTGCTATGAGCAATAACCCTCAATCAGAATTTACGTGGGAACATAATATACTACGTTAGAAACGAGATTCATCGTAAGTGTAGCAAAGAATATGTATTTAAAGTTAATATTGATGGGGATGATGGCGATGCTGTATGATTATATTCTAGAGATTGATTTAGAGTATCCGGAACATTTACATGATTATCACAAAGATTTACCTTTTCAGCATTTGGATCAATAAAATCAATAAATCATAACTTTATTCAATAGAAGTTCACAAAAAAATCTTTGGATTTAAATGACTATAAGAGACAAATTTTAGCTGATAATACATACATTACCATGGGGATACAAAAACGGAAGAGAATAGTTTGATGGATAAATACAAAGAGAGAAAAGGAGATGTGCGAGTATTAATAATCTAAGAGAAATTAATTTTATGTGTTTGTGTATGTACCTATATAGATATTTATAAGTGTTGAAATATTACACATATTAATTAATATAAGATAATCTTAAGTAGTTTATAAAATTGCTAGTTTCTGAAATCTATGTTGAAACCTTTAATAAAGTTTATACTAATTAATTAATGAGAAAATCTTCTTAAACAGTTTATAATAATATGTTAAAGAAAAAAAATGTAGAAATCTCTAATAAAAGTTTATGTATAAAGTTCATAGAAAAATTATTTTTTCAATCATACGTGACACTTGCCGATCATATGGGTGCGGGGTTGCACGGCTGACGGGGGGCTGCGCGGCTGACGGGGAGTTGCATGTACCTATACGTCACAGGGCGCGCGCGACGACGCTACTACGACTACTCCAGGCTCCGTACAAATCCAATTGTACCACTCTGTAGTATCTCTTCGTTAGAGCGTTCAAAATTTTAATACGCAAACTTTTAGAAGCACCTGTATACGCGCTACACGTACTTTTAGAGGGACCTGTATACGCTCTACTACACACACACACATTTACACGGACTCGTACCTTGAAGAAAAAAGTATCCGAACGATGCGAGCGGAAGCGAGTGAGACAGAAGCTATCGGGTCCCTTCTATTACAAGGAGCCGATATTTTCTCTCTTGCTTGCTCAGGTTCGGTTATTATTTTCTTCAAGTCTACATAGACTCTTTAAAATCGCTGACATGGCGTAACATGGCACGTGTATGTGTAGTGAGAGAAACAGAACGATAATTTTAACAGGCGGAAGTGTTACGTCATTACGCAAATTCACATGTGTTAGTTAGAGACAGACAGTCATAATATGCCTTTTGATTTGCTACTAACAGACGTTACAAAGCCTTCTGATAATAATATAAACCAGCTCAAACAATTATGGGAACGAGTGGCAAATTGCGGGGAGACTTTATTAGTTTCCAATTGAAACGGTGCCAAAGTAATAAATATGAAAACATTTTACACAGCCAGTGGAAGAAATCAATTATAGGTTCGAATTTATCAAAAAGCTTTGTGTTTGTTTGGACGATTTTCAGATATTCCGAACAGTTAAATATTTATAGTAAGTTGGAATTTCGTATACGTCTGAAGATTCTTTATTGTCTTTGAACAATAGCTGCGTGCTTAAGTATAGATCAAGGCAATCTGGTTAATCCAGTAGGCGTTGATATTGTGGAACTGAAACTGTATAGATGTACAGTTTACATGCAGACAAATTGTTCAGTTTTTAACATTATGATAACTTACCTAACTCTTTTATTTATCAATTTGAATCATTATCAGATATATTAATTGTTTACACAATTCGGTATAAAAGGAATAACAACAAAATTAAAGTTAGTGAAATATATTATAATGGAATTATCAACTCAATTTATAGGGTCACAAATTGTAAATATAAGTAGGTAGGTATATAACTTTTCATACAAAGAACATCATTACAAGAACTTTCGCAAAGCAAAAACAATTTCATTATTTTTTTTTACCGGTTAACGTATAAAACTCCAAATTATAATAGCCGAAAAAATTGAGGTTATGCCGTTTTCAACGGTTATGTCGATGAGTGAAGGAATTATAATTTTGGATGATTTCAGTACGTTTCCATTTTCTTTTTATTTCTGGGATCATTCTGTACTACATTGCCAAAAATTACGGCAACCGAAGCTGCTATGTTGTGCATGATATTACGCAATATTATACAAGGGGCTCGGCAATTTTAACTTGACACAAATCGCACCTATAAAAATCTACATGTTTTCCACTTTGTAATACCACACAACAATATACCTCTTAGCCGAGACTCTAGAAGCGACTAAAGATGGACTAAAGCAAACTAAAGTGCCGGGTGGCGAGAATCATGGGGTATATGAAACACCCAACCGCCAACACATGCAACTCTGCCACAGTATAAAAATATATCAGTAATGACAGAACCCGTTTTTATGAATGAAATTCTTCGTCCTATTTTAATGACCTTGATCACATTGATGCTAGGGAGTCCACGGCCACGCGCATCCTATGCGTCTACCTGAAAAATGTAGGAAAATTAAAAAATTTGATCTCTATGCTTTATAGCGGAGGTTATGTCAGAGTTATATCATATATTTATTATTGAATGGGTCTAAATTTAGTAGATGCAAGAGAAAAAGTCGGTGTAAGAATATTAGCTGTGAATAATAAACATGCAATGTGCATATAACCATTTTTTTTTGTAGAAATGTTTTAATAACTTGACATTTCGTTACTATTATATACTATAACCTATAATATAACGGGCAACTAAGTAAACATTATAAAAGTTTGGAACTGAATTTATTTACTTGATCGCAAAATTTCCTATATATTCAAAATTATAAAATTGCATAAAATAAGCAACTTTATTTTTATAGTGCCATTTTTGATTTGAAATTTAGTGATATACCTAGTTGATAGCACTTAATCTATCGAAAAATACCGATCTGTTAAATTTTCCATTGCAGTAATTTAATTATATAATTAACTAAAAGAAATTACCTATCATATGGAAACGTCGTTCTTCAATATTTTTACAAAATAATGTGAATTTTATTAAGTCTGGCTTCTAAGAAAAAATATGCATTGTCCGGATTAGAAAGCTTTTATTATAACAGCAATGCGTACACTATATGCTGGACATTTTTGATTGGGCTTTTGCCAGTTAATTTCCAGGTAAGAGTAAACAGGTTAATATTGAAAGACATATGTAGTGAATAGTTTAAATTTGCTATGCCTACAATATAGACAATGAAAAATATTACAAACAGAAAGTTTTCATTAGAGATTACATACAAATGTACTGGTCAACAATTTATTCTAGCAACGAAAGATAGCAAGTCGAAAGTTTACATATTGATATAATTGACAACTTTATAAAGTTATATGGCTTTGTCACTTCATTTTGTCAAGCTTTTTCTGCCGATTTCACATGTGCTTCTATTTAATGTGTTTATGTGTACCCTAAAACCCAACATCTTTGAAATTACAAACTTCAATGCGTAAAATAATCGCGTTCTTGACCTGGATGTTCAAAATTAATAGAACTGAACTGTGCTATGAATTTTTCCAAACACTTCAGTTGTGGTGACACTAATTCAAAATTATTCAAAAATATTTTCTCTAATATTATGACATAAAAGAAATAACGTTGAATCGTCTAACTGATCGTGTTGCTGGGAAAAATGCTTCACAAACATCACAATTGTGAACATTTAAACATTTCCATATTAAATATCCACAAACGTATCGCAACGAATTTTGCGAAAAAACTTAAATTGTAATTATTTCTCGCACTATTCTTGCAGTTGGGAGTATGCCAACGATTGTAACCAATGCAGGTAGTTGATCCAAATTCCTCTGGTTTCATCATCAAGCATCACCAATGATTGCTGTGATGTATTGCTACATTACAACCTTTAATAAAAACAAAAAATTAAATGTTGATCTCTCGGGTACTTTTTACTGTAAACATTGAAGTGCACTTCATACTTTAAAACACCTTGTCATAGTATGTGGTGTTATTAGTCCCATAGTTGTGAGTATTTTTGACATTTAAGTGTACAATTGATTATATTAAAATATTTATGAATGACCACTTAAAACTGAACACAAAAAACGTATGTAAAACTGTCTATGAAAAAATAATAATAAAATGTGTGGCTAATACACCGTACACGTAAACCAAGATTCACAAATAAGAGATCAAGAGAACAAACGAAATTTAAAAATAAAATGGGGGTGAACATCACAGCGACATAACCTAAGTGTCTAAACGTGGTATTTAATTTATCGTGATTGATACATACACATACATACGTGCTGCTATAAACACTAGCACCCCGCCAAAATTTTCTTGAATGAAATGCACGATCGTGCACGATTCACGTGCTGCGCAATACGATTTATTTATCACCGGCCACGCTCATTTTACTACAAGTTTGTTCGCTGGTGTTACACCAATTACACTGGTGCATATTGTTTCTTTCTCAGATGCATAGAGAGTAAATCTTTTATCCTGTTTTAAGTGGGAGTCAGTGTGGAAAGTGTAGCACCAGCGAACAAACCTTACGATTCGAAAAACGGACGAGAGCGGGAAGCCAATCTGTCTCTACTGTTATCTTTCTATACTGTGACTCTGCTACCCGTTGTGAGGCGCGCAATTCAACTATGTATTGAGATGGGGTCTATTTTTTCTATTCAGTTAAAATGAAGCATTAAAATGATATTGCATTAAAATTAACGATATTTAAAATTTTATAAAGCTATTTTGAGTATGCAATATTCATTTGCTCATATAAATTTAAAAAATTCTCCTCCGTGTCTAATATATACTTATTATTTAGCAATAATATTTATATTTATTGGTGCTGAGTTCAAGAAAAGATTCTGCTAAATGCTAACAACAATATAATTACAATTTTAATATATGTATCTGGTGGACTTTGAACCTTTTATGATGACCTGACCAATTGAAAACGTTAAAAAGACGACTTTTAGTAACATCAAATGCACGTCTTATAAATTACGTCGTAGGTACGTCAATTACTCGTTCGACGTATCCGACGAATAATTACCAATAATTGACGTCATTATGGCAGCAGTGTGCTCCGTGGGTGTTTGAACGACCACCCCTAAAAAGGGGAGAATAATAATAACTTTGAACTGATTGTGAGTGAAAGAAATTAGTCCTTGCTTTTTTTATAGAATGCCCATAATTATTTACATAACTTCGCTGGATGTGATAGCTTGAGTAATTCATGAGAAAAAGGTATTGAATTTTTTCATCCTTATGCTAATATCTCGACTGCGATGGCACTGAGTGAGTTGATTTTTGGTATTTACAGTATGCGTGACAGTAGTACTCATTTGCTTTAATTTCAATCCGATTGCTTTAGAGGGACTTTTCAATTACTTATCGGCGTAGAACCTTTGCTTACAGCAGCACAAAATGGTCAAAAGGAAATTAAAGTACGAGGTATGCAAATTGTTTAATAAGGTTTAAATGCCACATTTAATATGAACCATTCGATAATTAAACAGATTACAATGTCGAAAAACTAAAGTAAATTATTAAAAGTCGACAGAATACGTGTGAATTCACTTGTGCTCATGTATTCTGTTGACTTTTATGGAATTTACTTTATTTTTTTGACATTTGTTTAATTATCCATTGGTTTACATTAAATGTGGCATTTAAACCTTTACATTTGGATACCTTGGATTTTATTTTAATTTTTACTATTTTGCGCTGATAAATTTGTAAGCAAATTTATATTGTTTTTTTTTTATACTTAAATTTTAGCTATTTTATTAATACCTAGGTACCTTATAAATCAATTTTATGCTAGATTGTTAATTTCTTTTATTGTTCTTTCTAGTACCGCCTGAAGATGTGTTTTGTGTACGAAACTGGTTGTTATTAAATATTTTACTTTAATAGTAATATTGCAAGATGTTGAACCTGCTTGTGTTTTATTTCCATTAATTGTGAACTCACACAGAGTCTACATAGACAGTTTAAGATCCATAAAAACTTCGATATGCTTATTTACATACTATGTGAATTCTTCATCGACTATTTTCAGATTTTCAGGTGTGTCAACTCACTTCTAGCTTGAATATTTTTTTAATTTTTTTTAAAAAAGTTGCTGTGCGCGACTGTGACGATCTATACAGTAAATAAAGGCCCTCTGTGATTTCTCGTACGCAGCATCCATTGTCGCTCGTTGCTAGGACGTGTACCTATGGCAACTGAAATCCCCTTCACAACCATTGTAAAGTTAATTTGTATTTTCAATCTCGCTTCGGCGAACACGATGCACTGCCACTGTATGCATTGCATACATGATCTACTTTACAGTGAATACACTGAAACGGAATTTTGAATTCTGATCGCATTGTCAAGCGGATTTTTATTGTGAAATATAGAATATAAAACTTTTATAACGATAGGGTTTATGTTCAAGATCATTCTTGCTAATATACTGCTTGTAATAAAACTCATTGTATTAGAATTACCCATAATTTTATAAATGTTAAATTTTGATCTTACCCTTTTTCTTTCAGCCAAAGCAATATTCGTCTTCGTCCGCGTCAAGCACTCCTCATTCTTTATCTCTGGACGAACACCACATCACGTCGATCGGCGTTCAAGATCAAGACGCCGTAATCGAATTCCTGAGGCGTTTCTTCTTCAGGGACGAACCTCTCAACGTCAGTGTCCGATTGCTGGACCAAGAGGACTCCACGTGCCCAGAACTAGAAGAATATTCCTGCAAGACCATCGCAGACGGTATGTCAGTAATGGCAACCACACCTGACGGCCAGATCATCGGCGTTTGTCTCAATGGAATCGTCAGGAAGGAAGAAATCAAAGATTTTGACGCCAAGGATGAAGATGACAATTGTCCTAACAAGAAATTCCATAAAATAATCAAGCTTTTGAAGTATGTCGAACGAGAAAGCGACATCTTCGGTAAATATCCAGATATTTCGAAGATTCTCTGCGTGAAGATATTGTCTGTTGATGGCGCTTGGAGAGGAAGAGGTATCGCAAAGGAGTTGATGGATAAGACTAGGTATATTCGCTCAAATTCACTTTATTTTGATAATATATATTTCTAATTCTAAGGATTTGACATTTTATATTATGCAAGCCATATTCTGCTACTCTTCCGTTTAGGTCTATTAAAAATTATGAGATGCAGCCTGTTTATTTCCACTTATTACTTATCCTAATTTTGTTTTCTTGGTTTGATAGAATTTCTTCTGATATTTTCGAAATGAAAACCTTGCCTACCTAGGTTTCTTCTTTAGAATATGAAATACAATGCCAAAGTCAATTTTAATATAATTATGTTGTATTGTATACTGCCAATAAACAATATAATGTTGTTTGTCATGTAAGTGGGTACAATATCACAATGAACGTGATGAACGTAACACAAGACAACTATAAAAGCGTTCGCAACGAGAAGAGAGGTCGAAATTTATAGTTGATAAATTTGTTTGTCTTATAATTATAATATCATAGCATGTAGATGACAAGTCTGTCGATAACGCTTCAACGTGCTTGATACACTCTAAGGCAGCATCCACAATAAGACCCAGAAGCCTGACAACGATGGAAGCGGATAGCAGACTTTTATTATAGCATTATTGAGATTTGTGTATTGTTATAAAACACCAATTTAGTTTTGCTGGCGTTAAAGATGATTTTATTAGCATTAAACCACTCACAAATTCTAGAAATGTCGGCTTTTATTAATTTAAACATTTGTAATCAGCGAGCCCCATGCGCTAAGTCATTAATAAATATTAAAAATAATGTCGGTCCCCGCACCGAGGGCTGCGGCACACCACACACCGCCCACTTATATGATCATTGTCAATTTTAAACTGCACAATTTGGCAGTGATCAGACAAATACGAGCGGAATGAATCATTAAATTCATCCCTAAAGCCATACCTTTTAAGTTTGCTAACCAGAAGAGAATACACAGAGAATACAGGTAACGCAATCAAAGGCTTCAGATAGGTTTACTATTTATTTTCACCGATTTATTTACTTCCACTGTTAGGTCGTAACTCTCGCTTCGGCCTTTTAATGGTGCTCTCCAATACAATAACTGACTCATTCTCGCCTGCTCGTGTGTGCATATTTGGAGCGCTGATTGATTCTGAAGTAACCTAGAGCTCTCCTGAACTTTTGAGTGTATTTGCACATAGAAACTTTGATTATTGCGTATGCAGCATACAGTGGCGCTCTCTATGGGCCATTTCGTGATCTCCACTCAAAAGAAGTGGCGCCATCTGCCGGCGCACCAGGAAACTCAAATTCAAAAGCAGGCACACGGGCACTACAATTTTTTTTTAGGAGAAACATGGGAACGCAGGTGTCGGTCATCATTGTATTAAAACTATGTGCTTAACTGTATTTTATTCCAATGGTTTTAAACCGATTGAAGGTTAATGGAATATTAGTCCACAATACAATTGCATTTAAAGACGCAATAATATCATAATTTCAAATGTTAATTAATGGTGTCTAGAATCTTTTTGAATTGAAATGATTTTTTTTTTTCATGTGAAATTGTGACTTACCCGTAATTTCGAAATTGGCATCCGTAAAAAATTATGAGAAAATGCAGAAAGGACTCTGTATTTTCATTTTCTGCTTGAGTTCTAATATCAAAAGAGATTCCGCTGTATTAAGAAAACAAAATTAAGATAATTTGGAAAAAGAAACCGAAAAGAAAAAGTAGACAATTTCTTTTTTTTTTTTTAGATCCATAGGTTTTCATAACATGTAGTTTTATAATTCCAAATTTATCAGCTTCATTTACCCTCTATTCCTTTTATATTCTATCTTATAGTCATCGTAATTGTTTTATCACTTTTACAATTTCCTCTTCTCTTTTGTTGTAGTCCCCTTGCTATTAATTCATTTTGTATCTATTTGCTTTGTACATTTTGCCTATTCATTGTCCTTTTCAGGGTCATTATTGTAACTTATGCTTTCTTACTTTTAATCTCGTTATGATAAGATTAGGTACATTGTAGTTTTATTTTGCCTATAATCGTGTTTATAGGGAAATAGCACGTGAAGAAGGTTTCGGCCTGATGCGAGGTGATTGTACCAGCTACTACAGTGCAAAAGCCTTGGCCAGATTAGGCTTCGAATGTATCTACAGCCTCAAATACAGCGATTATGTGGAAGATGATGGAATAGTGTTTCAAACAGATCCGCCGCATGACGAGATTAAAATTTATGTGCAAGAAATTTAATGCTAAATCCTTGGTATCTATTACCTAAAACCCCAACGCGCACTTTTCAATAAGTGTAAATCTTGACAATAGAAGTATCGTAAATGATCTTATAATACTCAAATGGGTGTCGTAGAGTTTATATTAATTATTTTTTGTTAAAATATATTGAAGAACAAAAATTTGTTCTTTCTGTTGAATGTCCATTAAATGACAACTAAAATAATTTGCCGGAGACAAGTTATAGCTAAGACATGATCTAATACGGTGATTTGACGGGTCATCTATACTATTTATAATGTAAGTGTATATATACTTCTAATGTATTATTATTGAAAAAAGAATAGATATAAGTTTTAAGCCCCCAATACCTATCAAAGTGTCAAACAGAATATAAGGAAAGGCAAACCGTTTTAGGACAGCTAACTGACCCCTTAGCCAGCTGCTTTTAAACTGTTAATGCTACCATACATTTTCTTTTGTTCGTTTTTAGGAAGAGATTCTTTCTTAAGTAATTTTTATAGTTTTTGACCAATCATTTCCTTCATCTGACACCTTCGAATCTTTCTTTCTTCCAAGTACCGTTCTTCATGGTTCTATTGCCTATTCTATAAAAATCAACTGCAACACTGCATTATTTTACTGGCATACCCCTTTGTACAAAGTCCTAAAAATTTGAAACGTGAATGACGTTCCTGACTTTAACAGTTTTTCTTATGATGTTTTGACCATATTTCTGCTTGATTTCGTCGCTATAGACAAACTTCTACTGTTTGGGCAAGAAACAATTTGAGTTTCTGCCGATTTCGGTCAAAAATTGCTGTAATCTGTACTACTAGTTGACTTTTTAAAATGATGCTTTGGTTAAATTGTCATTCTTTCTGGTTGTAACACTTCTTATGCCACTGAGTATATTTTTTGATGTTTCTATTAGGAAGTGAGTGGAAATACAAAATAATCGCATGAGCTAAATAGATTCAGTATTCAATATTGAAGCAGTGAAAAAAAAGGCAGAAGCTATAATGAAACTTATAAGGCCTATATTCCGGGATTTGTCTCGATGGGAAACATGAGAACCAAAACGAAGGTTTTAAAAACATAAAACTGGAAAAGAAAGAATGTTCAAAAAATCATTTGGGTACTTTTAGTGCTCAGAAAAAATGAGAAACTAACACCATTTTATGTAGAATTGGTTATAGTCTTAGAAAAGAAAAATCAGTATACAAAATAAAAATATTTTTTTGCTTAATAATTTAACCTAATAAAGAATTAAATCAATTGCAACAAGTATATTCCGATATCTTTTCTTTGAATTTTAACAATTCAACTTTATTTAGGTGAAAGTAAAAAACTGACAAATGTTAGGCGTATATTTTGTATAACACAGGAAAAGATATGTTTGTGCAAATCCTACGAAATATTAAAAAAATTAACATACGTACATTCGTGTACTGGTATTTATTAAAAAATATATTCTATTTTAAATCGGGAAATACTAATGTCGCATCGCATTTAGGGTAGATGTTGTAAATGTCAATAATGTAAAAAATGTTTTGGCAAAATATCAATAATTTGAAAAATGTTGTGGTATTAGTCTGTTATAAAATTAAAAACAAGGTTATGGAACATGGATTAATTGTTCATAGTTGGTTTTGCAATGATAAAATATCGTGAAATTTGGTTATATCAGCTGCAAACCTTTTGTTTTATAAAAACGTTTCTATTTTGTTTTCATAAACGTTTTGCCTTCCTCAATATGACTGAAAAATATGACTCAAAGCTCAATTTTTTTTTTTTTTGAATACGGCTGTTAGCAATTTACGCATTATTAATTACCAATATTGTTATTGTTGTTGCTAATATATGTTTATAAGTATAGGTATAGTTTGTAATGGAGAAATTGCGATATCAAGCGACTTATGTCATCAGTAACCTACATCTCCTCCTAGAAAAGATAAATTAAACAACTCAACATTAACATTAATATTAATATTAAACATTAACATAATTAACATTATGATTATATTTTTTATTTTTGAATTATTATTATTTATATTAAAAGGACCATTTTAAATACCTTGTTCTTGTCAGGCACGCCGTAAGCCATTAGGTATTTGTAAGGTGGCGAGCAAAATTATAGTGGCATTATTATAAATCTTATCATCATGTAAATTATTGGTCACATCGTTGGATGTGTAATACATTTGAAATTATGTTTTAACCAAGAAAATATTTGTTATAGTTTTCGAGATATTTCGAACAAATGGCCAGATACAAAATTGCTTTGTTCTTATACCATTTCAGTCTCTAGGATTTTATCGAAATTTGAATTTTTGGGTTACCCCTTCTCTTTGCCCTCCTAAATACTAGATGCCAAAAGACGCATTATTAAAAATATGCTTACGTGATAAAAAAGGCAGTATTATATGCAACTGTCTCACAGTCAACAGATCAAATGACTCATGACGCTTTGATGTTGCATTTGACTGATATTTTTTGTATTGTACATAATATGTGTTAAGTACTGTCAAGTAACCATATGAACAAGTTAATATTCCTCTTAAAATCCCTAAACTCCCGCTAGATTTAAAAAAAAAAATATATTAATAAAGTTAACAGAGAAATTTATCTCTCTACATTTTTTATAACAATTATTATAATTATTTTAATTACCTATCTACTGTTTGTAGTACGTGCTTAATTAAAAAACTAAATAAGACTAGCTTGTACATGTATGTAATTACAATATGTCAAACAATGAGTCATTAGTAATTTTTATGTTAATAGATAAACGATGTAATTAAACTGAAAAAAAAAAAACGTTTTCTAAGAAGGAAACCATAAATATTATGTCGGATAAACATTAAGTTCTTAATGGTTGAATCATATTACTATAAAATATGCATGTTGCACACATACCAGTTATTACCAAATTTTTAATTTAGATAATATCATATATAAATATGTTACCATTAATCCTGAAAAGGTTTCATGTTAGATGATCATAAATGTTGTTATATGTTAATAAAAATATACAAACAATTTACTTATTGTCTTTTGTAGATTTTCGTATTTTAGTGTATGGCAACAAGGTAGGTAGACGGTTATAATACGCATTTTTTTCTTATTGCAACGTTTTTTATTAGTTGAACAGGCTTGCATATAGAGCACGGATATGATTAGCAATGGGTAAGACTATTAGAGCATTATCGATACTTAGTTATAGTGATTGAACAACACACAACTATTGTTCAGGATGAAATCTATGACACTGAAATGTGTGCTATAGATAATTTGAACAACAGCTTCAGACACAAATCAACTAGAATTTGTGATGCATAAATGCAACTCGAAGCTTATCCGGAGCTGTAAAAAGAACTCTAAATGTATTTAATAATAATAATAATAATAATAGCTCTTTATTTCAAACTATGAAACATATAAACAATGAAACATACAAAATAACCTCAATAAAGAGAGTATCCATAGAGAAATAAGAATGATATAAAACTTTAAAATTATAAAAAACAATCATTGATTGAATAACAAGATAACTCCATTAAATGCGATTTAGCTTTATGTTTAAAATGGTGTAAATTATTGGATGTTTTGATTTCATTGGGCAGCTTATTGAACAACCTACAGCCGACATAGGTTAAATTCTTGTGGAATAACGATGATTTGCGCATGGGAGGTAATAAATGATTAATTTGACGCATATGGTGACCATGTGAGGTGTCAGTAAAAAACTCCAATTTATATTTAAAAACAAAACACAGAACTTCCAAAATGTAAGCATCATAAAATGTTAATATTTTATTAGTTTTACAAATATCTCTGCAAGAAGCCTGATATGGTAAGTTAAATACGATGCGTAGAGCACGTTTTTGTAATATAAATATTCGCTTAATACCAGATCCCCAGTGAATTACTCCATAGGTCATTTTTGAATGAAAATGTGAGAAATAATAAGTTTTAAGAACAAAGATACTGCACGACTTTTTCTGTATAGAGCATAGCATATCTTGGCCAATTCACAACAAAGATTGTCAATATGGGGCCCCCATTTTAGACCTTCATCTATAATGATACCGAGCAATTTCGATGATTTAGTTAGTTCAATAGAATTACCATTTAATACAAAATTACTAATATTATATTTATTGTTATTCTTAAATAAGATACAATTTGTTTTACTAGTGTTGACTAGAAGATCGTTACAAGACAACGAATTACACAATTGGGTGTACAAAAGGTTAGCTGCTTGAAATAAGGCGGATATGTTGGGGGAACTAACAATTATGTTAAAAATTGTGTTAATGTCGTTGGCGTACAGAGCAACATTAGAAGCAGTTGTAAGGACCTTGGGAAGGTCGCTAATAAAAATTAGGAAGAGGGCTCAAGACTGAGCCTTGAGGCCAACCGCGATCAACTTCACGTATATCAGATAGATAATCGTTAATTATTACCCTTTGAGTACCATGTGCCAAATAACTTTCGAACCAACTTAAAGGGTTGCCCCTTATGCCATAGTTATACAACTTAGCAAGCAATAACTTACGGTCAACACTATCAAAAGCTTTTGAAATATCTATAAACTTTGCTAAACAGGGACAATTCGAATCAATACTGAGAGAAATTTGCTGAATAAATTTACGTAAAGCCGTATCAACAAAACGATTAGGAATAAAGCCGTGTTGCTGGCTAGTGAAAAGATTAAATTTGTTAAAGTAAGCGATTAACATTTCATTCTTCAAAGCTTCATAAAGTTTAGAAAGGACTGGTAAAATACTTATAGGACAATAGTTATCCAGACAATCAGGGTTACCTTTTTTATACACGGAAATAACATTAGCTAACTTGAATAAAGAAGGAAATATACCTTTATTAAATGAGAAGTTTATTAAATAAGACAAAGGAGTTGAGATTGATTGAGCACATTTTTTTTTATAATAAAAGAAGGAATTGAATCGTGGCCTGCAGTCATAGAGTTGTTTAATTTACTAATAACTCTTAATACATCATTTCTGGTAACTGGAGTAATAAAAAAGCTGTTAGGATTATTGTTAAAATTTAGGTCAGTCAAATTAGAACAAGTGGTTTGTGAAATTGCATTACTAATTTTTTTATTAAAATTATTACAAAGCAGTGATAAGTTTTGAGTTTGTGGCAGTTTGTTATTTGGCTAGATTAGGTGAATTATTTCTGATAACGTCCCATACAGCTTTAGACATATTACGACTGGTCATTATATAATTGTCATTGTAGTTCTTTCTAGATTTGTGTTAAGCGCTTCCTTATAGAATTGTTCATATCTCAAGAAATGAGGCTTAAGGGCAGGATATTTTCTTGTATCAGATCAGGAGTTATCCAGTCATTATTTGAAATAGGTTTAAGGTATTTTACATAAGGAAAACAAACAGGTCCAGTGAGCATGGACTAAATTTTCGTTTATGCTGAGGTACAAGATGATCAACACATAAATAGACATGAACAGTTAAAATTTGACCGAAATGGTCTGACAGATTGAAATCGTCACATTGGGTATTACAACAATCAACTGGTAAATTGATTAAGAAGTTATCGATACAAGTAGAGGTAGAAATACACACTCGCGTGGGAATATCGATCGTTATTAACTATTTAATAAATCTAAGAGGGAAAGTTATAATGGAGAATAAGTGACGAAATCAATATTAAAGTCACCACCAATAATAACATGTTTATTTTCTTTTGCAATCAGTTCCAACAAATTTAAAAGCGTATCTAGGAAAGTATTAGTGTCAGAAGACGGTATTCTATATAAAGCAGTGATTATTATATTAATGTTAGAAGTAATTTCAATACCGCAAATTTCTATTACATTTGTGATAGATACATTATTAATGTCTTGTCTTGGTTTAAAGTGCATTCCCTTACAAGCATAGATAGCGACTCCTCCATGCTTATTTACAGGCCGACAAAAATAAGAAGCTAACATATAATTGTATTGGCGAAGGGTAATAGTCTATCCCTAATTCGGGTAACTGGGCACTCACACATTTGGGCAAATGAGGAAAGAGAAATTCTTGCAAGCAGAACATGACGTTGGCATAGCAGCCACGGTAGTTTAATAGCAAATGAATTTGTGGGCAAATCAGAAAGTGCTCCGCTATCGGAGTGGTTGTTTTGCAAAAGAGTATGAAGAGGGTGTATCAGATATAGAGGTAAATATAATAATATGTAGTAGTTGTAGTCATAAACACTCAAAAAGTCTTAATGCACAGGGGGTCTATCTGTAAGCATTAACGAGAAAAAAATATTTTGTAAATGCCGTGGGCTAGAGCCGCACCTGTGCCCAACCTAAATGCTGTCCCGAATATACCGCCACATACCACTATCATTCAGCCATTACCGCTGTTAGTTTTGTGTGGATCGCCGCTTGGAGTGCAATCCACTTCGAACATTTTATTTAAATTCTTCCCGTTTCGAAAAAACGATCCTTTTCAGGACCATCATGATTTCATATAAAGAAAATCGAAGCTTGATGCATCGTCAAAAGTGCGGGAATGTATAGATTCATTTTCGCGCGACATCATAGTAAAAAGGCGTGTTTGCAAATTTTCTGTATCTACGTTTATTTCTGTGTAATTTGATTCAATTCATTTTGCGGTATGATTAAATAAATCCAAAAGAAATAACTCAGATTCATGTGGTACCGTTTATTAACAACTAACTCTCGATTCGACAAAGCAAAAGAAAAATATTTACGTTTTTTGTAACTACTGAAGTCGCATATCCGGTGAAACTCCAACGTCTTATCAGGATATTAAAAATAATACTTTGTAGACTTACGTAGAATGCTTTTAACAAATAAGGAATGTTTATTTTATAAAAAGAAGAAATTTAAAATGCCTCAGTTTTGCTATTTTTACAAGGGCCTTTATTTATTCAGAATGACGTTAAATGAACTTACGGCATACCATTAAGAATAATACTAAATGAGTGCAATGTATTTATACATAATACCACGTTTAGCGGGTGCTTAACATGACGTTTCCTTGCATCAGGCCCGGACTAAAGAATTTTTGGCTCTAAATTTTACCTTTTTTTATTCTTTAATGATGAGATCCGGTTTCGGTGGGTTTGTGCTTTATATGTCGTGTAGTTAACACCCAAGCAAAATTTACTTTTTTATTTGATACACCCTGTATTTCACTTAATCATATCAGAACCGGAATTTCTAATACTTCATTCCAAGAATGCCAAAGTATCGTTGTTTCTGATTTTACAAATCAGTGTAGAAAGTACCTACACAGAATAGAACAGTCTCTGAAATCACTAAAATGTCTTATATCTGTTTCGCGTCGTGCGCAATTCAAGTTCCTTAGACTAAAGTTTGATTAGCGCTATTTATTTAGCGTATTATGTTTAACTTGCTTTAACTAATAACGTTGTATGGTCCGCGTACGCGACTCTCTGACAACACTCTACTAATACAATTTCAAAGAGACTAGCGTATAAAATATTCCAATATGCTTTAATTGTACTATAATTTTTAGCCATCAGAAGCGCCTTTAATAGATATAGATTTATTGCCAATAAACAAGTGCGTGTTGTCTGACGTTACATAAACATATAAAAAATATAATAAACAAAAATAAAACAATAAACACAAAATGAATAAAAAGGTTGCTTTAGTAATATCATCTTCAATTTGCGTTGAAATGTAATTAAATTAGGATTAAACTTAATATAAGCGAAGGTAATTTATTGAAAAAAGAGAAGCCCATGAAGTACAGAGAATTTTTGCAGAGAGAGGTACCAGTTTTCGGAAGATTAATACTATTACAATTACAAATGTTGTAAGAATGAATGTCGGTTCGATAGGTATATCTGCTTCTATATTTATACACCATACTCACCGACTCATAGATAATTAATGAGTATAAAGTAAACATTTTTTGGGAAACAAACAAGGGACGACAATGGGCTCTGTTGACTTCTCCACTAATCAGCCGCATAGCCCGTTTTTGTAATTTAAAGATTTCGAATAAATTCGGTGTAATGGTGAAGCCCCAACAAGAAATACAATATCTCATGCGGGACTCAAATAGCGAAAAGTAAACACCTCTCGCAGTATACTCCCCATTGTTGTTGTTATTTGTTGTTGTTTAGTATTCTTTAATATTGTATTACTACAAAATATTTTTCTATGTATTAAAAAATTACGAAAAACAGTTTAAGATTATTTATAAAATTTTTAAAGTAATTAATTTCGCAAAGAAATTATTTATTTTATTAACCCTCCGTTTATTGTATTTTCAAGAAATATATCTTAACTACCGCCTGTGTAATCCAATGTCGTTCTATTTTATTGAAATATAGCTAATACTTTTGGTCTATAACACAGCTTCAGGCAGTAGCAACGAAAAAGTATTAAATGTATCAAATTTAAAAATAAATATTTTAGCACTAAGTGCGATTGGCGAACAATATACTTTCTTACAATGTTTGTTATGTATTATAAATCCAATAATATTTTAAATAATTGTTAATAAATCTGTGCTACATAAAAACGATTTGTAAAGAGACCAAGAGTTCTCTTTGTTGTTATGTATTTTTTTTCCATAAACCTTTTTCTCTCTATATATTTATTTTTCTGTTTGAATTTCTAGTCGTTACTTTTGATCGCAGTAATATACATAATTAAGTGATTTATGGTTATGATAAGTGAATACGTTTTCCGAAAGTTGCATTTACAATCAAGAAATTTTAAAATTCCGGATTGCTGGTGTCCCGATTTTTCCTGTGAGAAGTGTACTTCCACCAGGCAAGCTGTCTTATAGTTCAGTTGTTCGAATTTTGTTCTTGTCTTTTCTTGGCAAGATCCACGTTTCGTATCCATATATAATAATTGTGCAATTTATTGATTTCAATTCCTTCGTGTTATTCTTATGGACACTTTTCTATCACTTATGGGACTTTTACATACTACAACATAATACAACCAACACAATATACTTATATTACCATATTACTTAATTAATTTTAATCTCCCATTAGTAAGCCATAAATACTTGCATAAACGTTTAATGTGACTACCTATATTAATCTTGTTTATGTCTTGTAATTTCCTTAGATTTTAGGTCGATACAATAACAACAATTAATAACTTCATCTAAATTTTATCTTTTTCCTTTGCTACGATCGTTTCCTTGTTTACAATAACAACTTTTTCAAGCAACATTTTTTGCAATTAACTATAAAGCTATGAAATAATATTTATATTTATTCATACAAATTACATTACGAATAATTAATTTTATAGTTATGTAATTTGTATAAATAAATATACATATAATTTCATGGCTTTAGAGTTAATTTTATTGGAAAAACGTTGCTTGAAAAAGTAGTTTTTGTAACCAACGAAACGATCCTGACAAAGGAAAAAAATAAAACCTAGATGAAATTATAATTGGTATTACTGTATTGACCTAAAACCCAAGAAAATTACAAGACATAAACGCAAATTTTGAAGGTCAAAATTAAAGCAAATCAACGATACAATATAACAACTTTAAAAATATTCCCTCTAGATATGTATAGTCAAACCATGTCGTAGCTAAATAGTTAGAATTGGAAAACCTCTGGTGTTGCTACAAATATTTTACCGTTTATTATATTAG
Source organism: Protaetia brevitarsis (assembly GCA_004143645.1). Taxonomy (NCBI): domain Eukaryota; kingdom Metazoa; phylum Arthropoda; class Insecta; order Coleoptera; family Scarabaeidae; genus Protaetia; species Protaetia brevitarsis. Next base: position 1,879,477 of record RXPK01000119.1, read on the forward strand.
GCATATACCCATATTAAGTATTTATTCGTTTATTAAATATTTACGAGTAACGTGTGATATTAAAAACTATAAATTGACTTTTGTAATTGCTTGTTTAAGTAGATTTTCATGTAAATACTACTTAGAATGAAAATAACTAAAATGCATACGGTAATTTTGGACAGTTAAATAATACTGATAATTAGTCAAACACGTGTTCGAGAACTGTTGACGCAAATCCATTATTGATTTAAAATTTATAAGCACATACCTGTCACGTGCAATAAATTTGCTCGTGTCAATAGACATCAACAGAGACAGTTGCACAAAATATATATGAAACTTGGACAGAGTGCATGACTTAAACAGGGTATACCTGTATTGTCCACTTAAGTAAAATCGTCCTATCTTAATATAGGGCAAGTATAACGCTTTTAATCAGGTGGATAAAACATTCTTCTACCTATAATCTAGTCTACGAAAATATCTATCTACAATTCTATATTCCATAGTTGGATGCACTATGCAAATGAGTTAATATATTAATATTATTAATCAATTAATGTATTATGTATTTCATAATGTGACCGTTTCTAAAGCTTTACATTAGTCCAACACTTTCTCAAGACAATTTTTGGGCGATACAGAAACCCTCTGATTGTCATTTGTTTTTTAGTTGTTAGCGCTATCTTTTGTTTTTTTTTATATGGCGCCCGTATTGAATTTTTGCTTAATTAGATAGTCTTTAAAAAGAGCTATCTTCATAGAAAAAGATATATATTTTTCATTCCACTGAGAAAAAATATTTGCTTCCCGTCTAAATATTGATTTTTTAGGAATGCTATTTATTATTTAAGGAAGCCAAAAAGACTATCTTTGCTTAAAACGGTGAATAATACCGCTGAAATAGCTGTGAAGGTAGTGTAAATTGTTATTTTATTTCAAATAGTTTCATAAAACACTTAAGAATATTGGGTGCAGTTTAAGCAAATATTAAAAGCGCTATTAGACAAATTATTTTGTATGACGATTTTGTACTGGTAAAATAGAATTTAGAACAAAACTAGAGGAGAAACGAGGCTTGAAAGCCACAATTTTGTCATTTTATGTCACTTCTATTGTCATAAATAGGGCCAGTAAAAAATCGAGATTTAAAGTATCTAAAGCTCCTATAGATTAATACATACTTACTCCAAAGCTCAACTTCTTACTGGCCCTATTTATGACTATAGAAGTGACACAAATTCCGGAAATTTTTATTTTTGCCTCGTTTCTCCTCTAGTTTTGTTCTAAATTCTATTTTACTAGTACGAAAATGTTCTAAATGCATTATAATTTTTTTATCACCATACAAAAGTTTGTTTAACAGCGTTTTTAATTTTTGCTTAAAACGGTACCCGACACCCTTAATAAGCAAGTACTAAATCCTGTTCACACCCTTATTGGCACAGGTTAACGTTTACCGGCTGAGACATTATGTAATAACTAAATAATTATAACTATTTAGAACACATGTGGAAGGTATGCATATCAGAATTCGTAAAAAAAATATTTCTTTCTTCTTTCTCTCAATTTCTCCCGAATAAATAACACTAATATACGGTGATTCATTAATCATGTACACCACAAAAAATAATTGCGTTATTTGCATATAAAGGAACGGAATTTTATACTGATTGCGAGGTAATTATGTCAGATGTAAATTGATCCGCATGCAAGAAAGTGTATATATCGTAGTATGATACAGGTGTCCAGAAGGACGAACTGGTGAAGGTATGCAGATATCAGATAACATATGTGAGCGTACAGCTGTCAGAATCGTTGGAAGAGATTTAATTACGAAAATAGGCGAATTTTTAATTATTGTATTATGTTCCTCTTAGGTAGCACATAGGAAATATATTGTTACTAATGTTTGAAGGTTCATAATTAGGTTATATAATTAGGCGTATAAAATATGTAGTGCTGCCTAATGAACTAGTAAATAATAAATTAATTAGGAAGTACTACATATTTTATATTGTTACTAATTAAATAAAAAGCCACTAATTAAACTTGGAACATAGTGAAACCAAAGAAATATTAAAAGTATATATTGTTATATTATACTCCATGCAGTAATATAAAACGTTGGCCGGATTATCAATAATTTATTCACAATTTTTTTACATCATGACATATGTATCTTAAATGACAAATCGTCATAATAATTTCAAAACAAAACAATTAATATCTGTAGGGTGAGTTCATTTACTAGATACGAACATCAAATTGTCAAAAAATCATTCTGACATATAAACACGTCAAAAAGGCCACTTACAATTATTTCAGTTTCTAAAACCCTGGCGTATGAAAACGCTATAGTAGCATATATTATCATAATAATAGGCACAACAATTAATGTACACTCATTTTATAGAAAATTGTTGTCTTAAGGCAGTAATATACTGGCAAAAAGTGTGCACAACTTAATTAGAATGAGCGGTCGTAAGCATAATAAAACACTCAAATGTATGTTTGTGCTTATACATTCATATGCGGTAAATAAATTATTTCGGACGTAATACAAACGATTACATCCTGCAAAACGTATTTGCTATTGTCAGTAGTGCTGCCCGATCGGTGTTGATAATTCTGGTTTCTTCCGCGATAACTTGTGAATAGGTAAGTGTCGTTTTCTCACTGCAATATGTGATATTCTGTGCGATTATATCAATCATAGAATTAATTACGGTGTCTTATTCGTATGCTTGGCCAATTGATATCCACTACAATTAGAAATTTTGTTTTTGTTATTTCACCTTTCTGCGCAAGGAAACAATGACACTCAAATTATTTTTACTTAATTTTTAATCAAACGACAATTAAAATTCTTTTAAAAAATATAAATTTTAAGTATCTATATCTTTTTGGTTTCAAAAAGTGGTAACAATGTAAAGTTTCATTTACCTTTGAATATATTTATTGAGCTCTTCTTTATAGAGGTATCATCCGATGCTACATGAAGCATATGAAGAGCTAGAATTAGTTGAACGTTCTCTTGTCTTTTTTTGGTATTAATTGAAACAAAATTACAAAAAGAAAGCTAGGCAAAAGATTACAATTTTATCCGAAAGCTGTTTAGTTAATCATGTTTTTAATATGAAAAGTTGCAGTATTGGTGACTAATATACTGAGTAAGTATTTAGAAAAGAAAAACAAAAGCCAATGAATCAACCATGAGTATGTAAAACAACATTATTACCAACTCTATGCTGCATCCGAATAGTTCTTAGGACAAAAGAAGTACAGTGTAAGATTTTTGCAGTACGTTTTTCGAGTAATATTTAACATTCATTATCGATACTCGTAACGTTTGCATAAATTTAGAAATAGTTTGCATTGCAAAAGGTTGTAGTAAATATAGTGATATAAATTAAGAGTCTTTTCAAATATAAAGAAATACTACTTTTATTTTAATATTTCTCAAGCCCAAGTCCTGCACCGATGGCCGAATAAACGTTTTTTAGAACGTGTTATATTATTTACTTAGTTAATTAAAAAAAAAAATGCGTTTCTTTTACGATTATTTAAATAGTAGAACAAATAATAATGTGTAAAGGACAGTAAATTATTATCGAAATATTGAAAAAAGAATATTGTTTTTCCAAAGAAAAAATAAATCAAAGCAGGAAAATACTATTTTCAAATATTAAATGTTAAAGTATTTAAAAAAGATTGAACCAGCAAGCAGATATTGCTTATCAGTGGACAAAACAAGACGTACTCAGTTCAAAGGTCGTACAGGGTAATCAAGTTTACAGATGTAATTACACAATAGAAGTGATAATAGAAATGACTGTTGTTAAAAACCAAGTTCTTCACCGAAAGAATTCCTCTCTCCTTGTTCAAATCCGCACTATACATCCTGTCATCTTCCTTAAGACTATACTGAGAGAAATATCCTTCTCATTTAAAAGTTTTTGCGTTTTCTACATGGCCAACATGATTTGGTGTTTCCTTGAAAAAGAATATAATTTTAAATTCATGCATTTCTTCGGAAATACATAATATATTTTTTGTTGAAACAATTTGTTCTTTTAAGTGAAAGATATTGATAGTTGATTCAAGTCCTCTTTATTATGAATTTGAAAACTATGCAGATTGACAGAAAACCGTAAACATTTTGATTCAAGTGGTTTTTCCTTTTCTTATAACATTTATTCATTTTAGACTTAAGCGTAAACACAACAAAATGCCATGATCATTTTTAATCGAAATAAAAATAAATTATCTCCAAAAACCCATGTCCTAAGTAGAGGGGGATTTGCCATTAGAATGTTGTAAAATCCTGGTAATATTGGGAGAGTTGGCCGCAGTGACCCCATCCTAGCACTCTAGTGTACCGTTAAAGAAATCGTCCTTTCAATGGCAATGACTCCTGTCAGGTGTTGATCTGGTTAATATACCAGATCAGTATGTTACGATCGTAGTTTCCAGCCTATTTTGTGCGAAATATTATCTTTTACTGGAATGAAATAGGAGATGCGCCATCTATGCGACAATTTCTCTACTACTCATAAGTATATCTGCTGATCTGCTGTACTATGTGGGGAGAAAACTACTATACGAAAATAAAAAGCGATATTTATTTTTACTTCCATGTAAATATTTAGTTAAATTAATAAATACTGCGCCAGCTTCAAATAAATCTACTAACCAAATTATTTGTTTGATTGAATACAGGAATATTTTTAATATTCCTAAACAAGCAAGAATTTAGTAATTGTAACCAAATGCCTGAAAAATGGTTGAAAACGACAAGATCGTTTTTCTCGTGTTTAACAGTTTTAAAACCTTCAAATACTGTATACTGCTGTAAAGTTCCTTGGCGTATAAGTAAATCAGCATTAACTGAAAAGATTCGAATTATCTCTGAAATTTCTTTAACAATGCGGGAAAAATAAAAAACGTCCGCCTTTTTTTATTTAAAATACTGTTTATAATTCAATAGTACTTAAAAGAAACTAAAATATGTTGTTAAATATGTACATAATAATAAGAATATAATATGCAATGTGTATTGTCTTACTTAAACAGAAGTTAGTTATAAAGACATTATAAAATATTAATCAAAACTAAGGTGCATTCCATTTACTTACGGTTACTTTTCTGAGAAAAGGTATTCTTTTCGTTGAACACGATAAAAACCAATAGTTATGAAACTTTTCATTTAATGCAATCTCTTTTCTCAGTGTAGTGATTGCACAATCTGTTAAGTAAATATTCCTATGTACTACCATAAATTGAAATTGAAACCATAAGCAATAATTGATTTAACGAATGAGTAATAAATCATGTCCATAGTGCAAATAGGAAGGAAATTCGATAAACGATAAAAACCGTGACCAAAAATTCTCTCTCTAACAAATGTATAGAGGAATAAAATGGATATATGCTTAGTCCGTAGAACCACTGAATCAAAATAGCAGAAAGTATTTACCAATTCCAAATGTGTATCACAATCACAGGCATTATTACGAAAAGTAGCAGTATGCAGGCAGTTAAAAGATGCATAAGATAAAAAAAACAAACATTCCAGTAAATAAGCTTCAATGTCTCTAACAAAAAGACACAAGAGAAGCGGGCTCAGAATGCTTCCTTGTGGTACTCCTTGCATAACAGGTACCGAGTCCGAACTATGTTTGGCGAACTATGTTGAGCAAATGGACAGGCACATAAGTAATTTCTGTGCAATTGCAATACCAACAGTTACAAAGACTTCAAGTAAAGAGCTTTAAGCTCAACCGTACCAAAAGACTTCGGCAGATCCATAGAAAGTATAATTACATGTTTATTCCCTTTTAATTTTGGGTTAATAAAATTTTTGTAAGTGTCTTTAACATTAGTAAAAAAAAATACAGTTATTACATTCTGTACCACTAATTGAGATTCAACGTAACACCTAGAGTTTCTAGACACGTTATTTATAATGACACTGCTTTGCTTCCGGACTGGCAGAAACTACTGCTGTTGTAGTTTCAGGGTAACAAGAAGAGAAGTACCTAGCAGCTCTAAAAATGTCCCATAGCATTTTGGACGAAACGTTGGCCAAAAGCAGTTTTAGAACGCGGTTTGAACATCATAAATAGTCATTCAATGTTTATAGCAGGGATTTTCACCGTATTCGAAATATTTCTAAAACGATTATGAGGAATTAGATAATAGCTGTCATGGAACTAGTATATGGCAATTTAACATTAAGTGGCTAATTAACTTTTGATTTATTTATTATCACTTGTTTATGTTATTAACTAACCAACAGATTATAGCAGAGGTAATTATAAGTCAATATTTTTTTGCTTTTAATTACCTTTATTATTACATTATCCATCATTTCCGCTTTTGATACTAGCCAATTTCCTTTAAAACATTAATAAGTTCATCCCAACAATGGGAGCAATTACGCTTTCCCTAATTGGTACAAATCATGATATTGGATTGTTCTGCCACCAAGAGTACTCCACAGCCTACTATCAGGCCCTTATTTTTTAATTTTTAGATCAACGCTTTGCTGCCTTTTCTTTATAGCATGCGCTCTTTCCCATAACCAATACGCTATTTTGTTTTGTCATGTGTTTCTGCTGTCTACCATGTCTATCGAGGCCATCATCTTCTACGCCTTTCAAGCCCACTGTCTTTTTCCGTCATTTTGCTTCACTCATTCGACACAAATGCTCTCGTCATATAAATCTTTTTCTTTCCACTTTATGTATTATATCGAGATATGCATTCATTCTTTCTCTAGTAGCATTAGATATCTTGCAAGGATATCCATTTTCAAGTAGTCTAGTTTATTTTATTTTTTTAATAGAATTAAGTAGTTTATTTTCAAACCTATCTATCATAGTTAGGCAGTAATGTCGATGGAGAAACCAAGTCTTATACTAAAATAAGGAACCAAGTTTCATACAATCATTCAATGTCAAAATCCTTCGACGATAATTTATTTATTTACTGCATTAAAAAATCTAATTTATAGTAAATGCATACCTCAAACAATACAAACATCTATTCATACAAGGTGACATCACACAGCTTAAAGTGATCCCATGAGAAAATATACTGTACCTAATTCATTCATGCAAATTAGGAAGATGGAGGAAAATACTAGTAGAACATTCATGTCAATTACGTACAATTCGTGTTTTTCCCGTGGTGTTTTTGTCCGTTAAACTTATTAGTACTTGTTTCACACTTGACAATTATTGATGTAGACTAGGCACATCAAGGTTCGAGCACCGCCCACAGTTGTCTTTCCCACAATAATTAATAATACGCCTATGTTTACATTGGTATCTAAGAAAATAAATTTAAATAGATGAAACCATGCAATCTTCTAGGCTATTTTCGTGCTAATAATATTCAACACGCGTGGATATGTTTGCATTCTGGAATAATAAATAAATTATTTCTGATATAGAATTATTGGTTTACGAATATTTCAGGGTGAAATGATCTAGAAGTGTTTTAGTTGTTTATGCAAACGCTAGTAATTCTCTGTTAAAGAAAATTAATGTAATGCATAATAAAAGTTTTTGTACAGACGCCGACATTAGGTTTGTTCGCTGTGCGAATCAGAACTTAATTGGAAACTATTTCGGTTTTTCCAGTGCGCATGATTCAAAAAGGGATTGTAGTTTGAAATTAGACTGATAATTTGCTCTGTGAACACATCCAAAACCAACACTACTGCCATCTGTGTTCAGCAATTGGAATTTATATGTCAGCCGGCGGAGCACACGGCGCAGTGTATCTCTCTCGTTTAGTACGCATGAGCGAATTTAAAATCCACAAGAAATCCGTGAACTTTCTGGATTAATCACAAACTGTCACTGACTACAATTTGATACTGTGCGAACACCAAATTTTAAATTACCAACGGTCGAAATACGAAATTGTTGCACTGCGAACGCACAGCTGTTATTACGCATGCGTCGTTCAGTTGTGGATAGTTTCTGATTGCACAGCGAACAAACCTATTATTATGTCGAACGAATGGCTGGACGCTTTGATGGTGCTAAATATTAATTCCAATGACTGCAGTTGTTGTAGGTATCTTCGTAGCACAGCGACTAAAATATGCTGGCCGAAACTTGTAAAACTTCCTTTATACCTTAGAAGAAAAATGCTAAGATGTAATTACTTGATAAATGTTCTTTCGGGAAAGATATTGTTACTCTGGAATATTATCAACTCTACACAATGAAAGTAAGTCCCTAAAACATAAAGTGTGACATCTCCGATATTCCGTATAATTGCCTTCTTTCGCCTATCAATGATGATTTTTATAATAAATTTATTACATTTTTGAAGTCATTGTTGAATAACACGGAATTTAACAGCCTCCCATACTAAATCAAAAATGAAATGCCTCATATGTTATGTAGATATATACAGATGGGTCAAGTAAAAATGGAAACATTGCTAAATGCTTTTTACGATCCACAAGAGAATGTCAGGCAATGTTTAATGAGTTTCAACGTGGCAAGCGTCAAACTAAAATGGAAGGCATTATTTTAAGTAATATAATGTTATTTTTAAGCGTATACTAAGTATTTTAACAACCGAGGATTTTAAGCGAAAAGAAACCAGAATATGCCGGAGAAGTACCGGCTTCAACTGTAATGGAAAATGTATCTATTCCAAGGCGGCTTCAACACAGTGAACATTTGTAAGATTCTAACGAAAATAAAATAACTATTTTTTTTTGTATTTTAAAATATTCTAAATAAACATTCTTGTTCATAAATACATACATATACTACATTAAAGGCCGTCTAATAGTCACATCAGATATATTACCTGATATTAGCCTGTATTGCTTTGTTTTTTTTTTTAATTTTGGTTTCAAGTTTTCAATAGTAGTAAATGGATTAATAATTAACCAAGCATACTAAAATAACAAATAATATTTATTTAAGCTAAAAAGTAATTCGTAATAAAAAATATGGAAAAATTAAACAAAATAAGTACCTACATAGAATAAACTAATTATCAATTAATTCATCCATTTTCGATTGTCCACTTTATCTTAACTTCACTATATCATATTGACTTTCGTATTAATAATGCCGGGAAAGAAATTTCTAAAATGGGAGATTTTATTCTCATAAATATCTAAACACAGCTGTTGTTTGTAAATAAAAAGTAAAATGCATGGTCTACCCTTGATGAATCATCCACAGGTGTTTATATAAAAATAAGCCAAAACGTTTTGTTCTAAGAGAATTCTTTATGCATGTATAGATAGAGGAAGATTTTACAAAAGATGTTGATTTTACAGCATCCAGAAAAAAAATTACAATAAACCCATATGGTTTGATTATATTAAAGTTTCTTTTTCCGTTATTTAATATATTATTACATATACCTACAAACGATCGCAACCTCCTATAATTGATTAATTGATTAATTATTTATTAATTTAATGCAATGTCGGGTAGTAAGTAAATTGTGGAAAATCCAGATATAGTACACCTGGATTAAAAATGTACAGTTTTCCCATTCGTGACATAGAAATATGTAAGAAATGGATTTTAAATTCAGGTATTCTGATTTAATACATATAAATAAATTACTTAATGTTAGTTGTTACCGTAAAGTGGGGCAATTCCGATCAGTTTTATGTACTATTTCTGAGCTGCAATTATTATTATTGATCGAAAAAAATTATATATAATCATACATCTTTTAGCTACACATACCATCATGTATATTAACCCAATGTATTAAAACACTACTTTTTTTAATACATCAAGCGTGAGCGGTTTTGCCCCATAATAAGGGGCAATTCCAATCACCCATCTATTTTCTTATAAAAACTGATTTGAAAGCTATACGAGGTAAATCCAATAACAAAAATTTGAATTTAAAAATGGGAAAGTTACGGAAATAACAGAAAATATGTATTATAGAAATGGCAAACAGATAAATAATGACATAAACTATAATAATTCAATAAACTAAAACTAAAACAAAATTTCATTCAACGCGCTTCCCTCTCAGTTCAAAAACGTAGCTTCCCTTTCTATGACCAGCTGGATAATTTGGTTTTTGAAAATTTCCTAAATTTCGTCAACTTGGAGAAATACAAAAGTCATCTTTTCTCTTCCTTAGAAACTACCGGTTCTTTAAAGTATTCTGAAGTAATAATAATAATAATAATTCATGCCTTCGCATCCCCCAACAGCTTTCGCCAATTACAGGGTAATGAATATGGCACCCCATTATTTTCTGATGCTTTCATAATGGATGAAGTGCTCTATTTTACTGTCCTGATAACGCTTTGGAGGTATTTGGGGTTATATTGCTGTTTCCCGCCAAGCCATACTTTTTTTTTATAGTTTCTCACCATAATTTTCAATAAAACCAACGTAGAAACATGAGTATGTCATATTTCTCCGTTGGTCTATGAGTATGTAGTTTGTTCTTTTACTTTTCAAACTGATCGGTATTACCCCATGAGGTGTTAATTTTCCCCTTACTCTCTTGTTATTCCAACACTTTCATAAAGTCAAAAAAAGAAACGGTGAAGAATGAATGACAATTGATTCTTTTCACCTTATCCCTTTTCGAAAATTCGCTTAGTCCTAGTGGGATTCCCCAGTAGTAGTGTATTTCCGCCTGTATGAAATATTACTCGTTGTCATTCCATCGGAAATTATTTTTTTTAACACAGGAAACTTTAATGCAATACTTAAAAAGCCAGTTAGTTATCTATGTTATAAACAAAGTTTTATTAATGATTGTGTTGCAAAACTTTCTTATCCTTCCCATAGATGCCAGACTAAATAATTGCCGTAACAGCAGGATTGATCGATTTTACCCCATGCGATCGAATTTGCCCCACTCTACGGTACTAATACAAATGTATCACATTAAATTACTTAAGCTTTTAAAATTTGAGTTAATTCGGTTGTTTGGTTCTCCGTATCCTCCCAGTATGCTACTGCGTTCTACTTTGGAACACCCGGTGTAATCGATAAGTTCTTCAATCTGATTTAAGGTGTAAGAATACTTCTATTCCTTTCAGCTATTAGTAAACTTTCAAGTAAACTTCAAGTTCATTTTTCTCATTTTCTCATGTCTTCTGCCATTCTTTGTTTCTCTCTGGATTTTGGTTGTGTCATCATCCCAAGCTTCTCTAGGTCTTCCATTTTGTTATTTTTCTGTATTTTGCTGGCCACATTTTTTCACAGGTTTAGATGCTGTTTACAATAAAACGACTCGTGTTTTTTACTTTCGTTGTTTATTATAAACTTCACTTTCTCTGTATACACACGTCTCATCATCTCATTACATCTTCCATTATGAATCTCTCATACATAAAAGTGATTGCGCGTTAAGCGGTAATTATAAAATGTATATAAGTATTTTGCGGGAATTTCAAATATCTAACATACCCCCCGCCTTGAAAGGATACCTTTCAAAAGAAAAGAAACAATTCTTTAATTTTGCAAGAATTCAGTGCATACAAATTACTGAACTTTCAATTGCAGACAGACAAACATATAAAAACAAACAATAAAACTGAGTGCGAAAATACGCACAACACAAAGTTAAGTCTTTGGCAACTATGAGTTAGACATTCGCTGGCAACGGACACAGTTTGCTGAATGATCTCTTTATGGTTCCATTTGCTGTCTTCACTGTAGCCACCCTAGCAATTTGATCTGGTCCAGGATGTAAACTGATTATTCTTCCCAATTTCCAGCATAATGGTGGAAGATTATCTTCTTTGATCATCACTAGTGTTCCTTCTTGTAGCTGATTACGGCTCCACTTCCATTTCACACGTTGCTGTAATTCGGTGATGTACTCTCGGGACCATCGAGACCAAAATTCTTGATACATTTGTTGTATTCGTTGAAAATGAGACAGTCTATTCTGTGGTGTCTCAACAATGGCCTTCCGGAATTGAGGTTAGTCGTCTTCCAATTAGGAAATGGGATGGGGTTAATACGTCAAAATCCACAGGATTGGAGGACATCGGAGTGAGGGGACGTGAATTTAGAACAGCCTCTATTTACATAGAATAGTTGTAAATTCCTCATATGTAAAATTAGATACTCCCATAATTCTCTTTAAATGAAATTTACAGATTTCACGTCCGCTTCCCACAATCCGCCGAAATGAGGTGAGTACGAAGGAATGAAACTCCACTGAATACCTTTCATTACTCCTCCCATCGCTGAATTTATCATGGTTATCCTCTAAAAATTGCCCCAACTCAGACTTAGCACCAACAAAATTTTTCCATTATCTGAATAGATCTATTATCGGCTTTCCCGCCTAGCTATGAATCGTCTTAAACAACTAATAAACCCATCAGTTGAAAGCGTAGTTACTGCTTCTAAATGAATAGAACGCGTAACGAAACAACAATAAACAGATATAACCCTTATGAGTTCTTATACCTCGACCCTGAGAAATTTTGAGATTAAATGGACCGCATAATCTACTCCAGTTATATAAAATGGTGGTTGAGGTATTAATCTATCTGCTGGAAATTTCCCATTTGAAGTTTGTATGATTGAGGATCCACCTTTGCACATACTACACATTCACGAACAATTTCCGAACTAGATTTCTGCCTCCGATAGGCCAAATTTCTCCCTAAAGAACTCAAAACCAACTGAGGACCCGCGTGAAGCAATTTTTCATGAAACTCGCGTATTATTAATTTCGTAAGTGTATGTTTTGAACTTAATAATATGGGATGTTTTGTGTCATACATAACTTTAGCCATCTGAAGCCGCCCACCCACGCGTAACACGCCTTCGTCATCAATAAATGCATTAACCCAGAAAAGATCCACTTTTAATTGGTTTGCCCTTTTGGGCAACTTTAACTCGTCTGAGAAACACTCAGCTTGGGCTATCCTTATTAACATGCTGTCTGCTTTTTCAAGCTCTGCCAACTTAAGTTCAATGCTTCCTTTTTCCCCTTTCCTCTTGCACCTTGCAATAAATCTAAGACAATACGCAAATATCCGCCTCAACTTTTGAAAACTAGAATATCTAGTAAACATAAAAAATTCTTCTTTCGTAGTAACCTTATACACCACAACTCCTTTCTTTCTTTCTGGTAAATCTGTCAAAATTTCATTTTCTGCACCAACAACATCTTCGGATTTATTGAGCCATGAAGGACCATGAAACAAAATGAGTTATTTTTAAGTTTCGACGGAAAGATTCCCCTTGATGCATATCCGCAGGATTGTCTTCAGATTTAACATAATTCCACATTTCCGGTTGTGTTAATCTCTGAATTTGTGATATACGGTTCGCTACGAACACTTGAAATTCTTTTGCAGGTGATTTAATCCAACTTAACACTACCTTTGAGTCACACCACAACACAGTTCTAGTTATTTCTATAGTTAAGGCAGAATTTACTACGGACAATAAATTTGAAAGCAATAATGCTCCATTCAATTCTAATTTGGGCACCGTTAAAGCTTTTATTGAGATACCTTACTCTTTCCACATAGTAAATTCACACACACATTTCATCAGCACTTTTACTCCTAACGTATATAGACGCACCATATGCATCCAATGAGGCGTCGCAGAATCCGTGTAACTCCACAATTTCTGAGTTATCGATACACACGTGCCTTGGAATCTTGACAGTATTTAGTGTGATCAATTCCCTCTTAAATCGTATCCATTCTTTTGCCAATTCGTCTGGGATCGCATCGTCCCAGGATAATTTAAGAAGCCATAACTTTTGTAACATAATTTTGACAACAATTACACATGCACTCACTAATCCTAATGGGTCGAAAATCTGTGATATTTCTGATAACATTTTCCGTTTGGTTATAATTTCATCTTCCGAAGCTTCTACACTATAACTCAAAGTGTCCTCGTCGCAAGTCCAATGTAATCCTAAAGTTTTTGTTCTCTCGTTTTGCCCTAGATTCAGAACTTTAGACTCATTTTCACCTTGTAGTGCTCTGACTACTTCTTTTCTATTTGAATTAAATTTTCTTAATTCGAATCCTGCTGTTGCTAAAATCTTCGAAACTTTCACACTTAAGTCTACAACCTCTTTTACACTTTTCGCTCCTGATAACATGTCATCTACATAGAAATCTCTCTCAATAATCTTGCTTGCTTCAGGGTGAATTTCTTGGAATTCCTTTGCCAACTCAATTAAACAGCGCACTGCCAAGAATGGACTCGAAGCTAATCCAAAAGTGACAGTATTTAAATTATAAGTTTTAACTTCTTCAGATGGGTCCCATCTCCACAGAATTCTTTGCAGTGGTCGCTGGTCTTCCTGCACTAATATCTGCCGATACATTTTGGTGATATCTGCACACACCGCGACTTCATGCTGCCTAAACCTTAATAAGATGGTAAATAAATCCTCCTGTATTTTAGGTCCCACATGCTGAATTTCGTTTAATGATACGCCTCCTTCAGGTTGCGCTGATCCATCAAACACAACCCGGAGTTTCGTGGTGGTGCTGTTTTCATTAATCACGCCATGGTGGGGGAGATAATAGCATTTGTCAGGCTTCTTTTCCTCTCGTACTAAACTCATATGACCCATTTTTTCATAGTCCAAGAGAAAGTCACAATATTGTTTCTTTAAATCACTATTCTTCACAAACTTCCTCTCTAAATGCATACAATCTACATAATGCATTCTCCTTTGATTCTCCTACTTATCCACCGATTCCCTGAAGGGATTGATACCACAAACTGCTTCTCATTTCTTCTCGTTGTAGAAGTAAATATCCTTTCCACTCACTTGTGCAGCGTTCTTTCCGCACTTGGCTCATTTGTTTCTTCGATTTGCCAAAATTTGGCCAACTGCTCTTGCACCTCCATATCTATGCTAAGATTACATACAGTTTTTTCTCTCTTGCCTGGTAACTTACCATAACCAATTTCGCCAGCTGCTACCCATCCCAACTGGGTATTCTGCAATATAAGACTACAGCCTTGCAATCTTATTTGCCCATTCTTTATAAAGTGACACAAAACACTTGCCCCAAGTAGCAGATCAATTTCCACAGGTTCATGAAATCTGGATCAGCAAGCGGAATATCATTTGGAATATATCACCAGCTTCGATTTGTCGATTTTCATACAAGGAATTTCCTCACTTATTTTGGAATGACTAGGCAATTCATGTAGTATTCCAGCACTGTCGTTGGACTTAATTTTGACATTACATCTCTTTGTTATTTTTCCGTTGCCGCATTGCCCTTGTCTTATTTTATTTTATTATTCATTTCTATCGATCTAATAAATCAGCCCTCCCCTTTATAAAACTCAGTAAAATCACTTAACGCGGGTAATTCATTGTTTGATTTAAACATTCCCATTCCCTTAATGTTACCTGTCTAATTTTGTCGTTAAATGAAAAATAATAAGCGAATCCAGTATTGACCCGGCTGCCCCATATTTTCTAATGCTTTTAAAGTTTCATTACTGTTTCAGTTAAACCTCTTAAGTTCCTCCGCATTCATAGCTAACCGGTCAACATCAAAATTCCATTTTATATGATTTTAATTAGGAGCCTTGTATCAAACCTCTTACATAATATCCCACGCTATATTATATTTTTTGCGCCAAATTCAATCGATCTTATAATTTGGGAAGCACTGCCATCTACACACGATCTCAGATAGTGAAATTTTTGTACGTACTTATGGACGATTTACATGAATCAAATTTTCAAAAGTGTCCTTGAACTCTAACCACTTCTCATATGTACGTTAAATGTTGGTAACTGAATCTAAGGCAGTTTTACACTAGACAAACTCTCTTGTTCGCGCCAATTATTTTCCGTTGCAACTATTTTGCCGCGTTTTCCCGAATGTTCGGACAATTGATGAGTAACCCTTTGCTTTTCGATATAGTACTTAAAGAAATTCATTCTCAAACGCTTGCCGTTCGAACAAATGTCCCTCTAAATCACCTCATTACAAACACTTTCATTTCCTCCTCAATTTATTAATTCCTTACCCACCTACATCTATTTTACCTATTCTCTCCTCTAATTCAAGATAAACATCTCTACGTTCTCTGTTAACTCTTTTTCGAATCTCACTCACATATTTTCGAAATAAAGTTACCCTACTAATCAATGAACCCCTTTTTCTATCAATAATTTTAATTTCGCTGACATTACTATAAATAGAGGCCGCCTAAATAATAGTACAAAAGGAAGAAGGTACTCACAGGTTAGGTACGTCGCTTTTCCTTCTTCTCCCACAGTTTTTCACAACTCCGCTTTTCAATCCGGCTCGAAGGACCACACAATGTTTACAATAAAACGACTCGTGTTTTTTACTTTCGTTGTTTATTATAAACTTTACTTTCTCTGTATACACACGTCTCATCATCTCATTACATTTCCATTATGAATCTCTCATACATAAAAGTGATTGCGCGTTAAGCGGTAATTATAAAATGTATAGTAAGTATTTTGCGGGAATTTCAAATATCTAACAGATGCATTCATTCTCAATAAACGTCTCTGCCATTCCAAACGTCTTTGTTCGAGAAATTCTAAAGTTGATTGTAGTTTTTTTTTATGTTCATACTTCTGATTCTGTTTCTCTTCGTCATCCTTCGGTTTCTTTTCAACGTCGCGTAAAACATTGGTGGTTTTATGTATACATCAACCTGAGCATAATTAAACTAATAGAAATTACTCTAATTATGTCCATTCCAAGTAACTGGTTGATTTCCGACGTCAGAATATATTAAATCGCGAAACGATAAATATAATTGACAAAATGATATAATCTTAAATTATAGGATCTTTAGCAATTATTTTAAACCGCCAAAGTAACAAAAAAAGCCTTAAACTTTACCTTCAAAAATCGTCTCTGTGCGTATGCAGACACACGAATCCGCATCTCTTTCAACGAAAGATCATTAAAACTGACCTTGCCACTAAAAAGTTTTTTTATACTTTTATGCATATACTTTTACATTTGATGCCGTGCTTATTTGGACCATACCTTCTGTTTATATAAGGTATATATAAATTATTTGAAGCGTTAAAATAAATATAGTGATATTTCGTCCATAATTAGATACATTCAATTGTTTAAAGAGGTAAATTTTTAAATTTACTGCATGATTTTTAAACAATTGCTTCACTGCCGGATTCGGCATGTTATGCCTTCCTCAGGTGTATAATTAGAAATAAGCTGTAAAATAATACAAAGTAATTGTGTTAGTATAAAGTATTTCTTTTAATATTTGAAAATTTCAATTTTAATTCAAAATTAAATTTAAATTAAATATTAATAAATAACTACTTTATAACGGGTGTCCCATTAAGACCGCCTATTTTAAATTTGGAAAAAAACGCACTACTTATGTGAAGAGTTGTGATATTTTTATTTCAATAAAGAGTGTAAACATGGAGGTTATGTATGAAACACAATGTCTGATAAATGGCTGCCTCGTGACCTATGGCATTCGTTGGTCCTTTAATGAAATTGTCGATAACATTTTGGCATAGTGCCGGCTCAATTTCACGAATGGCGCGTCGAATTTTGTCTTTTAGTTCATTCTGGGGTTATTAGCATACACCTTTCTTTTCAACAAACCCCATAAAAAAAATCCAACGGCGTCAAATCGCATGATCTTGGCGGCCAATTGACATCGCTGCGACGCGAGATAACTCTCCCTTCAAATTTCGTCGTCAACAATTCCATTGTTCCGTTCGCTGCATGGTTGGTTGCACCATCATGTTGAAACCACATATCTTGGGAACCCATTTCAACAATTTTAGGCCAGAGGAAGTTGTTTATCATCTCACGGTAACGAACGCCGTGGACAGTGACCCCATTGGCAGCCGCATTCTCGAAGAAAAAAGGTTCAATCACTTCGCCTAAATGCCCAAAATGCGCACCAAACAGTGACTCGTGGTGGATGCATCGGACGTTGAAGAATCACTCTTGGATTCTCAGCTCCCGAAATGCGACAATTTTGTTTATTGACATAGCCATCAAGTTGGAAATGCGCCTCATCAGAGAAGATGATTTTCTTTGAAAAATCATCATTCGCTTGTTGTTGCTGTAAAATCCATTCTGTGAACATTCGGCGCTGCCACAATCTGTTGGCTTTAAGTGTTGTGTCAATTGAACCTTATAAGGATGTAAATGCAGGTTTTTAGTCAAAATTCGCTGTAAACTACTCCGTGAAAGTCCCAATTGCTGGAAACGATGGCGAACGAGGTGGAAGGATTCTGTTCAACACTCTCACTAACTGCTGCAATGTTTTGGTCAGACCGAGCTGTAGGAACATGGACAAATCTCTTCTGAGTTTGAACTGACCCAATCGCCTCAAATTTTTCGATTAATCGCACCACTGTATAGCGAGAATGTGCGTTATGGTGACCGAAAAGTTCATGACATATTCGAACCGTCTCCGCAAAACTCTCACCATTTCGATAGTGAATTTTCACAATTTCTATGCGTTGAACGTACTTGTAATTCTCCATGACTAAATCTCTATGTTCACACATAACAGCTGTCAAACAACAACGCTCTACGATCGATACAAAAAAAATAGGGCTAAATTTAAAATAGGCGGTCTTATTGGGGCACCCTTTATTTACAGTTTAATGTCAGGTTATAAACTTAACTCCATCACAAATAACATAATTTTTATAACATAACATTTGTCGAACCACGTTTTAACTTTTTACACCTGGTTTAAACGTTTTGCCGTGCGATAAATACGACACCATCGCACGAATTCCGTCAAACAAAGCGCGCGTTCCCGGCAAAACATCACTCTATAAATCGACTCATTTTGAAAAAAAAATAATGCGTTTCTACCCTATTTTAGGGTTCGAACTGTAAGAGGAAACATGTAAGAAGCCTTTCCGACATAAACCCCATTCCCAGAGTGGCACCTCAGTCTAGCAACGATCGCACAAAATACCCCAATTGTGACAACCGAGATCCGCAAACTGACGTTTCTGGGATCGGCAGTGACGTTCGTTTCGCAGCGCCTACTACGATCTAAATTTCGGCGAATTCTTTCCTCTTTTCGTACTTTTATCGATAAACCGCGATACCCCCATTGTATTGCAACCGTCGTTTCGCGTTCGGCCTTTTATTATTTTTAATCAATTCCGCCTTCGGAGCCATTCCTTGACACTTTTTTCGTGAAATTTACACACGTTAAATAGGTCAACGCCACTGTAAAACGCCTTCTGTCTGAAGCAATCGTAGGAGCAAACTTTATTAAGTATTAATTCTAATTACACACCTGAGTAAGGCATATGATGCCAAAACTGGTAGTGAAGTAATAATTGTTTAAAAAGAATGCAGTAAATAATTTTATAATACCAAATGTAATTAATAGTTCCTAATTACATTTAATTTCCCTCTTTGAACTATTAAAATAAGTACTTATTTTGTATTGTAATTTAATTATGGCAGTTTTTAAATATTTATTCCAATGCAGGTTTCGGCATGATATGCCTTCCTCAAGTATACAAAAGAATTAATTAAAATGCAATAGTCAATCAAAAAGATTAAAATTGGAAGTACATATCTAATTAGTATCAATTTAAAGTTTTAGTGTAGTGCCGCAGGAGAGCTCTCTCCGACAGTCGCACTCATTAATAAATGAGGTTACACTGTGTCTTCATAGCAAAAAATTGTTTAATTAAAGGCCGACTCCTTCTGGCGCGAAATATAAAAGAAAATTGCAGAATATATTTTCCAACATCACGCACATTATTATAGGAGATTTTAATAACTCTATTTATTGGTACACAAAGGAAAAAGATTGATCTTGAAGGAAAATAGTACATTTAGTTGGCGCTACTATTGTAATGTAACGTATTGTAATTATCAAGCTGTATACGTAATTTTATTAAAACTTGCAAATTAAGCTAATTATTTTCTTGGAATTTATTATACTCACATAAATCAAACTAAATGTTAGCTGCATAAATAACCTTAGGTTAGTAACTTATAAGGAATTAAATAAAGAAATACTTGTAGGATAAAAGAGATCTATTAAATGTTTAAAATATTACAAACATGCGTATGTTAGATTTATGTTTTTTCTCGCGCATACTAAGTATGCGTTGCCTATTTTGAGTAATGATTTATATTTTTCCTTATTTATTAGTAGTATTGCAAATTGTTATTGGTATTAATGTAACGTTAGGTGACCATTGGACTGTAAAATTTAAACTATGCAGGAATTGTAACAATTAGACTTGACACGTCACCAATGGTGAAGATCTAAATGCAATTGACTTAAAGGTAGATGACGCCTTGCAAGCAAAGCAAAATTGGCAAATCGTGGGCAGAATTCTTATTTCGATGGTGGGCACCCATCCGCAACACAATTTATAGCTGAACGAGTTAGTATCAGACCTTGATTGCAAAAGTGACTGGCCGTTGATTACTTCAGGAATGAAGGCAAAGAGGGGCTTTTGTAATATTTTATCGTCAAAGTTTCGTCGTCGTACAGGCGAACATATACACATAAATAGGAGATATGCAATCTTTAATACGAAATAACCACGCCCTGGTTGGATTTGCACACGTTTGGTTTCTAATTATAATCGTTAATTTTGCTATAAATATGTGAATTACATTGACTCAACGAAATACCATTGAAAGGGCGTTTCTTTCTTCCCATGCGGAAGAGAATTAAAGAGATTGTATGGTTTTCGTAACTATTAGCTATGAATTACTTTCGATTCGCCATTTCATCGTTTTTTCCAAATACCTTCACTCATTCAAAATTTCCGAAATGAACTTAACTTTATCTATAATACCAACTACAGCGAAGTTCAACGACTACGTTTTTAAATACATATCCGAAATATATAATAAGTTTAAACAACAATAAGTTTTAGCTTCTGTCATAATCCTTTCAACATCAGCATCACAAAATGGCGGAAAGAAACGAATAAAAATGCCATTTCATCCTACTTGCCGGTATGGTATAAGTAATCTAATTTAAAAAATAACCCACTTAAAAAGGTTGTACGAATTTGTAAGTAAAAGACAAATAATTTGGTCAAATTTACCAAATAATCTCTTGTGGTAGTTGTTATTTCACGTCTTTGACAACGTTAACCATAAAACTATGGTTAATGAATTGGAGATGGCAGGAATACGTGGAGACAGTTTGGATCTGTTGAGGTTGTACTGAAAGGGGAATTATGACGCTCAGGTGCTTTTAACCTGCTGGGAAGTGATCCAAAGAGGCGTGCCTCAGTGATCTATCTTAGGACCCCTAGTGTTTGATTTAGTTGAACCGATGTTTACAAGAGTGCGTGGCGATTTTTTTGCGGCTTATGTATCCTTGGTTCTGAGAGCAAAAGACATTGAGCTCCTGAAACTAACGATTGTGACATAGTTGATGTATATAAAGACTTGTTTGAAACCACAATTTGAAACTAATACAAGTTTGTTTAAATTACAACCTACCAACTGTATTATCTAGATGTAGAATACGATGGTAAATATCTTTCCTCTACAGATACTGTGATGGTTCTTGGGCTGAATATTGATAACCATCTAAGGTGGAAAGCATGTCAACCATATTGCTGTGAAGATTGCTTCTTCGGTGACATGGTAGCTGGTTTAAGTACGTACAGAGCATATATGGAGTTCCACCTTCATTATGGACTAGTTTTCTTGGGTAATTGTAGTGATATAAAGGGATTACTTATCATACAAAGGCGTTGTTTAAGAGGTATATTCGATGTAGAAATCTGAGACTCTTGCAGAGATATTTTGTTAATCATAAAATTCACACACTTGCTGAAGTATATTGAATGCATTGTATATAACATATTATATAAAATACATTCATTTCTTTTTAAACAGTTTGAACTTACCCACACATATACAACGAGAGGGTTTACCACAAAAACTTTCCTATCTGAACGAAGCGCAGATTGCGTATCGTGCAAAGGAATGGTGTTTCAGGGACTTATGAAAATTTATAATGTATTTCCGATAGAAATTCTAAATTTAAACAATAGGAGGTTCCAAAAAGAATTAGAAATGTTCAAACATTCTTTCTATGTGTTAAAAGACTTTTTTAATTGTAAAACTTTAGGTACCTCTAAAGCCATACCTTTCAAATTTGCAAAGAACAATCTATACTAAAAAATGCGTTATATTTTTGGTATAGCTGTTTATTACTTTTCAATATGAAGACTGTACCATATTCTGCGTCCTATCTAAAGCTTTTATTTGTGTTTCCCACTTCATTGTTCTTTGCAAATTTGAAAGGTATGGCTTTAGAGGTACCTAAACTTAATGATTAGTTTGGGTCATACTTAGCTGATCGCCGTCAATTTGTGAGTTTGAAAGTCGGTAACGACTTTGTTAATTCAAAACTTACCAGAGTCATGTATGAAGTGCCACAGGGCTCTGTGCTGGGGCCAACGTTATTTTCAATATTTATTAATATCCTTGTACATGTTGCCCGCTAATCACACGTGATTCTGTTCGCTGACGATACTTCCCTTACGTGGCATACTTCTAATCATTAGGATTTGGAAAATTTAATATATACTGACTTCTCTAAAATATGCGAGTGATTTGATGCAAATAAATCATTAACTCCCTCGTTGTGAACGTATATTTGTGTAGTACATTTGTTGGTGAATCCTTACTAAAATAAGCCCCGCCCTGCCCGTAAATTATGTTACTGATCGCAGAGACATTTCCTGGTTTTGAAACGGATTAAAGTTTACTACGGGGTGCCCTTAAGGAACAAATAAAACTAATTATTTATATATTTACCACAATGTATTAAGGCTTGGCAATATTTGCCACCACCCCTAAATTGATATAACTAATACAACCAAGTAGAAAATTATTTAGTGCAAACAAATATTTAATTTGAAATAAACTGATTAAAACTTTCTTTTCAAGTATTATAATAAATATCGAAACTAATCTAGCAAGTTTTTTTTTCAAACAACTACTAGTAATATTTGAATCGAGTATCTAATACTTATACATTTAGTTGAGGTTTGTTTGTGAATAAAATTCAAAGTTGATATCGAATTACATGAATATTTAAGGTTAAACCAACTAAAATTTAATTTGTAAGTAGGTGATTTTTCATATATAATCTCGAATTTCTGTGTTTTCCCAACCAAATTGTTTTTATGAGCGAATATAATTTATATAATAAAACCGCAAACGTTTTGGCATGATACTCATGTTAGTATATACCTATACACTTTTTAAATTATTGATTTTATTAGGCTAAAACCGCAATACATGTTTTTCATAGGACAAGGAGGCTATTTATGACATGGGACAACGTCAAGGTAACCATAAAAGTTTAATAAAACGTAAATAGATTTTAAATACCTACATCTATTATAGTAATTAACAAAATGGCATCAGTATTCCTATTCCAGTTTGTGCAGTGGAAATTTACGTCATTTTAGTGCTATGCAAATCTAGCAAATTTCACGATGGCGACAGTAACATTAAAATTTTATTTATCAAAAACCTTGAAACATGCATAGTTGCCGGAGTAAACATAATTACGTGAAAAATAATGTTTAGGCATAATTTAAAGTATGATTGTAGGAATATGTGTTTCAAGTCTTAACTGATAATCTATAAGTTATAAACAAAATAATTAATATATACATATGCGTATGTTTTGTCGGCTTTTAGAAAATTGGCAGGCAGCTCGAACCCCCACTCATGGGGCAAATAAAGACGAGTATGTTTAGTCGTTGTAAAACGGGATTCACTTTCTCTATTCCGATCGCCAAACAGAACGAAACTATTATATTGCGTTGTAATAGAATTAGGATCTTTTTAGGATTAATAGACATGGTATCCTCATGGGTCCATTAATCATCCCATTCACTGTGGCCTCTAGGGCTTATTGTAGAGTAGATATCTTCTTAAGGTTCATCCAATAAGTCTAGGCTTTTGAGGTAGCTCAGAGTCTTGTGAAATGAAATTGTTTCCCGCTGTTCTAGCGAAAGGTCAATCTTCCTGAAAATTAAACATCTGATTTTCGTAGCTACAGAGCAATGGAAGAAACTGTGCTCCATTGTCTTCTCGTTTTTCAAACACGGTTCGGTATGTTGTGCCATTAGGAGCTCGTCAATGTAGGTACTCTCTGAATCTGCAGTGACTTGCAGAGACAGAAATAATTGCTTTGGCACTTTTCCAGCCAAGTTCAAGTAGTTTCTTGGTTTTGATATAATTAGATGAATAGCACTCTCTCGAATGCACCCACACTCAAAAAGAAAGTGGAGAAAATTACCACAAAATGGGAGGCAATGTTCTACCTCCTATCATTGGGCTAATTTTACACGCAGAGAAATTTCCCATAGAAAGGTAATACTTTACTTATAGGAGAAACCCATTTTTGGGAGATCGAATACGGGACTGGAGCTAGAATCCAGAGCGGGATAAAAAGCATAATGATTACGGCCCTTGCACTAGGAAAATATACCACAATAAGAAAAACGGGCTAAGTAAAGTGTTCACTTGATAAAAAATTATTTACAATAGATAAAGTTTTACTACTAAAACTATTCTCGTTAATTAATACCTGTAACTAAACCCAGTTTCCTGAATGTAAGTTGTTACTGTAAATAGTGCTTTTATTAACGGCTATTACACAGCGTACCTGACAAATTTGTGGTAAGTAACGTATTACTTATGACTACTGGTACTGTATCTAACTACAGCACATGCTTAGTAGAAGTAACAACAATGCTGATCGCTATTAAACTCATGTATTTTCTTAAATAGGTAACAACTTGCCACAACTATGATTATTTGAGTTTTGCTGCCACCCGGTGATTGTTTTACTATTCCTGATTGGCTAATACGGTGGAGTAATGAAATAGTCCCCGAGACGGCTACGCGCGCAGGCGCGGGCTAGCGTCAAGTAAGAGTTACGGACGTGGGACAAGGTCGTGCAAGGAGGACGGCCATCGTAGGCTAGTTGGAACGCAAATATATTAATAATACCGGGTGGGTTAACTCAAGGCCCCATCCGTATAAAGTATCCCAGCGAAAGAAGAAGCACCAAGCCTATAAGCAATCGGATGTTTCAAGATTGCAGTTTTAAACCACGTGGTGGAATATTTGAATTCCCCATCATTGTAATGATATCTGCGCCCGCTGGTGAAGTTAAAGTGTGGATGCCGTCGCCAGCTGAGTGATTCCACAGTTCAAGTGCCACTTGCAGTTAAGGATACCCCGACGAAGTAGCCGTTTTCGAGGCGATCACCGGACCTAACCGTCACGTACGTCGACAGAGGATCAACCCGCCGAGACAACGTCCAGTGCAAAGAACCAACAGAAACCGCAAATTTACCGCCTATATTATTTCTTTATTATTGGTTGTAACTTCAAAGCCATATTTCTCTTTGTTCTTTGTTTAGATTTAAATAATTTCAATAACTAAATAACGTTTGAAGGGGGGCCCATTTACCTTATCTTTTATTATTGCTTTGTTCATTTTTCATTATTAAGGAATATATTTTATGAGTCATTACGTTGTAAGCTGTTTAAAAAAAGACTGTTGTTAAAGTGAAACCAATATCTTTCATTCATATCAGGTAGTCACTGTGTTTGTCCTATACAAAATAAAACTATTACTAATAATACTGCTTTTTTTTAGTAGTTAAGTATTATGTACCATCTTTAGCAAATCAAATGCGAATTTAAGCTCCACAACTATCTTCGATTACACTGTGTGACACGATTTTCGTACCTGAAAAACTGATTACTATTATGGTTTTCAATTAGTTACAATATGTAAGCATGTGGATGTTTTTTGTTTCTATCCGTCTTGTTTTTGAAGTAAACACTGATGGCACTAGATAGGCTATGCCGATTCTGGCACAAAATCTTGGGGATTTTCAATGGGGGTAGAGTTACAATTTTATGCCCTCATAGATACAATATGAATATTTATATGTCACTTCGTGCTCGTAGCGACAGATTGAAATATTCTACCTGATATACATACCGGGTGTCCAGCCTAAGATGCAACGGTCGGTCCATAGCTGATTTATTATTGCTTTTTTGGAAAAATGTTTCAAATAAATGTTGGCTCGAATCATATTCTACACATTTTAAAATTAGTTTCAGTAATGGCGGACTTCCGGTTGTACCGGAAGTAGATACTTTATTATTTTAAATGGAACACCTTGTATATTACTGTATTTTTGGATTCCTTGTTAAATTTAAATAACAATACGTTAGGCATACATTGGGAGTAAGTTGTACCGTTTCCGAATTACATGACGTTTTTTCGAAAAAAATGACATTGTCAATGTCTGCGGTGTTTGCAAATATCTCCAGAAATACGAAAGTTAGAAAGATGCGGTTTTCAATTTTCGCTTAATTATGAAACAGCATACGTCGTTTATTTTAAAATTGTTGCGTTTACAGAATTATTAAATAGGGCTCTGTAGTTTTCGAACTCTAAAATCATGGATAACTTGATTTTTTTTTAAATTGAATGGTAAGATATTCGCGATTTTTCAGTTTTTCATGATAGATACCTATTGCGAAGCGCCGGCCACCTTCCCTTCGTATTTCACCAGGCTTGGGACTAATTAACAAAACAAAATAAGTCTTGTCGTTAGTTTTAATTTTTTGTCGTTAATTTAATCGAATTATTGATAATTAAATAAACCAATGTGTATATTTTTTAAATTTTTTACCAATAATTATTAGTTACCGTACCTAAAAAACAGTACGTGATAGAAAAAAAGTACATAGGTGTTCTTATTAAGCGATTTGTATAAATAAATAAACAGGAAAAATTGAAGTGGGTACTTAATTTTTTTTTTAATTTGTAACGTAGTGTTATTATTAATATTATAATTAATCGAAGCTACAGTACACTGAAATAGTAATTAAAAATTATTTGCAAACAATTTTGAATTACGCGTTGCTCGGTACACAGTACTTATAGTTGCGGTTGCAAAAATAATCGAAGATTTGTGGAGCTTTTTTTATATTTTATCAGTTATTCACACGGAGTGCACAGTAAGCTATTTAATAAATATTTCCTAAACCTCCTAGTTTCGTACGCTAACCATCATTGAACAACAAATTTAAAGTAAGCATTGCATATTTGTGGCAACCATTACCTTTTATATATCAGGTATTTAGTGAACGTGCATTAATGATACTCTTTCCTTATCACAAGTAATCGAAATAGCTTGTATTAATTATGAAGGTGTGATAGCTGTTATAGAATAGTTCACTCACAGCAATACACTTACTACTTGACAAGGGCAATTCTTTGCTTACTGCATCTACATATATTCTTTGGCTTAACTACTTTAGTTTAATTATCATTAAGTAACTTCATAAGTTACCGGTACGAAGCAGACCGTAAGTAACTTAGATTGCTTCTTGTTAGTATCAGTGTTTAGGATCTCTTTTTTACTAGTGCTAAGTAATCTGTGCTTTTGTCTCCTATTCAGCTGAACTTTTTACTTACGATAATTGTATTTTTATTTATGATTATTAAATTCTTTCCTCAGTGCACCATCTTCACGGTAAGGTTATTAAGCGACTATCAAAGAACGAAGGCTAAAGAACTACTACTAAATCTATTCTGCTACCAACTTTAGCTTAACTTTAACAAATTCCAATGAAACTAATGAGTGTGAGGTTGAAACTCATAGAAGTAGGTACTGCTGTAAACGGTAATGTTTAAGATTGTTAATGTTCTTGTTAAAAAGTGTATTTTTATACATAAAAAGGAATTTTATTGTGAAATATTTAAAATACGTTTATTGTACTAAAAGACTTAAGTTAAAATATTTCATTTGATTGATTTTAATAACCTGTGTTGTACATTTAATACTTCAAATTGAAACCATCGATACAGAATTTACAATAATAGAAATAATTAAAGTTTCGTGTTATAAACAACACCTTATATGACGTTCAAATCTACACATCAGTCGTATTATTAGATGCCCAAATGAATTAGTCATCTTTTTTTATCGTCATCTCCCGCAAAATGTTAGGAAGAAAGACGTAACGTCTTTCATCCTAACATAATTATGGCCTGATAATCTGATCAAACCGGTAGAAGATGTGAGTAAGTGATTAACCGGTTTCCTTTCTAGAATTGCGGTTTCAACGTCACTAGTTCCATTCATAGTAAATAGTATTTATTAGTAATTAAATTCGAATGGTTTCTACGTAAAACCACGGTCAAAATAATGTGCAGATTCTCCGCTAGATATTGTGTAATGATTACGAAAAAATAACAGCATGTGTAACTAAAATTATGTAATTAATGGCTTGAATATTGCGAAAATAAAATGTAGTAGACAAAAGCGCTGAAATTACCATTTAAATCAACAGAAGATTTAATTATATGAGATAGAGAAAAAATAAATACTTGATCAGGTTTTGCAGAAACAATTATTGTCGGATTAGTAAGTATAGAATTTAGACAATTATAATCATGAGATGTGAGATGAAATTAATATATTCCCAGACAACTTAATGAGAGGATAGGAAATACCGTTAACTTCTCAGCAGATAGGTTTTTTTTTGTATGCGACATTACATTGATGGGATCAGCAGATCGATCAATCTGTTTAGATTTTCAAAATTTTTGACAGTTGCTTGACATTCTATCAAAAACTTTTTCCAAATCTAGAAATTCTGTGTAGATTCTTCTAATTGTTAACATTGAAGTAAAGAAGTTCGTTTTCCAATTTTGATTTAATTCTAATTTTTATTTTGCAACATGTTTCGGTATAATACCATCATCAGGCAGAAAACATCAAATTGTAATATATAAATGATGTGTCATTAAAACAATGTATAGAGAGAAAAAAAGGAAATGTTAAAATTCAAAACAAACAACAATTAAAACAATTGAATTGTATTTTAATATGTTAATGTGATTTTTTTAATTGTTTGTTTTGATTTTTAACATTCCTTTTTCTCTCTCTACACAATAACTAATAGGGGTGAAACATTTATACAAATAATCCTGAAATTAATCGATGAATTTTAATCCTAAAATAACTAATAACAAATTGCTTCTACTAAAATCATTCAAAGAGATTTTATTTTTTATTTACATGTTCTGCCACACAGGAAAAAAAACTGAAAAAAAACATATAGTAAACCTAAATGTATACAGTCTAATATAACAAAAAGCCAAGTTGGCACCTTAAACCAAACTCAAGAAAACTACCCCTCAAAAGGGGAAATAGTGATAACTTTGAACTGAGTGGAGGGAATTAGTTCTTGATTTTTTATAGAAAATTTGCCCAAAATTTGTGTTTACTTACATAATATTTTTGAACGTGATAGCTTAAGGTATTTCTGGGGAAAAAAGTTGAATTTTTCACCCTTATGCTCCTATCTCGAATAGGGCGGCATTGATTGAGCTAATTTTTGGTATTTACAGTATGTGTGATAGTGGTACTCATTTGCTTCAATTTCAGCTCGATAACTTTAGGCGCACTTTTCAATGGCTTATTGGAGCAGAGCCTTTGATTAAAAGTAATACTTTTGGTATAATACCTTACGCAAATACGTTCGCTAAGCGCACGGATTACATCTTTCCAGCAAAATTTTTATGTGTGTATTCAGTTCGGAGAATTGTTAAAAAAAGTGATTTTTACCAAAAAAATCACCTAAATATTTTAGTGTGTATCGTTTAATTTGACTTCCATAGTTAATTTGACGGAACTATGTTGGGAATTAAGGAAGGTATGGAAAGTATCTGAAGAATCACCTCACGGAAAGAAATTGTTGTCAAAAAACCAACAATTGTAGAACAGTTAACTACAATTTGTCGTGGGAATACAACTGGCTACAACTTCTCTAAATTTCTATCACACGATTGTAGTTAACGGATTGTATTTCTATTAAATACAATATCGTTGTAAAAATTACTGAAAAATCTATTCCAAGCGTTGACACAATAATGTGTACATTTTAGTTACAGATATTGTACGAAAAATCACCTTATTAGGAAGTAAAATTTAATATAAATTTTCTTACTATTTACTACACTTCTGTGTGAAAACAAACAACAGTATTGTTTCAAATAAGACTACAATTTTGTAGTAAAGAGTACTAGATGTTGTATCAATAATAACGCATTTAAATGCAAAATTTTATTCATGTATAAATATATAATTTAATATTAAAATATAAGTGTGATAAACATATGACGTCAATATATTTTTTATACATTATGCAAAAAAAAAAAAACTTCAACAACACAACATTTAGCAATCAGCAAATCAGCAATAACTCGTGGTATGATGTGCAGGCGCATATGACATGACTCTGATTTGGTGACCTAAACTGTGTTTACTTATAGAGTTCAGAAGATACCTGTACAATTGAAAAGTATTCCTTGAACTTGGCCTCGATTAGTTTTCGAACACCCAATACAGGAGAAGCTCCTT
Organism: Protaetia brevitarsis; assembly: GCA_004143645.1. Taxonomy (NCBI): domain Eukaryota; kingdom Metazoa; phylum Arthropoda; class Insecta; order Coleoptera; family Scarabaeidae; genus Protaetia; species Protaetia brevitarsis. The sequence continues at coordinate 1,909,936 of RXPK01000119.1, forward strand.
AATGTCATCTAAAGTTAAATTCTTGAAGCATTCTTCATTTACTTCGTTATCTAAAACAAAAACAAAACTGAAAATTAGATAACGCGAATGTGTTCCCTATCATAAGCAATTGGAAATAGCGTAGAAATTATACTCTTAGTTATTCTTAAGAAGTATTGTTAGTAAAATTTGAACCATCACCCACTATAAGTTACACACCCAGCAAGATACAGCCACTAGTAGAAATATTTACTTATTGTTGGATTAAATTAAATTTATATCGTTTTCAGTTAAGACAAATATGTTTAGATATATTGCCGATATATGTGCCTACTTATGCCATGCTATAATATTAAACTTTCAATTTGTCTTACCATTAAACACTTCCAGTAGTTTTTCCAGGTTTCACTGTTGCACTTTGATTACAACAAACTCCTCCATCGTTCCGAAATTAGGTATATCTAATAGGTACATAAACCACGTCAACAGCTCAAAATGCTCAAATGGCCGCGTAAACTATGATATAAACTGACTATCCGTTAAAAATTTGATGGCGCTGTACTCGAATAACGCCCTCTGACGACTGCAGTATCTCATTGTTAGCTTTTGCCATTCTAATTTGCCATTGGTGTATTTGAATTAGACCACTTATTTAGAAACAAAAATATCGAAAAAATAGGAAGTTTTGTGTCAAAAATTGCCACAATCTTGTCGTGTACGTCTCGACACAAACATTGTTGAAAAAAAATGTCACTGTTGTGTGAAATTATACAACAAAAGTATAACCACAATTTTAAAGTATTATTTGCGAAAACAACATGTAATAATTAACAAAAATCTGTAATAAGGTTACATAATTATGCTAATTACTGCCACAATATTTTCTCTACAATATTGTTGTATATTTTTCTAAGAGATTTTTTTCCGTGCTCCAGTAGGTAGCTAGATTACGAATGTGTTGTTGACGTATCCAGCCCACGATTTCAATTTATGATAATGAAAGATTAGGATTTGTTGCTCAAATGCCTCCTTGAAAATGTTGGTAACAACAGAAAAAAAAAAAATGGTGCCCCTGAAACTTGTTTGTAGTAGCAGTTGCAGAATGGAAATAGATAGATGCAAGGGGAGTTTCCAGCAAGTCAGTTAAGCATTCCGATTTAACTTCTTTTTGATATAAATATGGGTGTGCAAATTTTCCAAAGTGCCGTGCTATGCAAATGTTTAACACAAAACGCAGCCAATATACATATTTCCTAAACGAATAAAAGTTGCCTTTGCTGGCGGTTTCAGGGTGATTTGGAATTCCCAGCCAATTTTTGCTTCACCTCTAGAGAAACAGGTATTCATCCGACAGGCTTTATCTAAAAAAATATTTATTTATTCTACTAAAAATTCTACTGCATTGAATTTATACTAGATTATAACATTTATAGAGATGACAATCAAAGTCCAGATAGTTATACCGTCCACTTAGACGCAATAAAACGGGATTTTCTACACCGTACTTGCCAATTCAGTCAGTAATTTATATTAAAAACAGGTTTCGACGGAAAAAAGACAAATATAATTTGTAGTACACTGCGTCAATCATAAAGCTTGAGAGTATCCGTTGGATATTTCGCTGCTCGCATTATTTCCACTTCTCACAATTTTATGATCTAAAATTTATGCTTGTTTTAACAATTAAATAAATATATAATATTTAAATATTAGAACGTGATAGAGAATGTGTGTTTATTTTGGGTTGCTTAATTTGCATATGTTATTTATGTAACTACATATTTAGTAGCCACCATACACACCAAGTACTATAAATTTAAAATTATAATTTACAATAGGAAATCAGCTTGGGAAGAGAAAAAAACAAAAAACCGTTGAGTCAGATATTTGCCGAAATACAACAGTAATTGAAATTTCACCAAGAATTAGTTAAAGTTTCCATTGATTTTTTGCAGAAATTTCTGGATATGCTAAGTGTTACATAGAAGAAATACGAAGTGTTTTATATGGAAAAATATATCTATAAAATTGTAATTTATTAAATTTAGATTAGATCCAGCTATTTTTATATTCGGATTTTGCTGTTATTTGCATAGGAAATATTAAATTTAAATAATGCATAAAGATATTAATGAATGTGTGATACCTACTGATCATCAGACTGGGAATAGATAAATAAACTTAGATGAAATGAAGTTCTTAAAATGATATTCCGCGGTAATGACAAGCTTAATCACAGCGAATGATAAAACATTATAATTGTTTCCTAACCTCTCTGACAAAATAAATGGGATACTCCCCACCAAATTTTAAGACGAAATTGTGGTATAAATTTTTTCGAATATCGCTTTGTTTTCGAAATTCAGTGTCAAATTTTTTTTTCATTTTATTAATGCCAAAATATATTTTAATGATATTTGTTAAACATAAAAGGGATTAGAGCACTTTACTTTGGGTCAATCTTAGATATTACTAATTAAGCTCATTGGCGGAGATCCGGGTAAAGATTATTTTGCAAAAATCGGTAATACGGACCTGCCAAATAATCGAAATTTTTATCGCATATGATATAAAAATTAGTTTTAAGTAAATTACGCCTTTTGCATTTTTTCTCGTATCTGTGACGGTTTTAGGGTAAAAAATCATTTTAGTTGCTCATGTTGCAATAATTATTACGTAACGGTACAGTAATAATTATTATTTTGATAAATTATTGAAAAATTCTAAGCCAACGGAAAACAATTAAAAACAAGTAACGTTCACTTCCTGTCAATTTTGTTTTTGCAATTTATTATTTATTAGAGTCAAAGGGTGGAATTTTTATCATTTTCTTACTTTAAATGATATGAGTAGGCTTTGCGACGTTCCATGGCAACCACATTTATTTTCTTCGTGATATTTCTCCCCATTTGTCAAATAGGTACATATTCTTTTGAATTGTTTTCAAAGTTATATCTACTACTTTTCATAATGCCTGAGTTTACCAATCAAGAAAGGCTCAAATTCACTTCATATACGGTTTAGTAAATGGGAATGCGGGACAGGTCAGACGTTTATATGCAGAACGTTTTCCTAATAGACGAGTACCATATTCGGAAACATTTACAAGATTGCATCTCAGGTTAGAGGAAACAGGTAGCTTTGCAAAAAGAAACATGTGGGGCCAACCACTTACACTTAGAACCGTACAACTTGAGGAAGATGTTTTAAACATGGTGGAAGAATCTTCATTGGGCAACAGGATGAAACACCCATCCCCCTCCTCTCAAATTGCGTAGCACTGTGCAACTCAAGGACGTTGCACCTGGGTGCCTGTGAAATCGAAGTGGGAGACTTAGCTAACCTGGGGCCTTCTGATATCCTACACTTTCTGAAAGGAATAGGATTGGCCTTCCAATCCTATTCCTAAAACAGCAAGAATAGGGGATAAACTGCTTCAACGAAAAATTTATTATTTCTGAAGAAATGCGTGAATTTAAAATTATATTCCGTTTCAAGGAAACACCAAATCATGCTGGCCATATGGAAAACGCAAAAACGTTTGGTTTAATTCAATTCCTTTTAAAAGAAAAGGATATTTCTCTCAGTGTAAGAAATCGATTCGTAAGCTTTCACCGCAAACACAGCTTTAATATGCAACATGCCATACAATTCTTAAAAAAGATCTACAAAAATGTCCATACAAGTTTCGCGGTTTTTTTTTGGCACGATCAATAACGACGACGTTGACTGGACAAATCCATTTTTTCGGATGAAGCATGGTTTCATTTATCTGGATATTGAAATAAACACACAATGCGCATCTGGTCTAGTGAAAATCCACATGAAATTCTTGAAACAACCTTGCATTCTCCAAAAATAGGCGTTTGGCTTGCTGTTTCGCGCAGATGGATTATTGGTCCAATATTCTTTAATAATACAAGAAATACGGAACGATATGGTAATAATTTATTACAATCATTTTTAAAATAATTACATAATGATGAATTCCGCCAGGGATATTTTGATGCGTAAGACAATGGAAAAGATAGAACTATTACATGAATTCCTTGATAATCGGATAATAGACTTTCCATCACGATCTCCAGATTTGACAACTATGGTTTATTTATAATTTATCAACACCTAAAAAATAGAGTATCTACAAGTCGTCCTTATACAGTCGAAGAACTTACTGAAGCTATCCGAAATGCTGTGAGGAAATTACACTACATTGATTAACATGAAACGAAGAGTGACATTATGTACAGAAAATGAAGAAGTTCACTTTGAACATTTATTGTAGCTGTTTTTTATTATTAAACTTGTTATTTTTTCGACTGAAACGTTTGTATGTAGTTATTTGTTAAAACGACAACATCTAATCTGTTAACGGTACACCACACACATACACGCCACAAAATAACTTACATGTTCTTGAACTTATATTATCAACTTTCATTTAAAGAAGAAAAATTCCATGACTTATTAGAGGGTAGAAATATTTGGTCATATAGTATATGGTACAAAAGTAAGATGCAAGAGGTGTCACATTGTTTCTAATTTTGTGCTCGACAAAATAAAGAGGACTCTAGAACATTTCATAACATCTAGAAGATGCAAACGTAATTGAGATTGACAACATCAGCAAAAACAGTAACTACTAAACTTATTAATTTTGGCATTAATGAATTAAGTAATATTATTAGAAAAATTGATAACAAGATTCACTATTTAGAAATGTCACCTTATAATTTTATTCCATTTCATATTTTTATAGATTTTGTCAGTATTTAACACCAGAAGTTTAACAGATTGTTTAATTCTATAAAAACTGCCCCAATTACAGGATAAAATATTAAAAAAAGTGAACACAGTCCTTGGTAACTAGGGATGGCTGCTCCGGATCGGACCTGTTCTTTTGGAACTGGTTCGCTGATCGGAGTTGGTGCACCCGTAAAAGAGCGGGTTTCGCACCAAGTTGGTGCACCTGTAAAAAAGCAGGTTTCGCACCAAGTTGGTGCACCCGTAAAAGAGCGGTTTCGCACCAAGTTGGTGCACCGTAAAAAAGCAGGTTTCGCACCAAGTTGGTGCACCCGTAAAAAAGCAGGTTTTGCACCAGTGCACTCGCTCCGCAACCGCAGTCGTTCTAAACCTTAATTAACAAACCTGTTCATATAGAAATCGTTTTTTTTAACTTCTTTCTCCAATGATGTGCTAATGACAAAAGCTAATGACTTTTTTTTTTTTAGACTTTTTTTACAGAACCGACGACCTTTTTTTTTTTTTTAGCCTTTTTTTTTTTTTTAGCCTTTTTTTTACAGAACCAACGACCTTTTTTTTTAGATATCACATACTACAATTAAGAAGACCTGTAGAACCTGAACCTGATTTCTGCCACCAGGTTTCAAAGCCGAGTCGGAGCAGGTGCACCAGCTCCGGCATAAGGAGCAGGTCGTACCATCCCTATTGGTAACGAAAATATAAGTTATGTCACGATAAATACTAACCTGACAAAAATAAAAAATTAATAAAAATCTACTGTAAAATAGTTCCCACAAAAATATCATCAAAGTAGGCTTCAGCGCTTCTTGTCATATAATAGAGCAGTCACCTTAGCAGTAGGTTAGTTCTTGGTTAGTCCAGGATCACAAACCAGGAACACTGAACCATATTATGATGGAACCTCGTGCTTTGAATTTTGCGTCGTTGGGCTAAAGTGTCCATCTGATGTAGAATAAGTAACTCTTTGTACGAAACATTTCAATTACGATAAGTTCCATTTAATTTAAAAGATAAAAAAATGAAATCGACGCTGAATACGTTTACCGTACCGTATTATGGAGGCGTGTTCCAACTTATTCGCAACAAACGCATAAAAAAGTGTCTTCACAAGGGAAGCATCTTAACTTAAGCTATGTTAGAACGCATTCGCACAGCAAGGCTTCAAATGTCAATTCTAACGAGATTGGCCATCTCTTCGATTATGACAATGTCAGAATTCCAGATGTTGAATATAATATGTTTAAACTTTTCTGACTCATTCAAAAACTCTTTTACAGCTCCTTCTCTTTACGACAACATGTATCAGAAAGTCATTTTTTTAATCAGTAAGCAAAAAGTGTATAATTGGCAACTTGTGCAATAAAACACGATTAGAAATGAGTTCAAGTCCCTTCTCTTGACATTTCGCTATTTTTCATGGTAATCAATCATCAAATTATCATCAGTTATGTTGTTCTTCTCCATTCTTTTCGCTTCGCTTTCCAGCTTTAGACGATTATTTTGTACGGTATTAATCTATCTTTGCATTGTTGTGTACAATATTCTTTAGTGGAGTTTACTTTTAGTTTAATCGTGAATTTACAATAGATTAATATGGTCTATTCTAGCTAAGAACGTGTGGAATTAGTGATTAAAATCTATAGCCCTCTTATTCAACGAAAATCACGCAGAACAAAATTTGCGGCACAAGTATATACGTGCTGGAATTATTCCAAAAATTTACGGAAACGAACTCTATACATAACAGAGAACAACATTTTCATCGAGTCTCGATACTCCCTGTATCGAGTTGCATTTTGTAAATGTTGTTTGGGCATGTAGTAACTATATTTAGTGAAAAAAAATTATGGGTGCTCCTAAAGCGCAACATGACAGAACAACATTATTAAAATATTTACTTACATTTTTGGACGTTTAAAATGATCAAAAAGCTACAGATATCATGATCGACAACTGCAACAGTCTATTACCAACCCAAAAGTATATATCACATAGGTTAACGAAAAAGATCTCTTTTTGTTTTTGCCCTTACACTTAAAACTTTCTGAGATTCAATTTTATACATAAAACTGCTTTAGAAACAAAAATAGTCACATCTATGCTAGTGTTGATTTCACTAGCTTATTCAGCTATATCCTTCGTTAATTTATTGTTAGTTCTGGATTGGTGGATTTAATTTGAACAAGTAAAAGCAAAGAAAACGCTGTTCTGTGTCCAATCCTTAAGTTTTTATTATATTTACCACAGGTTTCAGACTAGAACATCTTCAGGTAGCATAATAATTCCATTGAGGTTTTACGCTACCTGAAGATGGCATAGTCTGAAACCGGTCGTAAATACAAGAAAATTTTAAGGATTTCATACAAAACAGTGTTTTCATTGTTTTAATCATTCAAATTATAGCCTTTATGTTTAGTTTGTGATCAAAATACCTATGTAATTACGAAAACGCATGTCTATTAAATATAATCAACAAAACTATAATTTAGTAAATCACTTTTAAAAAAATATTGGAGGAATAACTATCAGTTTCACTTTAAAAAGTCGTCGTAAAATTATATCCCATCTTAGGTAAAAGTATACATCGCCTGTATGTCATTCCATAGCATTACATGATAGGTGATGCATTTTTACATATGGTCTAAATTCTCCATAATTTCTTAAAATGCACCATTCATGTTAAATCCAAAGACATCGTTCAGAATTAATTTTTTGGATATGCAGAGTTGATACTGCTGCAAAAAGTTAATGATGAACAGAACCAGTAATTTCTTTTAATGACCGTCATAGCTACAACAGAATCTCAGAAAATTGATTGCGAAAATCTTACACAACAAAAAATACATCACATACGTTATTAACAATCATTATTCGTTCGCGCATGAAAAAAAAAATTAGTAACAATAGCAACTCTCGCTGTCTTTAACACAAAGATAAACAATCCGTACGTCACGGATTTTAGCACAACACAACGACCAAGTTGTTATAAGAGAATTAGCGCTGTCTCGTTAGTTTAGTAGGCAAACTATTGCCAAACAGTTCGTACCAAATTATTCGCAGTAAACATAGAGATTCGATTTACTTCATGTGCGCCAACAACATCCGGTCTACCGTTTCAAATTATAGAAACATCGTCTGTTTGCTGAGATATTTACAATAAATCGCGGGGCAAAACACAGGCGTCGCGCATTGATTTTTTTTTCCGGTCGTAAAATAAGACAGTTTCCCTTCCAATTCGTTCTTCGATACTTGGGGGTTTGCTTGTATCCTGAAGAGTTGTCCATAAGTATATAAACGTGTCAAGAACGGAAGACTAGAAGTCAGTCTTACAGATTCGCTAGACCGTATTAACCGGTAATCAAAACGCGCTTGTCCGAAAATACCAGGTTCGCAAGCGACTTCAGTGCGTTTTCGTGCAATAATCACAACACTACAGGCGTCGCCGTCGAATTGGAACAGTTTCTTCGTCCGGGAAAATGGCTTTGGAGATGCCGACGTATCTCGTGCAGGAGAAGTTTGCCAAGTTGAAGTTTTCCGAGTATGTGGTAAGTACATTTTTTTATTATTTAGATTTTCATTTTTACTTTTATAACCGCAGATATTTATGGTATTGCCAAAAATTGTGATTGCCGCCAAATTGTTTGTGCTCTTGAAAAATTTAACTACTACTACTATACAATTTTTAGCTTTTTTGTTTTTGTAAGAACATTTTTTTTAGAACATGTGCGTATTAGCTAAACTCAAATTAATTCTGGTTTGGTGGTAACCTTGCAAAATTCGCCGTTATTTTGCAGTAGCAGCAGGTTCTGTAGAATAAACAAGAAAAAACGAAATAAAATTTGACTTACAAATCATTAATGAGAATCCAATTAAAAATAGATCTGAATTACAATGTTATTACAAATGGCAATTTGTAATGGCAAGATTCACTTCCTAATGTTATTCTTGTTAAAAACTGATTTGTAACCTGGTAATTTGTTTTTTTTTTTTAATTTCTGATTTTGACCATATTGATATACAGTGACCGTCGGAAAGTAGCAAATGCTTCATTATTTCCCTCTTAGAAGTTATTCAAAACATTCCGTTTTCTTACTTATCAACAATTTGAATTATTATTTCTCAATTCTAAAATGTCGTGAATAAGCTAAAAACCTTCGTAACTGTCAACATGGCACCGAGATACAATATAAGTAGATACAATAGTGTCACTCTCGTTTTTATACATAGGTTTTTGAAGCTTCGAATCTATGTTCTTGAGTTTCCTTTTGGCGGTAAATTCAAACAGGTGTTACGAAATGTCTATGAATGTTCTTACGAATGATATCTGAATGAAATAATCCAAATTCAACGGGTTTTGTCGCAGAAATAAATCTACTTTAAAATGTTTAGTCTGTGTTAAATTTTCATTGTCGTTAGATAATTAATTAGAATAATATTACCGACTAAGTTTTCAGAAATAAAGGATACTTCACAAATTCAAAAGGTTTGTTAATTTTTTATGGCGTTTATTGGTGATCTTAGGTACACTTCTCACAGGAAAAATCGGGACACTAGCAATTCAGAATTTTAAAATTTCTTGATTGTAAATGCAACTTTCGGAGGACGTATTCACTTATCACAGCCATAAATCACTTAATTATGTATATTACTGCGATCAAAGGTACGACTAGAAATTTAAATAGAAAAATAAATATATACAGAGAAAAAGGTTTATGTATAGAATAAACAAATCCGAGTTTCGGTGGCGGCGTTTCCTTTAGAAATACCAATGAAAAAAAAATACATAACAACAAAAAGAACTCTTGAATAGACGGCTTCATTTAGAAATATATATGTATTTAACTTGTTTGATGTTATGTATAGAGATAATTCTTTTTTAAGAAAACATGTCGTGATGGGATTTTACTATTTAATATTATGTTACTTGTTAGTGCTGCTTTGATATTAGTTACTTACTTCGATTTATGCTCGCGAGTATTAGTTTACCAATAGACAATATGTCAGTCAGCCTCCTCAGTTTTGGGATAATGTGATTTTCACAGATTTATTGACTACACTATTATTCATGTATTAATTACTATTGTTTAATATTCTTAAATACTGTATTACTATAGAGTTTCCTTCTATCTATAGAAAAATACCAAAACCAGGTTTAAGATTATTTATAAAATTCTTAAATAAAGCAATTAAGTTCGCAAAGAAATTATTTATTTTATGAACCCTCCGTTTATTGTATTTTCAGGAAATATATTTTAGCTATCGCCTGTGTAATCTGACGTCGTTGATCTATTTTCTTGAGATATGGCCAACACTGGGTCTCTTTACAAAAGGACAGGTTTATTAGCAATTATTTAAAATATTATTGGATTTATAATACATAACAAACATTGTAAGAAAGCATATTGTTCGTCAATCTCAGTTAGTGCTAAAATATTTATTTTTGAATTTGATACATTTAATACTTTTTCGTTGCTACTGCCTGAAGCTGTGTTACAGACTAAAAGTGTTAGCTATATTTCAATAAAATAGAACTACATTGGATTACACAGGCGATAGTTAAGATATATTTCTTGTAAATACAATAAACGTAGGGTTAATAAACTAAATAATTTCTTTGCGAAATTAATTGCTGTAAAAATGTTATAAATAATTTTAAACTGTTTTTGGTAATTTTTTAAAACATAGAAAAATATTTTGTAGTAATACAATATTTAAGAATACTAAACAACAACAATAATGAATACATCAATAATAGAGTAATTAATCAATGTGAAAATCAATTTGTTCAAAAACTCAGGAGGCTGATTGGACATATTGTTTATTGCTAAAGCAATACTCGCGAGCATAAATCAAACTAAGTAACTAATATCGTAAAGTAAAAATCCCATCGCCATATGTTTTCTTAAAAAAATCATTATCTCTACATAACATCAAACAAGTTAAATACATATATGTGTATTTCTAAATGGTGCCGTCTACTCAAGAGGCCTTTTATTTGTTATGTATATATATATCCTTTAAAAGCTGCATTTACACCCAAGAAATTTTAAAATTCACGATTGCTGGTGTCCCGATTTTTTCTGTGAGAAGTGTACAATGTATTATTGTATTTTAAAGTATAAATTAATTTTGTTCTTGCTTGTATATCAGGGAAATTCGTACCCGTTGGATATCTTAAGACATCCGTAGTGGTGTATCCATAATAGTATATTAAAGAACTAATTTAATTAAGGCCTTTACAATTTTTGACAGAGCAACATAGTACATAGGCAACATATTCCGGTCATTTTTTTCAGAAAAAGTGGTTTTCCTTGAACGAATTCTTCTATTTCGACTTAAAGCAGACATTTTTTCCAATTCCGTGATGTACCAAATATTTGCTATTCGAATTAAAATTCATGTGTGAAAATGTTGGGTGTTTCCAAATAGAAAACGAAATAATTTGAATCCTAAATCATTTCTGAGGATCGAATTGATTTCAGAAAAAGAAAATAGATTCAAATTGTATTGCCGTCACAAGTGATACATTCACTTTCTGGTGTTATTCTCTTCAAGAACCGATTTGTAACATCGTAATCTATTTCTTCTAAATTTTTAATGTTTACTATTTTCGATGTGCATTGGTAGCTCAGCTCATAGGCTCATATTTTTTTTTTTTATTTATGTTTAAGGATGGACCAGTAATTATCTAAAAACAAATAAAACAACAGCAGCACCTAGTCTAACATTTAACAATAACTTAATCCTAATTGAGAGGTTAAATAAGAGTAAATAAACTCGTTTTTTCGTTCATACAGCAATTTAATATATAATGACTAGTTTCGGCTTTTAACAGCCATCTTCAGATCAACGTCAACAGGTAAAAGTGTCAATAATTAAGTTAAAAACACCAAACATGACAATAAATTACGTAGACACAAACATTTATTAGTATTTAAATGTTTGTGTCTACGTAATTTATTGTCATGTTTGGTGTTTTTAACTAACAATTTTACCTGTTGACGTTGATCTGAAGATGGCTGTTAAAAGCCGAAACTAGTCATCATATATTAAATTGCTGTATGAACGAAAGAACGAGTTTATTTACTCTTATTTAACCTCTCAATTTAAATCGTTGATTGGATATTTAAAATATAATGAATCGCTAATTATTCTAATCAACAGAAATTAAATTGAACATTTACATATATCTTAAATATTTATTTATATATTCCAACTATATTAATAGGTACAATTAATTACCAATTCAGACCGGAAAAGTGTATGAAATATTCATTTATAAATACTTACTTCCCTGTAAGTATCATGCGGTTATTTATTTAATTCTTTAGCAGCATTACTAAAAAGTTTCCACCATTCGACCGATTCGTTATCTCTATCAACTGTTTCACGTCGTCGCGGCCAGTTTAACCACCTTAGCTGATGCCGTAACTTCCACGCGCGACGGCTACTCATCAGGGAAGTTAGATCCATCAAATCACTGCACGGTTGACGTGCATTCTTGAATTCGAACGTGGTTCCTTTTGGTTTAACTCCATTCTAGAACGACAAGATTACGACTGGATCAATGCGATTGTACTTTTCGAAAACGCCTAATGTGTCTTCAGACAGGATTTATATGGGCTAATCGCAGATATTATTACGGATGGTGCAGGCGACCTGACTTATTGGGTGCGAGCCTAGGGACCACATCGGCCAAGATGTGGCGAGGAAATATCTCGTTGACTTCTGACAGCGCCGTCTTGTCGATCATAGTCGATGCTTGGCAGGTGTATAGTGGTACAAGAAAGTCTTCGTACGATAGCAACAATAAGCTTAGTTGTACAATAAAATACTAAATCTTGCATGTAGAACCAAAAGGGTTAAATATCTGCACAACTTGCACCATCTATACAGACTGTCCAAGATAAGGGCCCCATGCATAGGAATTTCGTGAACGGTAAAAGATAGAAAGGTAGTTAAATTAGAAAAAAGTTGCGTGATTAGGTGAGCAATAAAATTGTGTTAAGAAATTCAAAATACCGTGAATAATTTTTGAGATATTAAGAAAAAAATGAAAATCGTAAAATTCTTATTTCTTGTCTAATGTGATTATCTGGAAATATAGCAGAAAACGGAAAACCCCTTTTTATTCATTATTACATGGTGTTATAAAAAATACAATTCCACGTTTCATACATTTGGGAGCATCTTCAACTTCATTTTTTTAAATACATATCAAAGGCCAAAAGGGCATCCTTAGGTAGAGATAATGTTTCTCTTTTCTGTGATATAAGGCTTAAGGTTGTTGTTTTCAAATATAACAAAGTTATTAGTGGAAAACTTGTTTTCTGAGGGAGGCCGTGGTTAGCAGTAGTTGAAGTCGGCAATAATCGTTTTTCACTACCTTTTTTGTGGTGTCAGGTCCATTAAGTTTATTTTTACACATTATACAGTGATAAGTAGAACACTGTTTAAACTGCTTGCATGACCAAATATAGCCTGTGGAATTCTTCTAAATATTTGAAATACAGCTACACGGAGTTCAGCCATGTCGTCAAAGGTTTGTTGGTAAACCTTGTCTTTGATATAACCCTAAAGAAAACAATCCATCGGCGGAGCTCCATCTTGATGAAACCATAAATCTCGTATTTCTGCCAGAGGTAGTCCATCAAGAACTTCTTCAACGTCATTTTGTAATAATCGAAGATATGTTTCTGATGTAAGTGTATGTTGGAAAATGATAGGACCAATTATGCGGTTGCCTATTATTTCTCACCATACGTTAAAACCGAAACGGACTTGGTGTCTAGATTCTCTTTTTAAATGGAGAATTTTCAATTGGCCAATAGTTATACCTATTAAATAAACCATTGTTGGTAAAGCTAATTTCATCCGTCCATAGAATTCTCGTAAAAAATTCTACACGCTCCTGACATGTACGCGTCTATTATTCACAAAATGTTTGCCGCTTTTCGCTATCGCCTTCTCTAAGTCCCTGACAAATGCGCTCTTTGAAGCGATGATATTTGTATTTCTTTCAAATGAAGTGGGCAGTCGATTTTTATTCGAAATAATGTTTTTAAATAGTTGCAAAAAAATATTAGTTAGGTGCTAAGTAAAACTTTATTTGCAAACAGTGGATTACAGACATATTTCTTTCTTATCAAAAAATTCAGCTTTTGATTTGAAAACAATCGATATTAGTCGCAAGCTAAACTTTTTTTCTTTCCTTTCTATCCTTACTCTATTTAATTCAAATAAACTTTCTTTATATAAGCTATTTTTTCAAAGATTTGTTTGCGAGAATTTTTTTCTGTTAATAATTTACGTTCTGAGCTTTGTCCCCTCATTTATGTATCAATGGAAGGTTACATTACGACCTAAGAGATCTATTGTGTCTCTTATTCTTGCTGTTTACAGCTGTTCCTTTCAGAAAATGCAGGATATGAGAAGGCCCTAGATTAGGTAAGTCTGCCTCTTCGATTTCACATGCTCCCAAGTGCAACGCCCTTGAGTTGCATAGTGCTACGCTATTTGAGAGGAGATGGATGGGTGTTTCATCCTATCCCCATAAAGCCTACTTTCGGATTGCTTTGCTAATCCAAACATGCTCATATGCCCTTTAAGTTTAAAATTGTCTGAAAGTTTTCTTGTTAATATGCGAATATTGTTCTTACTCAGGTTGATGCATTCTGTAAACCTCTTCTGATTATAGGTTCCCAGAAGAGTTTTAACTTACCTTATTCCCTGGGGAGTCTCCCAATAATTGGTTTCTCAGACTTCTATTAACTAGATTTTTTTTTGCTCCATTTCGCTTTTCAATTTCTTTGGTATTGTATTGCTACTTATCCAAACGGATCCAAGCCCTACGAATGGTATTCCCGTCCCTTTTTACCAAGGTTATTCGTTATTTTTTTTTTATCTAGCTCGTTTGATTTCTCTAGGCATTCCTAGACCATTTTGGAACTGATTTCGTGTGAGCTCAGCACCTTAATGGCTATTTGACTATCAGACATAATGATAATTTTCTGCTTTCGGTAATTCTTGTCTATATTGAACTGGACCCATTATTCAATAGGGTGTATTTCCGCCTGGTAGATAGTCGTGTCCCCAAGCCAAGGCCCATATATTTCTATTCCAGTTCCCTCTGCCATTTTGGAGCCATAAGTTAGCATTTGGTGGCATTTCTATTCAATATCAAGATGGTGCTTTGATTCCATTCGCCCTTGTTGCTAGGTTTGTGGTGAATTCTTTCAGAAAGCTGCATTGTTTTTGACATGTCATCCCGGGCTGTGTACCAGGTTTGATCATCGTCAGAAGATTAAGGCCTATGCCTAATCTTTCCTATCTTGATCATTCTGAGTGTAGTTCTTTTTGCGACGATCGCCACCATATTGTGGAGAGGGATAAGAGCCATTACCTTGGTAGCTGCTGTTGGGCAGGTTGTCATAGCCGCAGTTATGGATACGCTTAGCACTTTTGAGAGATTAATTCTTACGGTTGCCAGATTAATTCTTTTGCTCCAAGTTACTGATGTATAATTGATGATTGGTCTCAAGGTGGTATTAGTGGAGTTAACATTACGTCACACCGATTGAGATCACCTTCTGGTAAAGTTCAGTCCTCCTTGAACTATGTCGCAGAGGATATCCTCAAATTTTCCTCTCACCTATAAGATAATTTCATCAGCATACTCTTGACAGGGTATGCCTAGATTAGTCAGCCTGTATAAGAGTTCATCTGCTATCAGGCTGCACACAGGTGGGGACGTACCTTCCTCTTGTGGGCATCCTCTGATCGTATTAACCAAAATGCTCTTATGTCCAACTCCACCGAGCTGCTAGATAGCAGCTGCAGCATCCATCTGGAAGTTCCCCATCTTCCTCTTTCGTTCCCTCATAAAGGTGATTGACCAATAAAGTATTTTGCTATTTGCATAACTCCATTTTTGTAATGCTTATTTATGTAATTGAACTGAAAGAATTTAGAATTACAAAATTAAAATTTTACTTAAATATTTTCGTAGTTTACCAGCATTTCTGATATAACCACGCGTTAAATTTATAGTTTTTGTTTATATTTTAAGGGAATTAATCTTCCGTTAATTATTTGCACACACTCTGTAATAATTACCACAACCTTCAATTACGTTTTTTGTCGATAAAAGTTCATTAACTTTACACATCTTAATTTTCGTCAATCGTTAAGGAAAAATGCGGTTTTTTGCGTGACAAATCATTATTGCCACTGTAGTATCAACAAACCTTTATAACCATCGCAATCATGATAAAAAAGTTGTCGGTACACTGATTAATTTCCTGATGTAATTGCTTACTACCTAATAAACTTTACGCTAGAATAGAGACGAATTCTAAATTGCATGTCAATTACTTTTATGCGCGTTTTTATTGAAGGTTTACGACACACAATTGCCCTTCCTCGCGGTAAAACGTGCGAATGTAACACCAATTAATATGTATCATCACTAAACAGCATGACAAGACACAACATATACCTTTATTTATAGATAATCCGGTTAGACTGTGAAACCTTGCCAAAAGTCGTTTGCGCTATCAATAAAAACTAAAAGTTATCCCAAGCGCGCACCCAATAAACTCGAAATAAAGTAAAGTTGCGATTCAGTTCTATTTTGGGGGCGTAGTTTTGTGGATATTTGGCCGAAATGTAAACATAGCCAAAGGATGCACGCATGGAGCGTGTACGTCTAAAAATAAAGTAAAGCAATTCTATAGTTGTAATTGAATCTGTAGTTTCGGAAGGTTAAAAGCAAACTCCTCCGTTTGAATATCACATGTGTCTAACATAGTATTTTCATTACAAGCTAAAAACAGTTATGTTATAAGTATGTTTTCCATACATTTTTGGAGGATATACAGTGAATAGAAGTTCCAATTCATAGAATTAATAGTAAACACAGAGATAGGCATGCTTATTGGTTAGACATTCGCTCTTATGTCCTCATTTGCAGTAATATGTATTAATATTCTAACGACTTGACACGTCTCTCTGTAAAAATTCTGTATATTACATGAGTTTCTGTTTATACAATAAATTACTGCTTACCATAATAGACATTTTATCGCAAATTGAGGGCTGTATTATCAAAACAAGGTTCTTATTCATTTGATAAATTTGTAAATTATAAATTTTAAGATATTTCTTATTTGTGACGTACTTTATGTCATCCATATCCATACTTACATACTATAGCTTAATGCCAGACAACAATAACATGTTTATTGATATTTTAAAAATAAGAATATTTTAAGTACTACAAATTTTAATATACAGGGTGTAGCAAATATGAAAGTAGTATTTCTTTAAATCTTTACTGGACGTATATGAAATTCGCCGATCATTAAGAAGAAAAAAAAACAAAAAATTCGCACCCAAAAATTATTTATTCCGATCCTGATACAAGAAACCATAACGTCAAATACTTTTTAAACGCGGCGAATACACTGCATGCATCGCGTTGTATCACTACTATTATATTATACAGTGTGAGTCTGTAATCTGGAATAAATTCAATAAAGCGAAGACAGTATTTTTTCCGGAAATATGCACGGACACGTCGATTAGTATTTTAAATTGCCCACTTTTTCATCTGAGAAAATTTTATACAGCGTGTCCCAAATTTGAGACATGACGTCATCGACAATTTTTTTTAAATGGTAGCCCTAATTTTTTTTATAACTATTCTTAAAGGTTATATCAAATTACACATGCGTACCAAATTTCAAGTTTTTATTCCTTGTCATTAAAGATATTTAACAATAACTAATTTGAAAAATGAAGAAATCTGATTCACCTCAATCATATCTCTTCTGCAATAAATGTTCAAAATGTTGTCCATGTACTTCCTGACAATACCCTAAACGGAACCGAAACTCATTTTGAACATTTCTAATTACTTCAGTGGAAATTAGCCTACACTCCTGTCTTGACCTTTTGAATGGCCACCCAGGTCTCCGGATTTAACACCAATAGACTATTTCTTATGCGGGTACTTGAAAGGCAAAGTTTTTAAAGCCAAACCGGATAATATTGAGGTGTTGAAAGAATTCGTTCTTTCAACACCTTTCAAGTACCCGCATAAGAAATAGTCTATTGGTGTTAAATTCGGAGACCTGGGTGGCCATTCAAAAGGTCCTCTTCTACCAATCCATCTGTCTGGAAACACATCATCTAGATACTCACAGACAGGTCTTGCAAAATGAGGAGGCGCGTCGTCTTGTTGGAACCAGATGTTTCTATTCTGGACATCAGCTTCAAGCGGATAAGGGAATAGAGTAGCCAAAATAGGGCTTTGAAAGTAAGGCTTCTTAATTAAATTCTATCTATTTATTGACGTTTTGGCAATTAAATTTTACCTTCTTCAGAATAAAACGTATTATTGGTCTTTTTGGTGTTTTCTTGTTTCTGTTATCATAATTACAATATGATTGTATTAATCATAGGATTAAAATAACAAATTAAAATAATGTAAATGGGACAAAACCGAACAGTGACAAACATATAAATAAATAAAATAAGGATCCAGAGAGTATGCTTTTAATGCTATAAGCATTGATGTGTTAATTATCGTTGATCGCGGATCGCTTCAATGTTTCTCAAGTTAGAGGCAATTGCAAATATGTCTCAAAATATGCAAAAGCAAATGTTTTTATACTTGTTTGTGCAAAATTTTTGCTTTTACACCACAAAAATTTGTAAAAAAACACTAAAATTATCTCTAAACTGACATGTTTTAGTTTATTTAAGAAACTATGATTAAATACAAAAAGTGATTGTTTACAAAACAATGGATAATAAATATGAAATTTTTATGTACGCAAATGAAAGGCTACTTTAAATAATCACCTTGAATAGACACTTAGAAAAAATACTCTATTGTTAAACAACAATTGTGCTGGCCATACACACGTAACTGGGTGTAACTTTCGTATGATAATAATCATCTGGTAAAAGTCAATGTCAATGCAACGAAGCAGTTGGTATTGAAAATGTCAGAAATATATTATTCTTATAAGCCACATTCCTACCTATTGTTACAATTCTCGTGGTCTACAATTTTTTTTCCTTTTTCTTTTTTATCTGGTAGATACTGAACACCTAGAATTTTACATGCTGTGCCACTTAAAACACCCTCAGCAAATATTTCGGCAACGAGAAAAGATATTTGAATTTTTTTTATTATTATTATAATATAAGGTAAAATTTAAAATAAGGTAGTAAGAGTTCACTTTCAGTTATGTGCTATACTTATACTTTAATAGACTTTAAATACAGACATTTTGGTTAACATTTTCATACAAACAAAGAAAACCATACATCCTATCCAAACTATAGCTTTATATTGGTATACTAATACTATGTATTTAAACTTTCAATTTAACCAAACCCCTTTCTATTGCTAATGCTTTTTAAGCTTCGTTAAACAAAGATCGAACTGAATTACTTGGCTTAATTGGAAATTTTAATTTAAATATTATGAGTGACTCTGCGATCACTTCCAAATACTTGGATTTAGTTTTAACAAAGGATTTCAATATCCCATCAATAATTCCAATGTTTAGACCATACACCTTGAGATCTTTAACCGCAGTTAAAGGTTCCGTAGTAAGTAGTAACCAATAAAATATCTGGTCATTCGGATATACAAATAACAAACACAATACTTATTTACACAATACATATATGTATATTACCTTCTATTTAAACAACGCGACGTTGCAGGAAGTATAGGTGAGTCACTGGAGCTTTGCAGAAATGCAAAAAAAATAATAATCAACAAATCTTGGCACATAACAAAAATTAAGTTAGAATTAGGATAAGACAAAAACAATACATCATCTCACATGTATTCCGAGAACATTCCGGACCAAAAAAAACTCCATCAGAGCGTACCAGAATGATTAGCTGACATTATTAGGATAACTGAACAGTTCAGTTATCCTGAAGAAGCTGTCAGTATGAACAGCGAAACGTCGAGCGAAAGTTTTGACACACGGCGAAACCCGCAAGAAGCTGTTAGTTATAGTTATATTGATAGTTAATTCAAGTCTTCTTTATTTTGAACTTGAAAACTATGCAGATTGGCAGAAAACCGTAAGCATGTTGATTCAAGAGGTTTTTCCTTTTCTTATAACATTTATTCATTTTAGACAAGCGTAAACACAACAAAATGCCGTGATCATTTTCAATCGAAATGAAAATGAATTATCTCCAAAAACCCATGCACTAAGGAGGGGGAATTGCCGTTAGAATGTTGTAAATCCTAGTAGTATTGAGAGTTGGTCGCAGTGACCCCATCCTAGCACTTTTAGTGTGCCGTTAAAGAAATCGTCCTTTCAATGGCAATGACTTCTATCAGATGTTGATGTGGTAAATGTACCAGATTAGTATGTTACGATCGTAGTTTCCAGCCTATTTTGTGGGAAATATCACCTGTTACTGGAACGAGATAGGAGATGCGCCATCTATGCGACAATTTCTCTACTACACATAAGTATATCTGCTTATCTGCTATACTATATGGGGAGAAAACTGCTATACGAAAATAAAATGCGATATTTATTTTTATTTCCATGTAAATATTAGTTAAATTAATAAATACTGCGCTAGATTCAAATAAATCTACTAACCAAATTATTTGTTTGATTGAACACAGGAATATTTTTAATATTCCTAAATCAAGTAATAATTTAGTAACTGTAACCAAATGCATGAAAAATTGTTGAAAACTACAAGATCGTCGTCCTGTGTATAACAGTTTTGAAGCCTTCAAACACTATATACTATTGTAAAGTTCCTTGGCTTATAAGTAAATCAGCATTAACTGAAAAGAATCCAATCCTCTGAAATTTCTTTAACCTCGCCCGAAAGATGTTCACTTTTGTTCATTATTGTTTGTGTATCTGAGACTTATGCACGTGTGAACATATATAAATAAAACTAAAATACTTCCACGTAAAAAAGCATTCAGCTTGAATAGGTGCTTGCATTTTCCAACCAAAACGTCCATTTTTATTTAAAATACTGTTTATAATTTAATAATACTTAAAATATCTTGTTAAATATATGTATATATAATAATAACAATATAATATGTAATGTGTATTGTCTTACTTAAACAGAAGTTATAAAGACATTATAAAATATTAATCAAAACTAAGGTGCTTTCCATTTAATTACGGTTACTTTTCGTCGAAAAGTATCTACTTTAAGAAGAAAATAGTCTTCCGGGAAAACAGCACGCTACTTTCAATTAAAATAAACATTTTTCTGAGAAAAGGTATTCTATTCGTTGAACATGATAAAAACCAAAAGTTAAAACTTTTCTTTTAATACAATCTTTTTTCTCAGTGTACAATTACACTGGTGTATCATTTATCTTTCTCAGATACATAAACAGCGGATCGTCCAACTTGTTTTAACAAGAACCCCAGTGTAGAAAGTGTAGCACCAACAAACAATTCTAAGTATTTACAAGAAGTATTGTAAAATCAAAAAGTAATTACATAAACACCTAGAATATCTGCTGCAAAAATAATCCAAAAACATAAAATCCAATAGTTTGGATATTTGGCGATAACTGTTTGTCAAACTTATTAAATAACATAAATAATATGCATCACAGTTTTGCAAATATAAAAACTCATAATTCTTGAAGAATTTGGTTAATTTCTCCGTAGTATTTCTGCTTTAGACAGAGAAACAAATTTACAAACATTGTAGCTCAACCAAAAGGCATTAATGCTGGTAAACGAGCAGTAATCAGATGAGTAGGTACAAAAGGTATAAAATTATTATGAATGGCACTGTTTTTCTTTAAAGACAGATTTTTAGTATAAGCCGATTTTAAATGAGACACACTTGCATTCTATACTTATACTTTATAGACTTTTTCTAGTATAGCGGAATTTAATTAGAGTCTCGTTGCATTGTCAAAATCTGGTAAGACGTAACATGATTCAGATAAACACAATTTCCGTTCTTTAAACATATTAACAAGGCTTGCAGTAAAAATATATGTGTGATTTTATTTGACTCACAGTTGACATAACAAATCTGTACATACACACATCACATCTGTAACTCGTTCTTTATATACACGAAAGAAAAATAAGGAATAAATGTGTATATACATGCATGTATGTTTTTACAATATAAATTTCAACGCATAAAAGCAATTGTTATTGTTCAAGGCTGAGTAAAATACAAGAAAAATATAAAATACTTATACGCTTATTCCGGATACAAACTCCTTTCGATAACACGTCTGTAGCAAACAAGTTATTGCAGGTAAAAATTTTGAAGCAAGTAGTCTGGAAACGTGGTACATTCAACACAACAAATGTACCAATAATAACTGGAAAAGGATAATTTTCTTTAACATGCTTATATTACTGTTTAAAAGTAAGTATATACATATTTAAAATCTAAATATCTTCTAGATATAATTGTGTAAGAGTCAACGATTAGGGCTTGTGAAATGTCATTTATTTTCATTTAATTTGAAATTGAATTAACTAAAGTTATCTTCTCATCTAGTTCTCTAAAATTGAATCCTTTTAATTTTTTAGTTAAATTGTGAGGAATATAATTCAATTTTGAATATTATATGTATATATTGAATATTCACCATAAGTGGGTGCATTGGGTAAATTGATTTATATTTCCCACCATTTCCTAGAATTAACAATTTTAAAAATCTTTTCTGGCATTAAAGCAATTTTACCCCGTCATAATTGTATAAATTCTAGTATTACCTTCCTCAACAATGTTGCAATTATGTTAAACAAAATCTTCTTTTCTCGACCCATGTCACTAAAAACATCCCTGTTTTTCAGTTTGTGTAAAAGCGGCATGCAAACAATAGATATCTAATTCTATTCTATATCGATCTACTATTTTGCAGATCAAAAATGTTGGGTATGGTAGCATGTCGTCACATTGTAGACCATATATGACACACATCGAAAATCTTTTCATTTTCGTGTGTTCCATATATCAGCATCATCAACAAGATTTATAACAATGTGTGTTTCCCAGTTAGCAATAAAATGTGTAAAACACGTAATAGATTAATCACTATACCACTTCGCTATTAGATAACAGTGAAACATTTGAAAAACCTTGGTACCCTGGTATTTTCAGCGATAAAAAGCCACCGATATCCCGTTGTCACTACTCGCTCTTCGTGCTCACGTATGATTACGAGGATGTGGTTGACTAGGTGGTCAATTAAAAACTGCAGTCGTAAAATAAGTAAGTCGGTACCGAACGCGATTCGCAATAGAAAAAGAAAGAACCGCTCTTTCTCTTTGAGAAGATTTACTGTCACAGAAGCTTCGCTTATGCAGTGTGTCATTGGGCAGTCATTCAGATACTCAAAGGCATTTTCGTTTCCAAACTGCAAATCTCTCTACATTCGTTTTTATTTTTCAA
Source organism: Protaetia brevitarsis (assembly GCA_004143645.1). Classification (NCBI taxonomy): domain Eukaryota; kingdom Metazoa; phylum Arthropoda; class Insecta; order Coleoptera; family Scarabaeidae; genus Protaetia; species Protaetia brevitarsis. The sequence continues at coordinate 1,933,135 of RXPK01000119.1, forward strand.
AATATATGAACAAACGCAAAAGTTGTGTTATGTGTAAAACAAGATGCTTCGCGTTCCGAACGAAAAACGCACATACGGGTGATAGAAAAGCACCCGATTGCCCGTATAAATCCTTAGTTGTTTTGACCGAGTAAGAAAAACACACCCATGTATAAGAACTACATGCACCCGTAAATCACGTGGAATATTTCAATGCACAACGATAACGCATATATACATAATTTGTTTGTTTGACACGAACTACAACGCAGCTGTATTTTTGCAATATTCCACGCATTGGCGGCGTCTTAGATGTAGCTGTTTATTTATATTTCTGCAGCACTCATATACCTCTGTTCAGGCTTTCATTGAAAAGTAAGAATTGCTAAAATAATTCATATTTTGAATACGTTTTAAGCACTGTAACGAGATAAAATATATAATTGTATTACTTATTGAAATAGGTAACAGTGACATTTTCTTTATTTTTTGTATTTTATTAAAAAGAAAAATAAAACAAGCAGCAATAAAGAGTCATTAACTATTTAAAATATTAAAACAAAAACTTGGTAAGTCTTTTTATCATTGTTTAGAAATACTTTACATATTATTAATATCAAAACATTGTAATTTTCCACAACAATACATTTGAAAATGATGGTAAGTTTCTTATATCTAGCGGCACGTTAGATTTAAACGATTATCAACAAAATGTATTAAATCTTAATAAATCCAATCAACGCCGCTACCTCAAGACTGCTATTCAAAATATTCATGCAACTACGCCAAAAACAGGGGCTCACAGCTCTTTTCACTAAATTATGTTAATTATTGTTACGTTTCATTGTAATTTAATAAGTTTTTAAAATTTGTAATCACATAATACTTTCTAGATTTTCCTTTGTAAATATGAAGTTCTCTTACATGTGAATACAGAACCTTACATAATATTCTCTACTAACTTCGCAAAACTATGTAGGTACATATGTATGTTGATACATATGCAAGTTCCTAGGCATAGATTGCGTGTAGGCAACGCCACTGAGTTTTCCGCTTCCCCGCTTCTCCGAACGAGTTTGTCCATCTTTTAGTTATGTGCAGTAAGAATGAATACTTATGCTGTTTTCGTCAAAATTTAACTAGGGTATAGGGTATAGGAAAGCAGAGGGAAAGCATTATGGAATTGCGCAATGCCGACTAGATAACAAGCCCTGGACTTGGGAAAAGGGATGCTCCGAGAACTAGAAGTTAGTGGGGGTATTTAGCCGTGAGGAACAACGGGTAGGCACGACATTAACACCTCTACACCGGCACACGTTTATGCAGGTACTAGCTTGCGAACTACATTTAATAAAATGTGATACATAAAAGATCTCGTAAAATAGCTTGTGTATCTCGTAGGAAATAAACAAATAAATAAATAAATAAACACGAATAAATAACACAATACTTAATGGAAGCTTCTTTAGTATTAATACTTTTGATATAATTATTTAAAAATATATTACACAAGTATGAAAAGACATATGTTTCAAGTAAGTAACGTAAAACGCTGTCATAATCACATGAGAAAAAAAAACGGGACAATAATTTTCTTCAAACTGTTGTTGAAAAATTTCAAATTCAAAATTTTAAATAAACAATAAAAAATCAAATATACAGGGTGTATCAAATAAAAAAGTAAATTTTGCTTGGGTGTTACTACACGACATATAAAGCACAAACCCACCGAAACCGGATTTCATCATTAAAGAATAAAAAAAAGTAAAAGTATAAATACATTGTACTCATTTAGTTCCATACAATTTTTTGTAAACAATGGAACCAAGCAAATAAATAAATAAATAAATAGTATTATTCTTAATAGTATGCCGTAAGTTCATTTAACGTCATTCTGAATAAATAAATGCCAATCGGCCAGTGTGCCTTTGTAAAAATAGCAAAATTGAGGCATTTTGAATTTCTTCTTTTTATAAAATAAGCATTCCTTTTTTGTTAAGTGCATTCTACGTAAGTCTACAAAGTATTATTTTTAATATCCTGATAAGACGTTTGAGTTTCACCGGATATGCGACTTCAGTAGTTACAAAAAACGTAAATATTTTTCTTTTGCTTTGTCGAATCGAGAGATAGTTGTTAATAAACGGTACCACATGAATCTGAGTTATTTCTTTTGGATTTATTTAATCATATAACGCAAAATGAATTGAATCGAATTACACAGAAATAAATGTAGATACAGAAAATTTGCAAACACGCCCTTTTACTATGATGTCGCGCGAAAATGAATCTATACATTCCCGTGCTTTTGCCGTAGCTTCGATTTTCTTTATATGAAATCATGATGGTCCTGAGAAGGATGGTTTTTTTAAGACGGGAAGAATTTAAATAAAATGTTCGAAGTGGCTTGCACTCCAAGCGGCGATCCACACAAAACTAACAGCGGTAATGGCTGAATGATAGTGATATGTGGGGGGTATACTCGGGCAGCATTTAGGTTGGGCACAGGTGCGGCTCTAGCCCACGGCATTTTTTTTCTCGTTAATGCTTACAGATAGATCCCCTGTGCATTAAGATTTTTTGATTGTATATGATTACAGCTGCTACATATTATTATATTTACCTCTATATCTGATACACCCTGTATATCTTTTTTATTATATTGAGAACTAAACGCACAACAATTATCTTCCAACAGCAGACAAATCAATACTAGACGTCGCTTCAGTATTACTTACTCCCAGCTGATGTCGTAGGCCTGAATATCTAAGCAGCGTTGAATTGCGTTAAATGCTATGTAATAACTATACACTGAATAGGTGGCAATTACACAGTACACATTACTGGTGTACAAACATTTGATTTTCTTTTATTGGGTTGTAATGGTTAAGAAGATCATGAAGATCTGCCACGATACCATAAAGATTAAACATTTATTTGTTTCAGTTGTGTTAACTGTCAGAAATATATTAAAAAGCAAATGAAGGTATGAAGACTAAAAATTTAAAAATAATTTAAAAAAAAATTAAATTATAAATACTGAAAGAGACCGAGCGTTCTTCTAGATCTACATACCATTTTGTACTTACATATTTGTTTTCTTTTTATCGTAAAGAGAATAATTCATGAAAATATTTTAATTCAAATTGTAAACAAAGGAGTTTAGGTTTATTATCGAATTTATTTTGCTATTTTATATTTTATTATTTTATATTTTACTATTTTATACTATATTATAACCGCAGGGAATTCCTTTATAACTCGTAAACAGTGGCAGATGGAAAAAAAGTTTTAATAAATTGATATAGCATTATGATTTTTCTATAAATGAAAATTATCTCAGTTTGTACAGGGTATTTCGTAACCTCGGTACAGCCTTCAACTTTCTTTTTTTAAACACAATATCCCCAATATTATTGCATTTTTAAAAGTACAAGTGAATTTAAAAAAAAAATAAGATATAACATACTTTAGCGCTAAACTCATTAATTTCCAAAATATCTTTGATTTTCTAAAAATTATATCGCTTGCACTGTTTGCGAAAAGCGATTGTATTCAATTACCACTTAGACTAAGTGAATCAAATTTTGAAACATCTTAGTACGGACCCACTTATGCCCTTATAAGTGTGTTTATAGTTGTATTTTAATATATTGGGGGTTCGTCACAGAAGCGCAAACTTAATCAACTTCAAGTGAGTATATCTTACTTTTTTTTTAAATAGAGTACCCTGTATATGTTTACATCATTGGATTTCTATTAACAAGAGCTTTGATTTTTATTAAGCACACTCTATGTCTATCTCTTCTACTTTTCGAGTTATTATAGTTTTAGTTCTTCCAGTTATTATAAGATATAACTTGCGATCATATTTGTAATCTTATAGTGAGAAAAGAGATTGCATTAAATGAAAACTTTCATAACTTTTGGGTTGTATCATATTCAACGAAAGGAATACATTTTCTCAGAAAAGTGTTTATTTTAATTGAAAGTAGCGTGCTGTTTTGCCGGAAGACTATTTTCTTCTTAAGTACATGCTTTTCGGCGAAAAGTAACCGTAATTGAATAGAATGCACCTTAGTTTTGATTAATATTTTATGTCTGTATAACTTCTGTTTAAGTAAGACAATGCAAATTATTATGTACATATTTAACAACATATTTTAGTTTCTTTTAAGTACGTTATCGTATTATTGAATGATAAACAGAATTTTAAATAAAGAAGCCGGACGTTTTGGTTTATTTGTGTGGACGTGCATGTATACATTGATTTAAAACTTTTGCGTTTTAACCGCAAATGCAAGCACCTGTATTCAAGCTGAGTGCTTTTTTACGCGGAAGTATTTTAGTTTTATTCATGTTCCCATGTGCATAAGTGTCAGATGCACAAACAATAATGAACAAAAGTAAATATTTTTCGCGCGAAGTTAAATAAATTTCAGAGATAATTGGAATCTTTCCAGTTAATGCTGATTTACTTATAAGAACTTATAAAAAACGATATTGTTGTTTTCAACCATTTTTTATGCATTTGGTTACAGTTACCAAATTGTTACTTGATTTAGGAATATTAAAAATATTCCTGTATTCAATCAAATAAATAATTTGGTTAGTAGATTTATTTGAAGCTGGCGCAGTATTTATTATTATTTTCGTATAGCAGTTTTCTCCCCATATAGTACAGCAGCTGAGCAGATATACTTATGTGTAGTAGAGAAATTGTCGCATAGATGGCGCATCTCCTATTTTATACACTTTTAATTGTCCACATGTCAATCATTTTTATTTTTTATTTCTCTCATTCTTTTTGTGTAAACGAAATTCTTTGGACGAAGGACACTTCTTCTCAAATGAGAATAACACTGAAAGTTTTTCTTTTACTTAATTTAAACTATTTTACACTTCCTTATTAATTACATAATTTAATATTTTACATTATTTTAAGGAATAAACACTGTTAAAATTTAATCAGTTGAAATGGGTAACCAAAATTACTTGCCATTCATGCAAATAACCTGTGTACAGTTATTTTTTTCGTAATGTGTTTCCCAACTGGAGCAAAAATTTATTATCTAGTTTTATATTTTAGTAATCAATCCAACAAACAGAAATATTGTTTACATGAGACACATTTTGGACGCCTGTTATGGATAATCCTTATAGACACGATTTCATAGCAACGTAACTTCTAATATCCTTCATTCTTGGTCTATGTTCATAGGGAACAAAAAAATGTACATTCCATCATTCAAAGCACTTACTGTAAATATGTATGTTAATTAATACATACAACAGCATAATAATTTGATTAAATATTTAACATCTGTAACGCATATGACGTCATACCTCTTCAGAATGTTGTATGTATTGTATTTTAGAAGGAGGTTTCCATTATTATACGTCCATAGAATTATTTGTTTAAATTTTTTTGCAGTCTGTATAGTCTCAACCTTGAAGTTTGCGAATTCGCTAAGCGAAAAACGAAAGCAGACTTACATATTGTATGTGTATGTATGTATGTACATATTTAATGATCGTATTGGAACGGAATGTTTACACATATGTAGATGGAATGAAAAAATAATATTAATCTATAGTAATAAGTTAGCACTTAATTTTTGATTTAATGGTAGTACCATCGGCTGCGTAGAAAACTGGTACAGTTGTTTTAGGCTGATTGATTGGGCTGTAGCGTGTCAAAATTAAATTTAATGTCATTTATATTGTCATATATTGTCCGGTAACTATGCCACAATTAAGCGAATTCAAAAAAAAAAACTAGCCAGTTTCATATTACTTACGCAGCAAAAAATTTCAAATATTCAATGTAATTTTATGTTGTACCAGTTTTCTATGCAGTTGGTGGTACATTGTATAATTCCTTTTTTTGTACTATCAGAATAGCGTTGGACGAATTCTCGTAGCGAATATATTAAAGTCATTCATGTTAGTTTACAAAATATTACAACCAAACATTGTAATCATGTGTAACGATTTAAGTTATAATGTGGAGAAGCATAACAACGTTCACCGTCAAATAAACGCTTTATTATTTAATATTCTATTTGCTTTAATAATAAATATCGTTCTGCTTAAATTAAAGTTGCTACCAGATTCCTATCGGGGTATCGATTTTTCAGTAAAACTTAAACTTCCTTCTTATAGCCAGACACAGCGTAGATTCATTATGAGATTCTCATACACGCTGTGCGAATTTTGCTCAAGCAACTGACTTGTGGCGACATCTATATAAATGAAATGGGAGTGGTTTGGAATTCTTGGCTGGCACTGCAAAATATTTGTGTTCTTGCTCTTTGCTCTTGTTTTGCATTGTTTTCAGGGTGTAGTTCCATTAGTGTAGTTGTATGCGTTTATACACACGCATAAGAGTAGTTTAAGATTATTTTCCTTTAAATGTGATGTTACTAAATCAAAAAGTGTAACTTTTACGACGTCTACATTGTAGATCTATGGATATTGTATTATCTTGAGATTATAAGTTTAAAAAAAAATCGATTTTTGGAAGAAAAATATGCATTCGTCGTTTCTGTTAATTTGGAAGCATGTATGACTGTGAGGGAATCAATCAATGATATCATACTACAGACATTTATAAATGGAAGTTTATTTTTACATTTTACAATTCATAATAGGAGAAAACACGTGAAGAAATATACATAGACAAGAATATAGATATTTCTTTTTTGAAACGATCAACAATTCTATCAGTTTGACGGGGAATTCGGGAGAATCTGAATGTATTATCTTTTCGATGATGTGTTGGAGCGGTAGTCAACAATGTTTTTGTGAAAAATCTGATATCATTTTAATAGATTAGTAGGTAAATATGTATATAATTGGGTGGACGTATGCCTTATTAATGGTTTATTTACGTGGAGACAAGAACTCTACTGTAAACTAAAATCTAATGCAATTCAAATACGGCTGGCATACTAGATGTTGACAGCAATTTTTTTCTTAAATACTTTCCGCTCAATTTCCACTTATTCATTGCAGTGCTTGAGTATTTACATTAATACATTATCATTATGATAATTTGGTCATTATATGCGTAATAAAATTATAGATAATTGCGATTTTCAGCAAACACTTGACAGGTAATTAATGCAACACGTTGCAATCTTGAAACGATTAATTCTCCTTTCAAATAAAACTTAGGAATTATATTTGCTATTTGAGATATAAAGCGTAAACTTGTCAGTTTTGTTGTATGTCTATTATTTAAATGATTAAAAAATGCCTACTGATTGTCAAATGCAAAAAGATATTACTTTGAAAAGATTAATTTCTGTACCTACTATTGTACAGGTACCCCACCAGAGATAATATCTGTAATTACAGCTCCATTTTCCATTAAAAAAATCTTTTCTACAAAAATTATAAATAACATGACTTTATATAAACTACTATATTTTTATTTTAAGCACAGTTACAATGATACCACAGTGAAACAAAAACCGATGTTGTAGTTTCTTCTATGTCAATATACAATGCATAGCAACATGTGATAGAGGACCAAGAAATAACAAAAAAAGTTCCTATACACTAATGTCCGATTGCCGTTTGTTTTCAAGTGCTGTTGAAGTTAAAAGGCTTTTATTAAGCAAAACAACATTCAAAAATATGAGATACATATTAGTTCTGCATAAGGTGTTCAAATTGTTCCTGAATACACATTTCCAATCTTCGTGTTAATGACTGACGGCATGTTTGAAACATGTCAGCATTATTACGAAATCTATCAACAGACTCCACAATTCTGTTCCGTAATTGTTCTTCACTATTTAGTTCTGCGACATACACTTCCCTTTTATTAGAAAATATAGGTTTCTAGTAATGGAAGCGACCCGCTATCTTCCCTCTCGCTCGGTTAGGTTCGTACTGTTCAGATATAGTTCCACACCCGTAAAGTTGGAAATATGCTTCATCAGAAGAAAGAAAGAGAACTTTTGAAAAGTCATTATCTATTTCTTGTTCCTCTAATATCCAATCTGCATTAATTCTTCACTGTCCATGAGCTTTGGGCTGGAGTTTTTGTGTTAACTGAATTTTATAGAACTGTAACTGAAAGTCTTTATGCAAAATGTGCCAAAAGAAGCCTTAGCAAACACCCCAAGCCTGCGAATGGTATCGAATCGAAAAGCGTTAGATTTCAGTCATACTATCACGCACAGTAGCAATACTCTCGGCTGAATGTGTGCCATGATGATGATGTGCGCAGGCCATCCTGTTCCCAATGCTTCCAGTTTCTTTCAATTTTTTTTTTTGCCATGTAGCAAATTGTTCGTTCTGTAGGACGATTAAATTAACCAAAATCATATCGTAAAAGTTGATACATTGTTCAGATGAAACTGAAGCACTACTTCTTTTGCTTGAATTAAATTGTTTAAATGCTAAAGTTTCTCGTGACAGCTAGTATATATAGCACGGCATTTTTATTATTCACTATAATTTTAACTCAATATGGACAAAACCAGGAATTTTTATTATTGTCAATGCAGTTGTCAATTAAAATTCGATGTCTAATCTTAATTGTATTCAATTATTATTTATTATAACTACACATTTCAATTAACCTTCCTAATTTTCCAATTTTAGTCTCTGGATAGTTCCTCAACACCAACGACTCCACAAACACCTGACACCCCACTGCTACCCCACCAGAACCGTTCAGTATCAGGAAAATAGCCAAAGAGGACACGGAAAAAGTGTTAGATTTCCTACGCAGATTCTTCTTCAGAGACGAACCTCTCAACGTCTACATTAAGCTATTAGATGGAGAACACACTTGCTCAGACTTGGAGGAGTACTCTTTGAAGGCCATCAAGGATGGCGTATCCTTGTTGGCCATCACCGATTCTGGTAATATTATAGGAGTTTCGTTGAATGGTGTGATACAGAGGAACGCTACCGAAGAGGACTTTATAGTAAAGGATCCGAAGTTCTCGAAGATAATAGGACTGTTGGATTACGTCGATAAGGAGGCAGATGTATTTGGACGCTACCCGGATGTGGATAAAGTGATCCTAGTGGAGATATTGAGCGTTGACGGATCTTGGAGAGGCCAGGGCATTGCGAAGAAATTGATGAACCAAACTAGGTAAGCGAATACTTTGATCGTCTTATAAATATCTAAGGGAACTTGTTTTTGTTTGAGACAGCTTTTAGATGGTTATAATAAAATATACAATTAATTGGAAGCGTTCAAATATATAGTATTCACTACGTTGCTAAATAAATATCTTTAAATAAAAAGCTAATGTACCGGAAGTAATGAGGTAGTATTTGTTCCAAAATTAAAATATGAATGCTTTCTGGCACGCTTGTTATAAGGTTATTGTTATTTCATACACGTTATTTTTCACTTAATGCAGACAGTCAACGTCTTCCTCAAGGATAAAGTCGTTTACAAAAAAAAACCTTTACCTAACTTCCTAATATAGTTACTTAATTGTTGTTATGAGATTGTATTATATATATATATCTTTCCACAATAACTATATTAGTCCCTACAGGCAATAACATGCTCGTTCTTATGGCAATCAACGCAACCATTGCTTGTTTTATTATTAAAGTAATATTATGGCGTCCATATTAAATTAACTGTTTGTACTAAACATAAGTAGTTGATATCTTTAAAATTGCAGTTAAAATCTTTGTCGAAGTCAGAAAATAATTTAAATTTAAAAACTTGAAAATTCAAATAAGGACAAGATAGACACACAATACTTCATTAAATTTTACTATACAGTCCCTGGCCACAGTATTAGGGCCATTATAGATTTTAGTAGTATATTAAAATAAATCAATAATTGTTATTATATATTAACCAAAATTAAAAGAACATATTAAAAAGAACCCAAAGAAGTGTTTTATTATTTTTGAAAGTTATTTGTCTAACAGAAAACAAAGAGTTATTGTAGATAATTATCATTATAAAATATCTAATGTCAGAGAGGTGTGCCACAGGGATCAATCCTTGGACCTACTTTGTTTTTAATTTATATGAATGATTTATCACTTGCATAACTAATTCTGACACTATTTAGACTGATGACATCACTCTTCTATTTAGAAGCACTAGTTTTCATAACTTAATCGACAATGTAAATGATGTATACTCTAAATTGTGCCAATGGCTTTCTTGTAACAATTTAACTATTAACTCGGATAAAACTCAATGCCTACTATTTCGTAATTGTTCGAGATATAATATTAATGACTTTCTTTTGAATATGAATAGAATCAATCTTATTAAATCAGCAAAATGGCTTGATGTTTTTATCGATGAAAACTTCAAATGGAACTATCATGTAGATTACCTTTCTAAGGAACTATCGAAATTTTGTTATGCTATTTACAATTTAAAGAAATCTTGCAATTTGCTGACGCTAAAAACATTTTATTTTTCTAACTTCTACTCTAAAATGATATATGGAATAATTCATAGGCGGATCAAATGTTGATCGCATAATGATCTTACAAAAACGAGTACTTAGAATAATTTATGATTTAGAGTATAGAGAATCTTGTAAACAAACCTTCAAAGAAAATATGCTACTAACTTTTTATGATTGCTACATCTACGAATTACTATGTTTTGTTTTCAAACATAAATCTGAATTTTCTACAAATCTTTCATCAACGTATGCATCAGAAATTCTCTAAATTTATTATCCCCGTCTCATAGGACGGCTCTCTATTAAAAAAACGTCACCTACTTGGGATGTAAGCTGTTCAATAAGCTACCAAGTAATATTAAGTCTATAAATAATTTCAAATGTTTTACTATACAAGTTAAAAAATATTTATTAACCATAAACTATTACTCACTTAATGAATTTCTTACTTCCTATGCTGCCTTGTCTTATCTTTAAAATTATTCAAACTCTCTCTATCTTTGTTATGACGTTATTTTGTACGTTTCTTCTGTAGCGTAGTGGAAATAAAGACTATTAGTTTTTATTAATATTATTGGCACCACCTCTTAGCTTAAATACTTCATTTGACCTTGTCAGCATCAACCGATATAGGCTTGATTATTTTTTTGTTTAATTTAAATATTATTATGCCATTCATCTTCAATATCGGCAATCAATTGCTCTTTATTGTTCTGTTGTTTGAATACATGTGCGTTTTAAAATATTCTAATCGGACTAATTTCTCGACCATCAAACGGCGTTACTCCACCATTTACAAAAATGTTTTGCTTTGTGAGAAGGTGTACTGTTATACCTACATAAATTTGTAAGAACTTTAATTAGATAGAACTCTATTAACACTCTTTGTTAAATGTGGTCTTAAGAACCCTTACCTGGCAATAAAGTAATTAAGGGATACCATAATATTTTATGAATATAAGTGTGCAAATTTTATTCTGGTTGCTAGTTTCGAAAATTTAATATAGGTAATAGAAGATTTATTAAAAACTGATGTGTCTTTTACGTAAATTTTTAATTATTATTACAAGCGGCAAAACAAAACAATATTTTTTTAATATGTTAACTTTGGTCAAGTTAAAAAGAATTCTCTGATACAGTAAAATATACACTAACACTTGCACGATCATTCACTTCGCAATTTTGTTGGCATTTTCCATAGCATTTTTCATGACTAAACCTTTTGAAAGTAAAATGATACCTCGGTATTTCACGTGGAACATACTCTGTAGTTGGTAAACAAATCTGTAGAGACAGCTCTTAATGTCTTAATTATTATTCGTTCCATCCTTTTATATCCAAAGTTGTGGTTTGCGGTTATTATTAAAAATAAACTTTGACAAGGTATGTACATTACAAAAATAACTTTCTCCAGCGATATAATATAGTACATACACTGTTGAAAATATTACGGTGTTGGCGTTAATTTTGCGCTAGTCAAATATTTTAGTGCTGATTTTTCCAAACTTTGCCAGACGAGTTGACTACGCGTATTTAATAGAACAGAAATGACTAGAATTTCGTGTGAATTCTTTGTTTAGATATGAGAATTGACTATGTTTCTAGACATTCAGAAGCGTCAACCAATCAGAATTTTTCCCTCGGATAGAAATATAGAAACCCCACCTATTCTAATACAGTATTGCATTATACGCACCACCTGCATTGCACGTGTATCTGTTTTCGTGTTGGATTCTCCGTATTAACATATCCAAACAAACCACCAAATGTGACTGACTTGCAAAGTGTAACCTCGTGTTATTAAACGTTAATTCCAGTGGGCATAAAAAATTTCAACATCTTAAAGATGTATTGGGAACATCTATTTACGCAATTAGTTAGAGACTTGAATCAAATAGCATAAACATTCACTTAATTTTATAATGGTTCTCAAAAAATCATTTTAAAATTGGTACGTTTAGTTGAAACCGAAACTTGTGAATGAGTGGTTTTGCATATTTATAATTGAGAAAACGTCTTAAAGAGAGAATATTATAGCACTAAGAAATAGGAGTTGCATATTAAAAGGACGTTGTGTTTAGAAAATGGTGTTAAAACACCCAATAGATCGCATTCATTTAGTTAAACAGCTAGTAAATTTGTCTAGTCTAGATCAAATAAAATGTGACTAGAAGTATTTTATAATTCCATGTGTCAGTTGGACAAAATAACCCCTTAGCAATAGACAATACTTGACTATCTTTGGTCGTCAAATTGAAACTTCTATAGTTCTCGACAAAATAACACGAAAAGAGTGTGGACCTCTCCTGACTATTAAATTAGTCAAAAAAGTGTTAAAATTTTCAACAGTGTATGGATGCTCACTCTGACAGTATTTAATAGAATTAAATCAATCCTTATTTAAGAAAATTGGATCGGATTATTCTTATGTGCAGAAAGTGAAAGAAAATCTTATCATTTCCAATGTATTAGAACAGTGGTACAAAGTCAACAGTTGCTGTAATAAAGGATTGCAGGAGGCATCTGGCAGACTTATTAGCACACCTCGTAACACTTCCTTTTCTATTGGCATTTTCTTACGAAAGCATTAAAGACTGCATTCTTGTATATAAAAAAAGGTAACAGCATGTGTGCATATAATTACAGACCCATAGCTCTAACATCGTGTATTTAAAAAATTATGGAATATCGTATGCTGAAGAGATTGACAGGTTTCTTAAACAAACAGAATTTTAACTAATTCTCAGCATGGCTTTAAAAAAATATAAATCTACAACTACTGTTTTTGTGGACATTTATGGTAACTTTCAGAAGAGAAAACCTATGGAATTTGAGACGCGGCCGAATTTTGGTTCGCTACATACTTATACGATAGAATCCAATTCGTTAGAATAAAATACAGGAATAATAATGGAATACCTTTTGTAGGGCCTGAACCCTCTGGTGGGTTAAGTAGCAGTACAATACTGAAGAAACTGAAAATAGAAATGGAGCAGAGGAAATCCAGTTACTGGAAAAAATCTCCAGGGAATGAGGCAAAGTAAAATTCTTCTGGGAACTTATAACCAGAAGAGGTTTACAGAATGCATCAATCTGAGTAAGAACAATGTTCTCATATTAACAGGAATGCTTTCAGGCCATTGTAGACTGAAAGGACACCTGAGTAAGCTTAGATTGAAAAAGGAATCTGAATGTAGGTTTTGTGGGGAAAAGGATGGAACATCCCATCCATCTCCTCTCAAACTGCGTAGCACTGTGCAACTCGAGGGCGTTGCACCTGGGAGCATGTAAAATCAGGGGCCCTCTGATATCTTACACTTTCTGAAAGGAATAGGATTGGAAGGCAAGCTGTAAAGCAGCAAGAATAGGGGACACAACAGATCTTTTAGGTCGCAGTGTAATATCACCCTTCCATATATATACATACATACAATAATGAAATTGTTTTAAGGCTAGATCTTATGCACTGCCAATAGCGATGGGCGTACCTCACTGATTCGTATGAGGCATGTGCTCTTCAACTTGGATGTTAATGATATAGTTCTCTTCTTATCTGATGTCTATGTAACCTTATATTCTAACAACATTTCTTTATTAGCATATATAGTAGCAACGTCCTCCTGGAAACACTGACAGAGTGATTTTGTCATTATAAATTATCACTCAGTTTGAAGAAAACTAAATATATAGTTTTTTATACAGAACACAGGCATGCTAACATTGGAGATAATATTTCAGTAAATGGACAAAATCTTGTAAGAACTAACTCTACCAAGTTTCTGAGCGCTGCCTTTCAGGATACTCTTACGTAGAATGGACATTGTATCAACTTAGCGAGAATAACTTGATGCAATATGGAATACTGCCGTGGTGTTCATCCCCGGCTGTATGAGCAGCCGAGTGTTTCTATTCCAAAAGGCAATTCTGAGATCCCTTGTGGGGACCAATTACAGAGAGACGTGCAGATCAATATTACGTAATTGGGTATTTCACCACTTGTCTGCATCTACATATTCTACATATCGAAAGTTGCAGGATATGTCTACAAAAGCAAGGACTCTTTTGTTAAAAGTGCAAATTATCGTGCATATTTCACCCGAAATAGAGAAGATTTATATACTGCTGGTTCTACTCTCACGGTTACGGGCTTGGGTTTGAGAAGTTTGGGCATTAAAGTTTTTAATTAGTTGCCAGAGGAGATTGATCCAGGTACTTTCAGACGCTTTCGCAGTTGCCTGAAAAAAATTTCGTGTGCCACAGTTTTTATACAACCCAGAGTTTTTCAATCATAAATAGATATGGTTTAACTGTAGTTGTAATTCATCGATACTTTTTGTTTTTTTTTTTAGGCATTTTCTGTTTACTGTTGCATTATGTCTAATTTCGGTCAAAAAAATAAGTTTATTTTTTTCCCATTTGCAACGTTTCAACGGCAAAATATTCGTCTTTCTCAAGCCACAATGAGTAAAATACAAAATACAAAAATAGATAATGTTAATATAAAATTTTACCAAAAGAATAAATTTAACATATTGCTGTGTACTGATGGTACAAGCATAAATGCAAAATGAAAAGTAAAAAAAAATGAAAATTTAAATTTACTAGCTCAGCGGATAAAAATAAAATTACACAAAAGAACTCTAATAACCTCAAGGTTATTTTCAGAATTGAACTATTCATGAAAAATAAAATGTGGGCGTTTGAAAAATTGACTTTCTTTAAAACTGCAATAATTGAAAAGGTTTGATCTAAAATAAACGAACAGAAATTTTGAATGACGTTAACAAACATTAAATTTTATTTTTTATAAAAAAAAAGAAAAAAAAAACATTTAGTTACAATTTGCAGAAAATTTAACCTTGGACTGAAAGTCCTGGACGAAAACAAAAACTGCATGAATCTACAATTACGAGAGGACAATTCAAAATCCACTAAACAAACAAAAGACAGATTTGTTCTAGAAGAAAATCCAATTCGCACAAAAAAAAATCCACGTGGTCTCAAAATTCAAACACACAAAATTAATTTAAACGTGGACAATCAAATGTATAGATATAAATGAAATTTAAACACAAGCACAAAGCTTCTTTTCACCTAATCCGAGGTGATTAATTACTCAAAACTAAATTGAAAACTAAGAAACGGAAAATTAAACTCTTTAAACTAAAAAAACAATTTCTTCTAAAACTAATTACAATAACTGATCTTATATCCAATATGTGCACAACTAAACACAACAGCAATTATTTAATGAGTTCCTCGAAAGATGATAAAAATTTCAAATTAACCGAACAACATATTTAATGAAAATGAAATTTACCAAAAATGGCATCAAAGAAAATAAACACATCTACTTACGGTGGCATCGTTTAAGGAACTCCCTTTGAGAGGCCCTACATCGCATACATATAACAATTTACAATTGCGTGCCAAAACAGCGCATGAAATCGCAAAGAAAATCACTTGAATATTACAAAATATACAATACTGATGAAGGCAATATGTACAAATGACTGAATTTAATATACACAACTGAACAATTACATTAATTCCCACAACCAAATCAATTAACAAAATCTTTTCAAAATAAAATATTAAAACTGTGGAAACTCTATTCATTGCATTGATAAAGGTAATCGGGTATGAATAAAAATACAAATTTGAATTTCCGGAAACCCGGGTGTCAAACCACAGCAATATGTAATGTACAATTAATTGTTTATTGCACATGTTGTTGCTATTTTTCGATAATTTGAGTTACCCGACAAGAGAATTACCAAAGCATCACTCAGCTAAATTTCAACATAATTTAGAGTACATTGGTTGCAAATTGTTCAACAATTTACCTCCACATATAAAAAATATTATAATTTAACCTTGTTTAGGAAAAAAGTAAAAGAGTTTCTTTTAACTATAAATTTTTATAAATTTAATGATTTCAGCTACTTCAATGCTTTAATATATTTTGCTAAGTTTTGTTTCTTATTTTATAATTATTTTTCTTTATTAGATAACCTATCAATCTACACTTAATTTTTTTGTGACTTGTTTCCAACATGTTTTGTTTGTACATGTTGCTGAAATAAACTATCTATCTATCTATCTATCTATCTATTTATCTATCTAATGGTTAGTTAGTATCCAACGATTTTACTCAAGATGTTAGGTATATTATTGATGATAAAGATAACATTGACAAAGAACTTTTTAAAGCTAGATGTAGTAATGTCATCAGCATTTTTATTTGTAAACACAAATTTAAATTGCAAGAATGGTAGGCGCAAAGATTTTGAGAACAGAAAAGATCTTAATGATGCCAAAACGTTTTGCAAACAATATAAAGAATTATTAATCGCTAGAGGAGACAAATGTAACAAAATGGTTATTCTATACCAACATTATTACAATAAAAAAATTATGTGTTTACTGTCTGATAATAATTCGATAAAATATATGTATGATTTATGCAATGATTTCTATGTTAAAAAATTAGAAGATTCTCAATTACTAGATAAACATTTTAAAATATTACCTCGACCGAGATTATAACAATTTTAATTTTAAGTTATCGAAAAATAACAACAACATGTATATCAAATATTTGGTTGCACATTAAAAGATTATGTGTTAAATTTGTTCTTTTCACAAATGTTTATATTAACATTGCCTATACTTGTATTCTGTATTTTACTGATTATAGCTTGAGAAAGACGAATGTTTGTCATTGAAACTTGCAAATGAGAATAAAATAAACATATTTTTTGGATCAAGCTTAGTCATTATCCTCCACCACGCTTCAGCTTTATTAAACTTGAAATTAAAACAGTGAACATTTAACCAATTTCATTAATTTTCCAGTTTTCTATATTTGCTTATATCTGATATAAAAAAAAAGTTGCTTGATCTTAAGGTATTCTTTTTGTTTTAACAGTCGCTTACATCTTCGTTAATTAATCAAATTCCAAATTTGAGTATAATTTAATTTAAACATCCCATAAATTAAAAATTTTAACACGAAAAGAATGTGGCAGCTCATATTTAGCTCCTTTCTTTTATCACATCTGGAGGACTATTTTTCACAAATTTGAAAAGTTCCGTAGATGAGCTCGAAGACAAAATTGCATAGCAGTTTATTCCTATCATGATCTAAACAATAAGAAGCAGCGTCTACCGACCTAACCTCGCCCAACTTCAAAATATCAGCCGCAAAAAATCCAAACAAACACTTGCGGTTGATCGCAAAGCAGCGCTCGATTTATTTTATCGGCTCCACGACCTTGGCGGGGCTAGATGGACTTTTCCTCTCGTATTTTTTCTTCCCAGCCCGCAGATCGCGCGCACGAATTCTTCGCGCGGCTCCAACCGTCGTTCGTGACATCGAGGTCGAGAGGAAATCAATTCCAGCATCTCGACGGAGGAAAAAAGTGCCCTCATTATCGTCTGGAAGCGTATCGGCAGGGATTTCTCTTTGATTCTCGAGGAGTTTTCATTCCACCGATGACGAGACGTAATTGGATTCGGTCAAGGTCGTAGTGTTCTTGAGAGTACGAATGCGTAGTAGTAGTAGTAGTAATATACAGCAGTAGTAATCGTAGTAGAAAAGAGACTCAATTATCTAATGTCGGCAAGGAGCGAAATGTGTGATTTACTGCTAAATACTTTAAATGCTTTTGTAATACATAGTTCACATAATTCCATTCAGTTTAAATTAAGCCATAAAATTCGGTCATTTTAACCGCGTTTCCCGTAGACCTTAAAATGGTGAGTAAATCACAGAACCGGCTCTAGAATATTTTTATTGGATAACTTACATTTTTCTACAGTTGTCCACAAATCCAAGAATTACGAAATTAATTTGATTGGTGTCGTTTTCTGAAGGAGATGCATATTGTATTATGAATTATATTCATCAGTATTCACTTTTTAGAGCTTGGTAACAATTCTTATTTTATAATCTTCTCTACTATACCTTCTTACAAAAGCAGAAGAACGATTTTCTAAATAAATCGCAAGCTCAAATTATATACTAGTGAGAAAACGTTGAAGAAAACTTACGTGGAACAACTGAAACGATTTTTATGCCAGCAAAATGTATGAAACCAAGCTTGAATTGGAAATTATAATTTTCTAGTGATAAATTTACAGTCCAATTGATGTCAGAATTGGAAATATGTATTCTGGATAGTACATAATAATAAAAACAAATTGTACTGTACACTGTTCGACAATCCCTGGCAAATATAACACTTTTTTTGACACTCGTTCTAGTCATTAAATTAGATCAGATCAGATCAAATTAGATTAGATTAGCGTTGGGGTGACACACGCACCTGTTTCATCACAACCTTTTCACATATATCGCGATCTTCTTTCTCCTAGAAGACGCTCTCTAATTTTGCCTTCTTAATCAGGCCTATCAGCTCTGACAGGGCTTTCTTTGTGCAGCTGCTAACTGTAAAGTTCTCCACGCCCATTATTAGAAATCTTGTCCTCGCCAGGCGAGCACATTGGCACACCACATGAACTAATGCTTCTTCCTCCTCATGGCAGAACCTGCAACCAGCTTCATCTACCAGGCCTGTATTATACGTATGCCCATTTTGTCTACAGTGACCAGTCAGCAGACGTACTATCATTTTGACAACCTTCCTATCTTTACTCAGTATATCTTTAGTAGATTTAGGCCTCTATTCCTTTAGAAGCTCTTTTGCCTACCTCTGTCACGATTACTTTTACCACCACTCTCTGGACTAATTATGCATCCATACTTTGATGGATTTTTCCAACGAATATCTTGACAAACTTCGCCTGGTTAGTTTGTCCCCCGCCTCATTTCCCCTCATGTCCGAGTGGCTAATACGAAACCAGGCCAATGTTCCATTTCCCACTTTAAGTGTGGACTGTCAAGAAAAAAAAACGACGCTTTTACTTAGCTTGATCCATCTTCCTGATTCTCTGATGCAATGATAAATTGCAGCAATATCAACCTGGAACACCGTTGTATCTATGCTGAGGCCTACTGAAAGAGCCTTTTGCAACTTCTTTGTGTATATTCCAGCTCCAACGCCGTAGTCCGTTTTAAAGCCGTTTACATATCAGTCCGTTCTTGCTAGACTAATCTCCCATCCCTTCTTATCTGGTATTATAACCTGACATTTTCTATCTAGGATAATAATTTATTGAATTATGATATCCCTAAGAGGGATGCCTCCTTAAATTCGTCACTAATTTTTATTAGTCAGCGCATGGTATCGGTGCTTGACTATGCTGAAGTCTATATGCTGCAGGCCTGCCAGTTCGATGTACGTAAATATGTAGCGGTTTCAAGCTTAGAATTACTTCCATTGTGGTGGTGGGAGTCGGTCTCATCGCACCTGTAGCACTCTGAGGCGCCAGTTTTTGTAGGTCACAGGCGCCTCCGCCTGCCACATCTTAGGTCGCTATACTACTGCTTCGTACGTTACATGATAACATACGGGTCTAATTATCCTCGTGTATAACCACATTGGTTCTTAGCCCCAATTCGTTGTTGTATTCTGGATGGATTCCACGTAAGCCTTTGGTCAAGTCATACCCCAAGGTATTTCACCTCTTTGACACGTGGAATCCCTTCATCTCCTGTTGTTAGTCGTTGCAGGCCTTCTAACGTTCTTTTTCTTGTAAACGTAAACAACTTGTGTTTTCTAAGCATTGACTGATAGTCACTGTTGTTTGCTCCATTTGTCAACCTTATTTAGAGCAGTTTGCATACGCTGTACCAGAACCTTTGGAAGTTGATTAAAAATATCACTAACGATTGCAGTAAAATTTTGTGACTGTGTTTAAAAACGTAAGACGTATAAGCTTAGGTCCTACAGATCTTGTGTCTAATTGTTTTGTAATTGAAAATAGGATGCTGTTGATCGTTATAAAAAGGCTCCTTTGGTAAGCTTCAGCAAAGACACGACCGTGTTCCAAGCTGAGGTTGCTGCAATCCATCACTGTGTTTCGAGAGATAGAAAGATGTACCGAACCAGGTAAAAGCGTCGCTATCTTCTCTAACAGTCAGTCCACACTTAAAGCGATTAGCTGGACTCTAAGCTGATTTAGGACTGTGTAAGCACCCTAAATGAGGTGGGCACCCAAAGGAAAGTAGCCTGGGTCCCTAGCCACTCGGGCGTGAGAGGAAATGAGGCGGTGGACGAGCTGGCCAGGCGAGGTTCGTCAAGGCCATTCGTTGGAGCCTACCCCTCTTTCGGCACTACCAAATCGCAAATTAAAAAATCCATCAATGAATGGATACGTAATTAGTCCAGAGAGTGATGGCAAAAATCACCGGGACAAAGGCAGGCAAAAGAGTTCCTAAAGGAGCAGAGGCAGGAAGACTGTCAAAATGATTGTAGATCTGCTGATTGGTCACTGTAGACTTAATAGGCATATGTACAACATAGTCCTGGCAGATGATGCAACCTGCAGATACTGCCAAGAGGAGGAAGAAACACCAGTTCATGTGCTGTGCCAATGTGAAGGCCTGGCGAGGACAAGGTTTCTAGTGATGGAGGAGGAGAACCCCACAGCCAGTAGCTACATAAAGAAGCCGCTCTCAAAGATGATAGGCCTAATTAAGAGGGCAAAGTTAGAGAGCGTCCTCTAGGAAAAAAGGGATCACAATAGATCTGAAAAGGTCGCGGTGAAACAGGTCGATAGGTCACCCCAATCCTAATCTAATCTAATCTAATCTAATCTAATCGTTATAAAACAAAATTATGTGATTCAAAGAACAACATATTTACGTTTTGCTTCCTGACACGAAACAGTGAGACGGAGACACCTAGAATGCATATTCATGCGTAAAGTGGAATAAAAAACGTAACTAATAATAGTAAGACTTCTGTCTTTTATGCCACTAAATTAAAATATCAATGAAATAAAAATACTAATAATTAAATTTTTATTAGGTTTTTTTTTGCACACAGTAGTATCTGAGTTCTTCTTCTTTCGAAATACTGCTTATATTTGTATGAAGGTTTTTGGTAACTGCCAATAAGACATTCATTTCATTTTCTTCTGTCATAGTTATTTATTCGCTCATGTTTTTTTTTTTTATAGTTAACTGATCCAGTTAAATCGATTCATCAATCTTCCGAAGCTTGGTTTTGTAGGTTATGGCCTCTCAGGAAAACATTCATGATCAACTCTTGCTGCTAAGAATGCATTTTTATTGCATTCCTCCAATCACAGCGCATGTATTAGCCGAATGTTTTAAGGGATGTCGACTAGTGCGAGGGACCGCTGATTCAAATCTCACTCTGGTCAATTACGGTACCCGGTTCTTTTCCGGGGCCGTAATGATGATTAGAAAGGAGATTTGGTAAACAACTAATTGCTTAAGCATTATCTACCCCAAAAGAATATACCTATATCACTTCATTACGACTAAAACTCATCTTTGCTCTAGTTTAAATTCTTTAAAATAGCAACAAACGCACCACGCTATGTAACTCACAAACAATAATGGTAAACTGTTACTTTTTGAAAAATAAATCATGATCAAATCTTAATTGGTAAACATTTTATATTTTTCTAATGAAGAAATGAAGTAGATTTAAAGTAAAATACAGGGTATTACATTTAAAAAGTATAACCTTTATCTGGCGCACTAAGATGGATCGATCTGTAATATTGTAGCTTATTCTAAAATATAAAACTTGATATTAGTTACGATCTTTTAAGTTTTTATTTGGATACTTTTGTTTGGAACGACATAGACGATACCGAACTTTAGCATACTGATCAATCACACTGTATATTAATAAATGGTTGTATGTATGTATGTATGTAAATAGAAGGGTGATGTTACACTGCGACCTAAAAGATCTGTTGTGTCCCCTATTCTTGCTGCTTTACAACTGGCCTTTAAATCCTATTCCTTTCAGAAAGTGTAGGATGTCAGAGGGCCCCAGTCTAGGTAACTCTCCTTCTTCGATTTCACATGCTCCAGGTGCAACGCCCTCGAGTTGCACAGTGCTACGTACTTTTAGAGGAGGTGGATGGGTGTTTCATCCTGTTCCTCACAAAATCTACATTCAGATTCCTTTTCCAATCCAAACTTATTCAGGTGTCCTTTCAGTCTACAATGGCCTGAAAGTATTCCTGTTAATATGCAAACGTTGTTCTTACTCAGCTTGATGCATTCTGTAAACCTCTTCCGGTTATAAGTTCCTAGAAGAATTTTACTTTGTCTCATTCCCTGGAGATTTTCCCAGTAACTAAATTTTCTCTGCTCCATTTCTATTTTTAGTTTCTTCAGTATTGTACTGCTACTTAACCCGCAAAAGGGTTCAGGTCCTACAAAAGGCATTTCAGTCCCTTTTTTTTGCGAGATTATCCGGTATTTCGTTTCCTTCACTCCTGTGTGACCCGGAACCCACAGGAGGGTTACTTTCATTCTTTTGCCTTGTTCATTTAATTTTCCTAGGCATTCCCAGACCATCTTGGAACTGATTTCATATGAGCTCAGCGCCTTGATGGCTACTTGACTATCAGACATGATGATAATCTCCTGCTTTCGATAATTTCTATCCATATTGAACTGAACACATCTTTCAATAGCGTGTATTTCCGCCTGAAATATACTTGGATATTTTCTCAAGCTCTCGAAATATGTGGTTCTAGGCTCATATATTCCTATTCCAGTTCCCTCTGCCGTTTTGGAGCCATCAATATACCATTTTATGGCATTTCTATTCAAGTTCAAGATGGTGTTATGATCCCACTCGCTCTTGTTACTGAGCTTTATGATGAATTCCTTCACATAGCTTAATTAATAAATGGTTAGCTCAGTATTAATACACTTTATATAAATACTTCTTGTAGTCCGGCCATGCTTTGCACCTAAATAAAGCTTACGACCGACTAGTCATTATCTCCTTTAATAGAGTCGAGAGAAACCTGAATGTTTAAAGAGAAAATAATTATTTAGGAAACGGCGTGTAAAATGAGCTTTTGCGCCCTAACGTAATGTTATACTTTGCTGTAATAATGATTAGATTAGAGTAGTTGTTTAGAAACTTGGGGAAGAGAATTGGGAAAACGTAATTTCATCATTATAATTACATTAGATTAATTACTATTGTTCTCAGTCTAGCCCCTATTTGTCTAAAAACGCTCACTTTGTGTACTATTACGCTTGTTGTTCAAATAATTTCTTTAGGTGTGCTAAATTAATAAAATGAATAACAGTAACAAAATAACACTGCGTTTTTCTTGATAGATTAACTATAATTTGGATTTCCATTACAATATTCTGTTAATTAATATGATGTTGACCAAATTAGAACAGTATGGCATCCGCGGTGTTGTAGCTCAATGGTTCAAAACATACCTAGATGAGAGGACTCAATTTGTAAGTGTTAAACATAAAACCGAAACCCGTATGAATAACATTAAGTCGTTTGATTTACCTGTTAAAACGGGGGTTTCCCAGGGAAGGGTTTTGGGCCCTGTGCTGTTTATTATTTTTGTTAATGATGTGATCAGTTTTCTTTCTGATTTCCGCGTAGTAATGTATGCTGATGATACCAGTGCAGTGGTATCTTGTGATAATATTACTGAGAGTGAAAATAAAGCGAACATATTTTTGGAAAATGTTACAACATGGTTTTCCAATAATAAAGTATATTTAAATGCTGAAAAAACCAAATTTGTAATCTTTCATAATGTACACAACAAAAAAGACCTAGACATACATGTATTCGCCCAAAATAAAGAAATTGAAAGTGTGGAAGAAATAAAGTTTTTAGGGATAAATTTTGATTCAACATTAACATGGAATTCGCATTGTAATCAACTAAAAAGGAAAATGAACTCATTATGTTACCAAATAAGAAATTTAAAGCAAGTGGTCGATTTTAACAGTTTATTATCATTTTAGTACGCCAACGTACATAGTAGATTATCATACGGCATCACTCTTTGGGGTGCGTCTCCAGCTAACAGCGATGTATTCTTGGCGCAAAAAAGAATAGTACGGTGTCTCGCAGGTATTAAGAGCAGTTAGCTATGTAGGCCGTACTTTAAAAAATTTAAAATACTGCCGGTACCATCTGTACATATATATGAATTAATAAATTATACATATAAAAATAAAAATAAATTCTTTCGAAACAGTGATTTGCATGCACATAACACCAGATTTAAATCAAATTTTCATATTCCTTCCCATACATTAAAGATACGTGAAAATTCCCCAAATGTTTTGGGTTTAAGACTTTTTAACGCTTTGCCTCAGAACATGAGATCCATAGAAAGTGAAAATAAATTTAAACGTAGTGTTAAGTCATATCTTTTAAATCATATGATATACTCCCTTGAAGAATATTTTAGGCTATAAATTAATAAATTTTCTTGTAGAGCTGTGGTGTCTGGCATCCGCAGGCGATGCACTGGTTAGTTACCTTTTTAAACATTTTGTACTGTTATTGTTTGTCAAATCGTATATTAAATTGTGTCTTGTCTTTTACCAATTTGTTTTTTCATATTTTTAAATTTTATATTTTCATATTTTATATTAACGTAATAAGCATGATGTGTGTAAATACTTATTGTATTGTCACAAATAAACATTATTATTATTATTATTAAGTAACTAATTGCTCAGGCGTTATCTACCCCAAAAGAATATACCTATATCACTTCATCACGACTAAAACTCATCTTTGCTCTAGTTTAAATTCTTTAAAATAGTAACAAATGTAACTCACAAACAATAATGGTAAACTGTCACTTTTTGAAAAATAGATCATGATCAAATCATAATTGGTAAACATTTTGTACTTTTTTAATGAAAAAATGAACTGGTTTTAAAGTAAAATACAGGGTGTTACATTTAAAAAAGTATAACCTTTATCTGGCACAGTATGATGGATCGATCTGTAATATTGTAACTTATTTTAAAATATGAAACTTGATCGTAGCTACAATCTCTTAAATTTTTATTTGGATAGTTTTATTTGGAACGACATAGACGATACCGAACTTTAGCATACTCTCAATCACACTGTATATTAATAAATAGTTAGTTCAGTATCAATACACTTTATATAAATATTTCTTGTAGTCCGGCCATGCTTTACACCTAAATAAAGCTTTCAACCGGTAGTCATTATCTCCTTTAATAGAGTCGAGAGAAACCTGAATGTTTAAAGAGGAAATAATTATTTAGGAAACGGTGTGTAAAGTGAGCTTTTGCGCCCTAATGTAATGTTATACTTTGCTGTAATAATGATTAGATTAGAGGGGGAGAGAATCGAGAAAACGTAATTTCATCATTATAATTACATTAGATTAATTACTATTGTGCTCAGTCTAGCCCTTATTTGTCTAAAAACCCCCAGTTTATGTACTATTACACTTGTTGTTCAGATAATTTCTTTAGGTGTGTTAAATTAATAAAATGCATAACAATAACAAAATAACACTGCATTTTTCTTGATAGATTAACTATAGTTTTGATTTACATTACAATATTCTCAACATTTATATTTCCTTCAGTGCAAATTTTACATTAAAATATTAAAAAAGTCTTCAAAACCGTGAGACCTTTTATTAATCAGTAAATAATCATCTTCTCGTATGATGTTTGCTCTTAACACTTTTTTTTTAAACTTAAGATCTTCAATTAGTCGAAGTTCGATTTGACATCGTGGGAAACTCCGTCCCTGTACTCTGATCATTGACCCTGTCCGCTTCCAGACAGCGAGACTTTTTTACGTGAACGTTCCAACAAGCAGCGGAACAATTAGCGTTTTGCGTAATCGCCGCAATATCTTACGTCGCTTTTTTTTTGTTATAGGGACCTTGCCCGAGAACAAGGCGTCCAATTAATGCGCGTCGATTGCACCAGTCACTTCAGTGCCAAGGCTATAGCGCGGCTAGGCTTCGAATGCATTTACCGGTTAAAATACGAGAACTATATAGAGAACGGCGAACCGGTCTTCGATCCTGAGGCGCCACATAAAGAAGTCACCGTCTACATCCAGAGGATCTCCCAGTAATTCCCGGTAGAAGAGCAGGAAATCGAATCACTGTCGTACTATGTACGACGTGAAACAAAACACACAGGACGAATTTGGTTATTAAAATCAGTATGGAATTGTGACAATTCCGAAGCTATTGGATGTTAAGTATTATTATAGTTAATAATATTAAATATTTATATTACGCAATCGCGTGTTCTTATTGTAAAAAAAAATATTTTGTAATTGCAAATTATATACAAAAAATGGATTGGAACAAAAGGCAATTACAATGTAACTATGGACTAGAAGATGTCAAAACCTGTAAAGCTAAAATTAAACAAAATGGTAACATCTCAAAAGATGCAAATTTTCACCGTACTAGTTTGCAACTAATTTGCTAATTAAATTGAAAGTACATATATGAAAAACTAAAGGTTTGTTGTGGTACTGTATATACATTCCGAAAAATTACAGAAAAGTATTGTAATAAAATATGCATATATAAATATTTAAGCACTTACGTATCGAGTGCGCAATATTACGATAATCTCTCATTGTACAAATTATGTTTGTGATATGCATCAAATTTATGCTTCATCATCGTTGTATTTTGCTCACTGTAATTATTGAAATATATTTCTATGTATACAAAAACTTATTTTAATTATAATGTTCCTTCATTTGTCATGCACTACCAACTTTAAAAAATACGTTTACCACTTATTGACCATCTTTAACTGGACAATTTTATAAGGCTTTCACGGAATAACTCAGTCGATGGTATTCCGAATGAGGTGAATTACGAACAGAAGAGTAGAAAACTTCCTAATCCGGAGCTACTTGTATCCGAAAAAGAAAGTTGTTGGTTGCAAAAGGTTAACTGCGGCCGCTATTCTCAGCCAGAGACGGTCGTTCAGGTGAGTGATTAAAAAGTCGAGCTTCCAACATCGCCTGCACTGTATGTGTTATAAATCCAGTGCAGTAAGTGCAAATCTATCACTCGATGTAGGTAATTCAGTTCCAGTTATCTCTTCTACAAAATCTTCAATTTAATAAAAAAGTTCCTTAAATGCGAGTTTTGGAAAAAGAATATCCAAGTTAATATATCAATATAAAATGTGTCAAAATATAATTATTCATATTTTCAGGTGAAAATTGAAAATAGATTATTTAAAATGAATAACAGTAAATTAAAAAAAAATAAATTGAATGAATTAGGAAGTACTTATTACCACACTTCACTTATCACTATTTTTTTTAAATGTATTATAAATATATTTTATTTAGAATTAAAGACATTAGTGGATTAAAGTGTCATATAAGAAAAAAATGAATTAAGGTAATTAACGTAAAACATTTTCTATTGTATATAGGTAAAAGTTGGGTAAGATGACGAATTTAGGATTTGAACATAACTTACAGATGTTAGGATTGTCCTAAAGGATCAATATTTGGACAATAAATACTTCAACAAACAAATGTGGAAAAAAAGTGTTTTCATATTTAGAACTACAAATATATTTCCTTGCACAAAGTTACTTACCTTCCTCACTTACTCATAAACTTAGCTTCTTTCCGAATAAGATAACAAGCGGATGAGACTAAGGAACGTGTTCGAAGCGAGGCAGTATTGCCCATAGTACAACATAGCTTAAATACGTGTCCAAGGTTATTACAAATACAAATGAAAGTGTTCATTGTAAAAATGTAAGTGATGGATGCAATAGAAATACCTCAAAGAAATTGATTTTTACGTTGTTAACATGAGGATAAAATATATGAAGAAACCAAGCTCTCATAGTGAGAATATTTATTATAGCTAGTCTGATTTTAATAACGCTTTTCACATTCAATTAAAACAAAATCGAGAATTCATTCATAATTCACTTCTTGACAATATTGCATTTGTCTCCTCACGAATTGATTGCGCTTCATCAATTTGCCGTAACTTCAGATTATGCAGTGGTCTACAATCAACCACGGATTTTAAATGACTCTAAAAGAAAAAATCTGGGGAATTTAAATATGGAGACCGCGGGACAGATCTAAATATATTTGTCCAGTTAGTATACCATAAATGAAAAGGGGACCAATAATGCGGTTGCTTATTGAAAAATATCGACAATTATAGGGATTAGCAATACCATTCAAATAAAACGTAGTCTCATCGGAAAAGAAGCAAATTATAAAAAAAATACAAACATTCAAAATTCTATTTTATGATCGGAATCAATAATTCTTGCACTAATTGTGGCTTATAAGGATGATATTTTCTACGCTTCAATATTCTGCGTACTGATGGATGTAGTAGATATTTCTGAAAATTCCTCTAATGCTATAGCAATATCTTGAGCAATAACTTAATTATTAGGGACTTTTGGTCGTTCGCTTTTTAGTAAATTATTCGATATACTTTAATAAATAATTAATTTGCAAATAAACATACTTTACTGCAGTTTAATTTTACTTGACTATGTTCTTTCACTTTTACTGCTAAAATAAAATAACGTCATCCATTTACGTCTTCAAAACTTTTGCTAGGAATTACCACAGTAGATTTGATTGATTGGTATTTGACCAACTGTATGCAAACTAAATTACGTATGGGCCTTCAAGTAAACTAGTTAAAAATAATGATCGAATAAAAAAAAATACTTTCCTAAAAAACATACATCTAACTACAATGTCATTTTTTAGAGATTGACAAGGTTATGGAACTTAAAGGTTATTCACGTACTAGTAATTTGCACATTACAATTGACCTTGGTCGAGCTGGTACGAAAAAATGGCTGTTGTCAACGTGTATTTTGTACAATTTTATGTCATTATTACATAATAACATTTACGACCAATTAGAAGCAAATATGGAAGACTGTAACTATTCGTTGTCCCAATTATTTTTCTAATTTTATTTTTACATCATTATAATCATTATAACATTATTTTTATATAATTATGGGAATACACGTTAGTGGTCACACCTCACACCACAAAGAAAGATTTTAATTCCATTGCGAAAGAAATCGTTTACCGTTTTAAATATATAAAGAAGTTTAAATTTGAATACATTTGTTTTGCTGAATTCAAATGTAAAATCAATCTTCGAATTAAGTCAAATAGATCAAAAAATATATTTATCGATAATTACTTGTTCATCTTTTAATGGCCAATAACTGAAGGAATAAGAATTAAAAAGGCACAAGTACAAAAAAGTAAATTGGGAAAATATACACCCCCAACAAAATTTGAACATCGATATACACCCAAATCGACTGCTTCACTTACTGCTTCAATTGGGCGGACAAATACATTCTTCTGCTGTTATGGACGTGCATAATGCTGGTCACAACTAACATGAAACGTTCGTCTTTGTTTTAAAGTTATCTGATCCGTGATTTCCACCTAGAATTTTCTGTTAAATAGATATGTCGAAATAATGTGGTCTTATCTCATTCCCAAAAGGTTGCCCTCCACATGTTGTAGAATATTATGTTCCCATATATACACATATGTTCCAATCATGTATATCTACAGCTCGGTAGCTCCTGCAATCTGATATGGGCTATTCTTGCCTCTTCAGATGACCAACCAGATGGAGAGAAAGGAGGTCCTTTTCATTGCTGCTGTAAGGTTAGTCCTCATTGCGTTATTCCTAAACACGCAAGTCTCTGTGTCTTGCTAAGTTCAGTTATAGCAGTTTGTTGCAACACCTTTGATTACAGTAATACATCATCCCTTGTAGGTCTATTTAGGAGTTTCTAAAGAGTCCTCAGCAGAAATGACATCAGAGTAATTCTAGTCTCAGAGATTTTGCTTCAACCTGTAAAGTTTTTCAAGGTTTTGGAATAAAAGCCTCCAGGCCATTGGTATCAATTCCAGTACTAGACTTCCCCTGAGTAATATACAAGAGTTCCATTCCTTTTGTAGTATAATTGAATAGATGCCATCCGATTCTGGGAATTTATATGATTTGAATGAGTTGATTGCTCAGTTTACATTTTCCACATCCACCACCTGTCTCGCAGTTTCCAGTTCTGTCTTATTGCAATCTTGCAGTGATGAATGGGTAATTCTAAATCCCGAAAAGTGAACCCGAAATAGTTCTCTTATGGTTTCACTTCACGTTTTAGATACACATCTAATTATAAAATGTCGGATCGATGCCTTCTTAGTTCTATTGGACTTTTTCCTAGCTTCCCTTTTCAAGGTTGTTGTTCCACCAGGGTACATCCCTGGAGCGCGTAAGTGGTAAATGCATGCTAATTTCTGTTACATTAACATTACCTAGGCTTTCTATAGCGTCGTGGTCAAAACTTGAAAGGAAGATGACACAGGTTAAACCGGAGCTGCAAAGAATGCCTTGTTACCTTAACTGCAGCTTTGGAGAAGATATGCATGCTGAGGAAAATTTGAAGAAAAAAGTGGGATGTGTGTTTATATTGCACCGAAAACTAGGCAACAATAAACACTACGAAAGCAAGAAACTTTAAGTCCAAACTGGTATGGGCCCAATTATTAAAATATGTTTGATTATGATGAATAAATTACTCTGGTTTGGGTGTCAGCATATTCTGACAGCTGAAGATGATGGTTAATCAACTGGCAAAACAATGCACCAGCAGACTAGACGTTTCCAAAACCGGAACCTGGGGCCTACTCCAACAATGAGAGCGTAGGAAGTCACTATTTCTTTAAAAAATAAAAGAACAGAATTTTTAATCCAGTGACGCTAATTAAACAATCGATTTATTTTTACGCAACAGGTTAAATTACAAATGTGCAGGAAAAAAAACCCTGAACTGAAGGTTCTGGCCTGAAATAAAAACTGCACTAGACTCTAATTTAAAATAGGACAATGCTATTTTCCATGCAAAGCAAAACGAAAGGTTTTATTTGTTCAGGAAGATTATTCAATATACACAACCTTTGAATTTCTATCCACGTGGTTTCACAAATTAAAATAATCTAAGCGTGGACAAATGCAAGAAATTTACAAAAAATGAAAAAGCTAAATGAAAGAACAATGCATCTACTCACCCAAACGAGGTGATTGAAAAATAAATATGATACAGCAAAATAGATAAACAGAAAAATTAACTCTTTAAAAATAAAAGAGAGAAAAAACTAAAATAAATCTTCCAAAACAAAAAATAATAATTGATCTTATATCTATAAACTGCACACTTTAATATATTAACAATTATTACAATAAAAATTCCTTGATTGACCAAATAATTACAGAAATAATGCGAAATTTACAAAATCAAAATGAATTATAAAATGGCAACAAAGATTTAAAAATACATCTACTCATATTAATAGTCGACCAAGGAAGTCTTTAACAAAATCCTACAATTGTTTGTCTTACAAAAATCCCTCTCTCAAAATCGTACAACGCAGACGTAGAACATTACGATAACAATATTAAATAATAATAATAATAACTCAGCACTACAGGCCTTGAAGGCCCTTGGCTAGAGTGCCGGAACATACCGAGCCACTGAGAAGCGTTGTCCGAATGGTGACCCAACCAACAACCGGTACCGCATATTGCTGCTTGACTTTCAAGATTAAACAATATTAAATAGAATACGCGTTAAATCAACACAAGCCAAGAATAGACATTTGAATGATTGGATTAAATAAAAAAACTTAAACTACAAAATTAAAATCATTCAATAAACTCTTAAACTAAACTTATTTAAAACAAAACAAAATTGTGAAAATTCTCGGTAAATTGAAAATTAGCTGTTCATAGTAAACACACCAAGCGTAATATGCAACGTAAAATACACTCACCGGTAAATGGGTTGTATAAACCACAGCAATACGTTTTGATCTTGTCAACTGTAAACACAGCATTACCTGTCAGCTGATGCAGTTCCATTTTCCCGCCCTATTGTGGTAAAGTGCGCGGCACTTTTTTCATCATACCAATACTTTTGTTGTTTCAATTGTTATTCACGAAGAATCATCATCAAAAAATTCACTTTGTAATAGACTTAAGCCTGAGTTGAGTGGCCAACACCCGGCGATACCAATGCATAACTACTGATATGGCGTATTAATTATTGAATTAAACAAAAGTTTCTAAATATTTTTGTCGGTCAAAAAACCTAATACAATTGTTGTGCGTTGATCTTTTACAGTGCTCAAATTCTTTAAGCATTCTTTAGGAATTCACGCGCTGTAAACAATACCTACTGCACTCTAATATAAATAACTATTTTTTTTTAAATAAAAAGAGGTTGTTTGCTTTCAAGAATCGTTTCTATCAGTGTAGTTACTATTTGGTTGTTTAGTATTTTCACGTTAGTTATTTGTGTACGTTATTGATTTTTATTCTCACAATCCGTTAAAGTACAAGCTGTAATTCAGCACATTAATTAATCAAAAGAATCAATTAACTTGAAGTTAATTGAATTCATATTACCTTTCTTTTATGTCTACAAGTATTTTTAAGTGATATGTAGCGTAGTGCGGATAATTAAGTCAAACTATAAACTATAATCTGACACCAATAAACAGCACGTACATACCAGCACATGCAATGCACATCAGAAATAACAGTCACTGATAATTTACATAACCGATGGAGCGTTCTAATGCTTTCCGAGCAGAGATAGAAGCGCCTCTCAATTTTTTATAAGCCAAATATAGACCGTTGATAACTGCAAATACATAAAAACTCCAGATAAAATATTTTTAGTTTGTTGTAGAAAGATAACATACGTTATGTACATCCACGGTTGTCATCATTCAGTTCTCATACGTGATTGTATAATAGTAGATGTGTATACACTTCGTATTTGATAAAATTTTGAGCAATTGAAGACGTTCAATTGAAGACGAAATCATTGTGCAGTGAATGTTAATGTTTTACAGGTGAGATATTCACTCATTCCTACTTCAAGTTAGTGAATACAATGATATTTAAGAGAAATAAATATAATATTGAAAAGAAATAAAATAATGGTTTATAACCGTAAAGCCAGAAGGTCTCATTCCACATATAATTCAAGCAGTAACAAATGCTTGTAAAATGTATATTTAATATTTTGCAATATAAAAAATATGATATATTTCTATAAATATTTGGTGCTACTTAGAAAGAAGTTTACTCCAGAAGTATACTGTTGGCAACAATCAATTGCACAGTCAATTACATTTAGTAAAATTTAGCAAAATCTTAGAAATTCTGTTTTTAGTGGAGAAACATTTTAAACCAGGCATCTTATTTTATTTTTATATTGGAACTTGATTGAACCATTTTTAGATATTTTTTTCTTAGTTTTCAAAGCATTATCATAAATATTCAAATTATATGCTATCCCTATATCGTATTTGGGAACTCTAACATTACCTGAAAGGCCAGCAAAAATCTCATTAAACAAAATTCTATGCTACCTTAAGGATCTGAACTTATATTTATATACTGTCATGGTTTAAGAAACTGATAGTATTTAATTGTACCATAACTAGCTTTACTGTTATCTGTTTTAAAATAACAAAAAAAGATAAAATGTCGCAGTAGACAGCCAGACGATCTAGGTAATATAGAAAACCTCTGCGTTTGGCAAGTTACTTCTTGACCTCATCTCTTTCTTTTTGTCTATAGCTTTCTGCTGTCTTCTAATGTCCTTTTCTACTTTTTGTCGCCTATCTTTCTCCTGTAGGATTTTTAACAAGTCCTTCATTATTGGTCCATTTTGGTGTGACAACTCTCTGCTCTTCTGGGTCCCTTTGTGTACTTAGTAATTCCCTGGCTTCCTCTATAACTTGATCTTCATCAGTATTACTGGCAGTAGCTCTGTTGAAATTGCTACATCTGAGGCATCTGTTCGTAAAATAAAAATCCGGATGATTAAAATTTAAGTTAATTAAATGAGATTTCTTAATTTTTAAATTTTTTTTTTTTTATTTTATTAAATTAAAATGAGATTACTGTAGAAACTGTTCTTTCATTCTTCGAAAGCCTTCTGATGTGTTTATTTCCAACTCCATCGGACGCCTTTTCTAAGTAACTCATATAATGGTGCTGCTTTTTGTGATAAATCTGTTATGAACTTTTTTTTAGCAATTTAAAATCCCCAAAAATCCCCTTAATGTCCTTAGGTTGTGTGGTCTTCGATAGTTTCGTATTTCTTCTAGACGTTCCTTATCAATTTTGACTTCTTTTTCATTTATTACATACCCCAGGAATTTCACTTCCTTTGCGAAGAATATGCACTTTTGTAGATTTAATTTTAGACCAGCATTGTTCAAAAACTTTTAAATTTTATTTACATGCGTTCGAGAAATTTGTTTGGTTAGGAATTTTGTATAGGTGCTGAACAGTTTGCGACCACTGGTTGAAACTTTTATAAGGTGGCAGTTCTAATTTTACTACTTAATATGTATTTACGGCACGAATCGAATGCCCACTAATTTTTACCATCAAATGTTGCACAGACTGTTTTACCCGTCTTTTGAGCGCATAGAATTACACACAATTTATTGGTGTTTAGTGATTAGTTCACATAATCGCGAGTTTACTGTAAATCGGTCAGCTATCAGTTGTTATTAAATGCGCCCATTGAAAATACCCGAATTAACGCACGCCGAAATAGATGAATACGCGTTCGCGGCTTTAACCGTTAACAATGTTTGCGCCTCGATTATTTTACACGCGTTTGACCAAATCGCTCCCACATACAATAATAGAGCCCCTGTAAATAGTACCCGTCACGTTACCATTGAAACCCTACGTCACTCTAGCCGATGTTTTCATTTTATTACTCATTTCCCTACCTTTCGCGGTAATATACTGAATATATGTGCTTTAAAATTTAATTTATCATCTAAAATAACCTCAAGCTATTTAACAAATTCTTTACAATAAATTCTACCCTCCCCTAATTTAAATGTAGACTTTCTTTGCCTGAGTTTGCCTGCATTAAAATTTAATTTATTATCAAAACTCCAATTTAAAGTATTTGCTAAAGCTTGATTAGCCCTATTTTTTAACGTATTATATTTCCCTGCTTTAACTAATATCGTAGTATCGTCTGCGTACGCGAATACCTCACAACCCTCTGGTAATATAATTTCAAAGAGACTATCGTATAAAATATTCCAATACTCCGGCCCTAACGCGAACCCTCGAATAGCCTTTACTAATTTCCCTTTCAATACGATTCCTTAACTATCGCGACTCTGTCAGAGAAATATCCGCTGCGATTCTAATTAAATTACCTGGGCAATTTTTACGCTTTAATTGTACTATATTTGGCCACCCGGCATTATCAAAAGCACCTTTAATATCTAACAATATAATCGCACTATATAATTTTTTTAACCTGGCGGTAACAAAATTTACAACCTTATCTATTGCTACTAGAGTTGATTTACTCTTATTAAATCCTTACATTCATAGCATTTTGTGATCGCATAAAAAAAATCTATTCTATTTATAATTAAGCTATCGAATACCTTTCCGATAACCGGTAATAGACTAATAGGCTTATAACTACTTGGATCTGTCATATCAGTTGAATACACAGTGACTTTGAATGTCAGAAACAATTACCTTGACACTTTTACGGTCAAGTTCAAAACAGTTTTTGATTCTGACCATCAAACCAAGACAATTGTTCCAGTGTATTGGATCAAGTTCTGATTTATCTAGAATTTAAGTTGCTGTTTAGCTACCGTAGGTGCTGTGCCAATTGTTAATCCCTAAAATTACCTCGCAACATCCTTTTTCTACAAACTTCTCCTAGAGTTCCTCAATTCAGTGTTTCTGCTGATGATGATAACTTTGCTATCGAAACGTACGTCCAGTTTAGTGCAGTTTGCGGTGAGGGGTCTAGGAGAAGTTTGCAGCATTACCAGTACCACAGTTTGGAGTATTTTTGTAATCATTTTTCTACTTCCTCATTTGCAAGAATGAGTAAGTGCAGAAGTACTTAGATTACGGATAGACTATTAGCCATCCCCAGCATATTTACACTGCTTTTACAGCTCTAGATCAGTTTTAAGTTGCTTTCAACACAACCTGACTGTCACTGAAAATTTTAATTGATTTGTGGCTGTAGTTTTCAACAAACAAAACCTCTCTGAGACACGTGTTAATGGCATAAATTTCTGCTTGGAAAATCGTTGTGTGCTGTCCAAGGTTATAATTTTGGCTGCCACAAAATACTCCTGTGCCTATACCCTGCTCGGTTTTCAAAACGTCTGTGTCAGTGTTTTTTGTTGTGTCTCCATTCTTTTCTATTTGGAAAGGAGATAGTGAAGCATTCATCGGTTATTGGTCAAATACACATCACGTCTGGCATCACGTGGCATTCCCAACATGCTATCGGAAGTAAGCTTATTGGCCACTCAGACTTGAATATGTGGTGTTTGATTTGCTATGCACAAAAGGCGGAATGCGGTTAGTCTGTCCTGTCTTTCCATAGCAATGTGTAAAAGCGGGAGGCCGAGCCGTCATTTCTTTGCTTCAATGTGTTTACATTAAGTGTAACTTTAAAGACTTCGTCATCTTGCTTTAGGTTTAAAAAAAATCTTTTCTTAAGTGAGGATATTATTGGGTCTAAAATGAGATAAAGGCTATACCTTGAAGTTTTGTTGGGGGGTTTAGGGATTCATCTTAACCTTCATCATATTCAAATGTTCCTTTTTTTAATTCTTTACCGAGCATGTGAAAAACCATTGTCTGCATTCACAGTATTTACAATTTCTTTTGCTAAAATTACGATGTTTTCAATACTTTTCTTTTTAAATCATCAGAATCGATACGCTTTACCAATTTATTTTCATATATTTAGGAATGTCACATCCGGGCATTAAACTCCAGTACGTCACAGAAATCGACAGGCCGTGGATAGTAGAATTCCTAACCAGAAACTTCTACAAGGACGAACCGATTACAGGCTACTTGAAGATTTGCGAAAATCCTTCATCTCTGGCAGCACTAGCGAGATTTACCACTAAGAACCTCTACCAAAATTTATCATATGCGGCCTTAGACGAAACCGGAAAAGTTATAGGCATTTGCATCAACAGTGTGCATACCAAAAATGATCCAGAAACGAAAGTGGATGACCCACTCTTCGGGAAAATAACAAAGTTCCTGGAATACGGCTATGAAGAGGCTAAAGTTTTTGAAAAGTTTCCAGATATAGAACGAGTCTTGTATATCGACATTCTATCTGTGGACAAATCTGCTGCTGGCAAAGGGATTGGCACGTTTCTGGTAGAACATGCAAGGTAAGTAATAGTTTCAATATGTTTGTTGATGTAATTTGTCGATTAAGAAACTTTATGATTCGTTTTGGAATTAAATTCTAACGAAACAGATATCGGTGGTATGAACAAAACAATTGTTTGAGGTATCCTTCAAAATCTAGAAGAGTAACACTATTGACATTACAATCTGCGGAAACCATACAAGAAATCTCGTAAATCTTGTAGGGAATAATACAGAGTAAGATAAAATATTTAGTAGCACCATTGGTATTATACGGCAAGAAATAGTCTTTTTAATCGCTTTGTCCACTTTAACCCGTATGGGATATCAATTATTATTATTATAATAAAACTTTGGTTGTGCATACTATCCATCAGGTGATGCTTTGCAATAGAAGGTCTATATTATGCGAATCTTTAATTCATTTATACTTCACACATCTGGCCCCAATTTATGGACCAGCTATCGATGCTTGTGACCGCCATCATATTCAGCGCGTTCAAAATGCATGTCTTAGATTCATTTAGGGTGTTCAAAAATTTTAGCATATTAATTATAAACTTAAGGTAATTGGTTTCTGTTTGCCTCTTTTATAAAATCATAACAAATAAAAATCCGTCATACTTATATAGGAAAATATCTTTCCGCACTGACGTAGATGTTATTCATCGAATATTAGATTCCTATCCTATTTTTCATTCACGAAAATTTTTTTCTCATCTCACAGCTACTTCCAATGTAAAATATGCACAATATGCTTTAATTTAGTTAAAAAAACACATTCACCCATATTATTATTGCTGTTTTAATTGTTATTTACATAAACTCATCATCAAAAAATTCACTTTGACATAGATTTAAGATTGAGTTATTCTAATGCAATAGTACCAATCCATATCTACTGGCTGTTACATTGGCGAATAAGCTAAGAAAGCTTGGAAAAAAACCCAAGTATTTTCCAGGCGGCAATACATACTATTGAAACATGCGTCAAGTTCAATATTGATAGAAATTATCGGAAGCAGGAGATTATCATCATGTCTGATAGTCAAGCAGCCATCAAGGCGCTGAGCTCATATGAAATCAGTTCCATGATGGTCTGGGAATGCCTAGGGAAATTAAATAAGCTAGGCAAAAGGAATAAAGTAACCCTCCTGTGGGTTCCGGGTCATACAGGAGTGGAAGGAAACGAGATAACGGATAATCTCGCAAAAAAGGGACTGGAATGCCTTTTGAAGGGGCTGAACCCTTTTGCGGGTTAAGTAGCAGTACAATACTGAAGAAACTAAAAATAGAAATGGAGCAGAGAAAATCCAGTTACTGGGAAAATCTCCAGGGAATGAGGCAAAGTAAAATTCTTCTGGGAACTTATAACCAGAAGAGGTTTACAGAATGCATCAACCTGAGTAAGAACAACGTTCGCATATTAACAAGAATACTTTCAGGCCATTGTAGACTGAAAGGACACCTGAGTAAGCTTGGATTGGAAAAGGAATCCGAATGTAGATTTTGTGGGGAACAGGATGAAACACTCATCTATCTCCTCTCAAACTGCTTAGCACTGTGCAACTCGAGGGCGTTGCACCTGGGAGCATGTGAAATCGAAGAGGAAGACTTACCTAGACTGGGGCCCCCTGATATCCTACACTTTCCGAAAGGAATAGGATTGGAAAACCAGCTGTAAAGCAGCAAGAATAGCGAACACAACAGACCTTTTAGGTCGCAGTGTAATATCACCCTTCCATTTACATACATACTTACATTTCATTCAAAGCCAAAGTAGGACAGTGTTTACATTACTTTTTTTTGGCAAAATGATGCCAATGCAACAATTATAATTTTCACATTTTCATAATTCATATGCATTATTACAAACATTCATTTCATCTTTACAGAAACCAATTTTTTTCTCGTTTCATTTGATTAATGCACTAATTCTTTGTATTTGTGAAGATGTATGATCAAGGTATGAGTGGAACAACAGAGAAAAACTTAATTTTCCATCTGAACTCCATCTTGCGGTTTCCCTTTTTTTGAATGTTCTTTTTAGAATTTTTTTGTTGATTTTTTGAGTAAGTTCATATAACATGATTATCCTATAATCTATATTGAGAAATAAAAAGATATATTATTATTATTATAAAATGCAAAATAAAGTGAGTAAAATACACATATACTATTTATCATATTCGTAAAAATTATGGATATATGTAAGTAAGTACTACAGAAAACTTTCTTTGCAACTTTCTAACTGAATAATGCCGAAAATGTTGTTAACATTTACATTTATCTATTCAAACTTGAAATGGAAACTAACGAGAAGATAAGAATATTATCAATCGCAATGATGCATGTTGTAATAAAATTATTTAATATCACTGCATATAAGAAGCTTATCAATTCTGAATTGTTTTCGCAACTTCAAGTGTTTGGTAGCGCTAAGTGTTTATTTTAGCCATTGCATCAACTGCAATGGCTAAACGAAACACGACACTTTAACGTGATGTTTCATTTTACTTTTTTTGAATAATTACAATCTTCTGGGAAGAAATGTCTAGAAAAGGAGAGGGTCTACCTCGCTGGTTTGTGGATGCCCCGAAAACGCGTAATGGCACGGGCATTGGAATCTAAGGAGACGGAGTGCGGGACGGCGAATTCTTTAACCTAGAGGCCTACCCCGCTATTTTCCAGGCCGAAATTATTGCCATCCAGACTTGTGTTGCGGGCATCTCAAACTGCCTGCGCAAGATGGAAGGGTAAAAATCATCTCCGACAGTCAGGCTGATCTCACAGCTTTGCGGGCTGTCAGATTTGACTCTGAGGTGATACTGGGGTACCACAGAAAACTTAAACAGCTGGCGGAAAGTCTAAATGCTACATCGAGACGGGTGCCAAGTTACTTTGGGATCAGAGGCAATAAAATATCTGACACGTTAGCAAGGCGCGCTAGTGAACTACTGTTCTTAGGTCCAGAACAGACGTGTGGCAGCTCATATGGCAGCATCAAAACGTTTGTCAGATCGCAACTTGTTGCTAGGTACTGCTCGTTTAGGAATGGACTCGGCGGTGCAACACACTGTAAATCTTTAGGGCTCCATTCAAATGAGGAAAGACTCCGTAAGGCAGTCTTTATGAGCAGGGACAGATTGAGATTATTCATAGAAATCTTAACTGGGCACTGCGCATTAAATAAACACATGTATCGCATGGGATTTGCGAACTCCCCTGGGCAGAAAGTGTAGGAGTGCGGAGGAACATAAGCAAGATATTCCTCCGCACTCCTACACCTTCTTGTCAACTACCCGGCAATAGTCGGGGAGAGGCAGACGCACTTTGGAGTCGATCGGTTGGACTAACCCAGAGTCGGTAAGTTAATTCTCAGCCAGATTGCGAACTTTTTGATAGGGTGCAATCTGACTAAGAGGGCTAAAAGAGTGCGCAATAGATCTTTCTGGCGGAGTTACCTTCTTCGCGCTACACCCGCCCATCGGGGAAAAAGAATCCAAACTCACAACCTTACAGTTTTCAATTAATCCATATATGACGATTTTTGGAGAAGAAGAGAAATTTAATATCTATCATTTAAGATCTTGTTCCTTGAAGAGAATCTACAAAATTTTCTAGATTTAATTTACTTAAAGAATATGTATTAACAAAAAATAAATTGAAAGCTATAAAAGGTGATAGTGTGCATTGTTGAGATCCACTAATCTGAGTGTATAACCTAAAGCTTTCCAAGTAATCCAAACTAATTCGAAATTCCAAATGCCTGACGGGATTTCAACTAGTGCGAGGGACCGCAAATTCGAATCTCGCCGTTTTTTTTTTCGTGGCGGTATTGATGATTAGGAGGGCGTTTGGCTAATAAATTGTTTATATGTATATATATCATTCCAGAAAAATAAAAAAACAATTGTTAATACCTACTATTTACGGTAGGTAATATATTGAGTTTTGTAGATCCGCTTTAATAAAAGAAATTTGTACCTTGCCTTTTGCTTCAATAATCCAATAATTATATGGTCAATAGGGTGAATGGGAATCTAATGGTTTTGTTTTTCTCTTAGATTGCTGTAGTGGAAAATAGGGGATTCATATTCATAACGAAAACTCTAAAATTTAAGGGCAATCGGTATATTGATTGGCCTTAAATTATCCTGTAATTGGCGAAAATTCTTAAGGGGTACGAATGCGTAAATGATTATTATTTATTACACAAAATTTTATTTATTGAATACAGGAATTAAAATGAACTAAAATAAAAAAGACAATATATAAGGCAAAGTAGCGCCATCTATGGAGTATCATTTACAAATAATGCGCAGTAAATACGATCAACAAATAAAAAGAAAAAGAAATATTTATAATAATGAATGCCATGTAAGGAGTTATTGATAAATTATTCAAAATTAAAAGCATCAAGCCAGTGGAATTAAAAAGGACGTTAGGAAAGAGACGCTAGCCAGAATACATTTGACATTGGAGCTGGAATATGTTTGCATGGTAGGCAAACTCACAAGCGGATTAGTAGGGTCGTTTAGAAGTAACAATCTAGAAAAGTCGACAAGCAACATCTATAGGGGTCGATAGGACACAACTTTCCTTGAGCAGTATCAAATTTTCGAAGTGCTATAGACCTCAGAGCTAAACGACGATAGTCCAGAATCCTACCTAGTTTTCCAGAAGATACTCGTGCCAATTTAGCTTATGTTATCCTTAAGTGTGAAGGAATTTAATCTAAACACAATATGGCGTATATTTTTATTTTGTGATGCAAAATAAATATCTAAAATTTATCATGGTTGGCTCATTTCCAATGCAAACAGATAAGAACCCTATCAATCAGAATGACATGCAAACATTGGGATAACTATATTTAATAACATTACAAATAAAAGGCTTGTTCAGTTGAGAAATGTTTTCGTAACTTCAAGTATTTGCTTGATTGGTAAGTGCTTATTTTTACTAATAGATTTGTGTTCCAAACTAGATTGTGAATATTTCCTTTTGTTAAGTCATCTTTTTCATTTAGGTTTTCACAATGTACGTAAGAGCATCCAAGAGCTTCGCCAGCGTTTCAAACCTAGCTGGTTTTCATGCTTCTACAATCCAATCTAGGGGATGCTATTCGATATTTTTCAAACAAGAAAATCTCTTCCATAATAGACACGATTTAGGGTGGAAATCCCACCCTACTCTTGCAGAGGTTCGTCCTTCCCAATTTGTCGAATAATGAATTTATTTATGTGATCAACAAATTTAAATTAATATTCTCAACAGCAAACAAGAACCATGACTGACGCAAATACAAAATTGGATGTACAGTTACTATCGCGAAAGAATACTCCTGCAGTGTTAACTTTTCTAAAAATGAATTTCTTCGCTGATGAACCATTAACCAAACATGTGAAGCTCTTGGATAATCCGAAATCTGTAGAAGCGCTCTCAGTATTCTCAATGAAAAACATCGATCAGAACTATTCCTTGTTGGTAAGAAATGAAACTGGAGAAATTGCAGGAGTTTGCCTCAATAGTCTGAAAACCAAGAACGACTTGGGAGATGAACCAGAGTCGGATCCCATATTTGGGAAGATATGTCGACTATTGGCCTTCGCATATGAGGAAGCGAAGGTTTTCGATAAATTTCCGGATATCGAGAAAATCTTGTCTGTTGATATTATATCAGTGGGAAGGAATTTCCAAGGATACGGTATTGCCAAAATTCTTATGGACAGGACCAGGTGACTAACTTAAGCATAAAGACCAAACCTTTAGACAATACTCTCATATTAGTAGATCCCAACAATGCAGACTATCATCTTTTATACCTTCCAACTCAATCTAGAAAATTTTGTGAATTTGCTTCAAGAAACGAAATCTTAAATGATAGATCTTAAATTTTATTTTCCTCTCCAAAAATCGTGATATGTAATGAATGAATCTAAACTAGAAGGTGCGTCGCGGAGTAGATTTTATAAGAAGCATCAAAGATCTGTAATTTTTGTTGCAAGTAAATGTTACTTATCAGATATAGTCAATTTTACTCTTATTATATAACGCTTACATTAGAATTTGTAATATTTAATTGAATACTGAGACAAGGGAAATTAGAAACATGATTTTATTTTATCTATACGATCTCATTAGAATACAAAGCACCCAATGCTTGTTTGAAAATCAACAATGTTTGTCTTAGTTTGCAAACAGCAGTGGACGTAATAAAGGTCTTTGTCAATAGTGAAAAGGGTCTAGGAAATCATCCAGGTCCAATCTATCGATTTTGAAGGCAATATCCAAGAAATTCCCCTATCTTCTTGAAACCAAAAAAAATGATTAAAGAATTAAAAAGAAAGTCAAGGGTCATATTACATTTTGACGTTTAAGTTATATTCAAATCTCTAAAATACAAGATAGGTATAAGAGCGGTACGAAACGTTTGAATATTATACATTACAATAATAATAATATAAATTAAATTCTTGTGTCAAACTAAATACTGTACCATAAATGTGTACACTATAATTTATAAACTAACAGTGATCATGCATGGTGTTCAAATTGGGTAATACTTAATGTTAAAGAATTAGTAGTAGGTAAAAAGTCAATCAGTGTTACAAATTATTGGCTGACACGTTTCGGCTGACTAGTCATCTTCAGAGCCGTGTCATATCAGAGGCAAAAATATAAAACTTGATGGAAAAATACACATATGTGGGCTTACTGCAAAAGTGACCAAGTCATATTTACAGAAATTGCTTGTAATGAGGTAAAAATTATCAAATGATTTTTATATTTATTATTCACTATATTTTATGTAAGTATGTATGTTCCCATTTTAGTAAATTTTGGTATTTAACCTGCAACTGTGCTAACTAAGTAACTGTAGTTTTCTAATCGCATAATCTCGATTTTGCAGTAAACCCACGATATTAAAATTAGTTAAAAGATAATGAAAATATAAAATTTAAAATTAAAGCAATAAAATAGGCGGATACAAAATCAGA
The DNA here is from genome assembly GCA_004143645.1 of Protaetia brevitarsis. Classification (NCBI taxonomy): domain Eukaryota; kingdom Metazoa; phylum Arthropoda; class Insecta; order Coleoptera; family Scarabaeidae; genus Protaetia; species Protaetia brevitarsis. The sequence continues at coordinate 1,977,770 of RXPK01000119.1, forward strand.
AAACTGTTTTGTGAGTTGAGAAAAGCAGACTGAACACCTCCCTGAAGATCGCTAAGCAGCCGAAACATGTCAGCCATTAATTTGTAACTTTTTTTTTTACTTGCTGATTCTTTAACATTAATCTCGTTCATGGACGAGACAAAATTTACGAAGCATTTCTAGGATCATGAAACATTTATTACAATTCAATACAATAGGAAGAAGTTAAATTGAACAATTACTTGAAAATATCTTCTGTAGATTGATTGTTTATGTCGTACTTGAGGATTTTTTAAAACTTTTTACCATCTATAATTTAATAGCTTGTAACTATTATTAATTTGATTAAGAAAGATTAATTCTTCTTGCTTTGACTTCTGTCCACATCATCCGCTTCAAATGTAAGACACGTTTGAAGTTTTGACATTAAAAACGTCAATAATTCAGTGAAACATCCACAGCTGTCTACATATGCAACATAAAATAACAAAATATAGAAATAAATTTACAATTTGTTTCCTTAAATTTGCCGGTATGTGTATTAATGGCAAACATTATTCTTATTTCGTAATAGTTTCTTTTAATTTTACACCTAAGGACATTTATTTGAAATAATAACATTGAGAATGAAATACGAGCAACCAATTGTGAATACGTGACCATTCTAGCGGTCAGGACTTTAACGAGATACTAAGCAATCCTTGACCTATAACTTCCTGCCAGTCGAGAACTAAAGAAAAAGATAAAACGGATAGCATTTCAGCAACGCATAAAATTGATTTCTTTTTTGCAATCACAGACTCAGCAGAGTCACTAGGATAACGGAACGAATGCCTTTGAGCATGCTTTTATTATACACATTGTATAAAACCATGCTCAATTAAACACTTAACTGATTATAAAATAACATTGGACATTGACATCTAGAAATTATTTTCGGTAGTCGTAATTCATACTATTAGCATAATCTCGTGGCCTTCTTGTACATAAGACTGTACGCCCCAACCTTAACGACAAAAAAATATAATGGAATTATCTATGTTGTAACAGGTTATGTGTCCCTACTTGATTTTATTCTGGGAACCGTAGCCAACTACGGACTTACGATTTCTGGGATAAACTCACTTTGAAATGTAAATTTACATGAAAGTTTATCAAATTCAAGGACAGTAAAGATTCATAGTTTGATATATTATATACATTCCATCATTGTTATGTATATTCAAAGAAAAAGGAATTTTACATTTCATTGTAAATTTATAATTCGTAACATAAACCTATTACATGTCCACACCTAATTTGTTCATTACACGAAATTTATCTAATATAATAATGATGTAAATACACAACTGGACTTTCTCATCTAAAATGATAAAAATTACCAATACACATCATAGTTAATACATTACTTATTTTTAGGTATCATCTTCGCACTTCATTGAAATCTTTTTCACGAAGAGGTGATTGATATCTATTACTCTCTTTTCTGCAAATTATTTAATTTATCTTGGTTCGCCTACTACAAGGCTTTTGATTACCGAAATTAATCTCTAGCTAAACGTTATCCAAATTTACATACTTAAATTTGTTTAGATAACGATAATTTAATAAAAATTAAATGCGATAATTATCTATGGTGATAATCACGGTTGCATATCATAAAGTTTTAGGGTATTTTTATAATTAAAACTTCAGCGTTATGAATTGTAAATACTTAACAAAATTCACTTCATGAACAATATCTACCGCTATCACGGTATGACAATGGTAACAGATAATGATTGCACTTTTAAAACATTACAAAAATAAATAACAGCAAGAAAGAAATATAAAGAAAGAAGTATTTATATGCTTAACAAACAACTACTAGTTGTGTTACGGTAGGATTCATTATAAATTAACCTAAATAGTTTTTTTGCCATTTCTTGCAAGAAACTCCTCAATTTATATTGACTTTAGAGACGTTTTTTGGAAAACCGATCAGCTTTATAAATTGTCTTTCTTTTGAAATATTCTTTAATAATATCGAACACATATAATAAATATAAATAAACACATAAAATAGTCTAAATTGTTAGACTTAGGTATTTAAGTCAAAATTTTTATTGTATTATATGTATTGTATATAAAACATAATAGTAATACTTTATTTGCCCCACAAAACAAAATCCAAAAATAAGGCATTTATATGAAAATGTATAATTATTTGAACGATACTAAGCCCAGTTTTAAAACTAAAGTAAAATTACAATTACAACAAATATTATTATACAGCATAGCAGAAAAATAGTGCAATTATTATAGCTTATTAAACACCAATTGCATTGAAATGTCCCTAATAAAAAAAAAAATGTTTAGCATTTGATTTCCTTTTCATTGATAATTGTAACGGCACTTGTGTTATCGTAAATATTTTATTTTGTTTTAAATGGCAATTCATTTTTTAACCTTTCTGTTTTAAAAGAGGGTCTCCCATGTCTTCCATGCAGCCACGATTTTTCTTCAAAATCATTTATCCACAAAGTTTCCAAGAAGATCAACAAAGTTAGTTTACCATATGGGTTACTACAAATACAAACTCTAGTAGGCATGCTAATGAATTTCTTCTTGTGGTGATATTTGAACGCAAAAGTTTGTAAAAATCGTAGAAAATTTGAAAGTCAGAATTTCAACTGAAATGCGGCCTCTTTTAGATACAATTTTGAGGAATGTGATATAGGGCTTCAAGCATAGGCTGGGATATTAGTTTAAAATAATCGCCAGCTTGAATATTCTATTAATCAAAGGCTGTTATTAGCTATTGAATTTAAAATGATTGAATTGTCAATGTCATTTCGTTTTTCATTTTATTCTTCATTGTTCCTCATTTTGCATTATTCTTTATTGAGAACTAACTACTACATTAAACTGGATATTTGTTTTCATTCACATCCGTTTTTTTTAAATAATTTATTTAGTTTATACGATTCTATTGTTTACCGAATAAACTTAATTTTCCTCATAAATTTTGTAGATAAATGATATTAAAAAGATCGTTGCTGGATGAAAGATAGAATCAACAAAAATGGTAAACAGCCGATTTTTGTATTGTTATCAGTGGGTTTCATTTTAAGAGGAACAAACAAGTGCATGGCAAACACATGATCGTAAAAAAAATATATATCGTTTTTAGTTTGTATTTTCGTTTTAGATGTTATTTTTGACTATATTTTATCCAGTTATTTCGTTGTGACGTTTTTAAACCTGAAGATCGCTTTTATTTTAAGCCGAAACATTTCGCTTAAAAGATAATGAAATAAATAATTTATTAATGGAAAGGACAATAGTATTTCTACATCCAATCAGTAATCTCGTTCAATGGATATACTGCTATAATATGTAATATTTAGATCAAAGCACTCGTTTAGAAAAGTGAGTAATAGATTTGCGCAAAGGCATTTTTAACGTCATAAAATGCATTAAGTTTGCTTAATCCTTATTTCTGAATAACCTTCACTTTTGTTAATTGAACAATACTTATTGCTCTAATAAACGTATTGTGTGTGTGTATGTTAAAGTGTGAGTATTAATAAAACATAAGTAGCAAAATAATATCTCATCTTTTCCTTCACCAGGTTTTTCTTAGTAGACTAACTATAATTATGGTTAACTCTACAATATTTTGTACAATCTGTTTCGTTTGAAAATAAAATTTACTAATTACCTTTACTATGTAAATATTTATACTTAAATTAACAAAGAAAAGCTTGTGAAAAGGCGAATCGAATTGTGTAAAGATATACAGGGCGTTCCATTTAAAATTTTCGAGGAAAATTACATTCTGCGTTATGGAACATCCAGTATAAACAAATCCCGTAACATCCTGTAGAAACAAATCTAAATGAATGAATTTAAAAAATGGCCATATGGTAAGTCATTAAACTTGGGTCGTTTTTCCAATAAAACATTAATAGCACAAGAACTGGCGATCAAAATTATTTAGGACCTTAAGACAATTAGTTTCTGTTAAAGCGGTCAATCCAAATATTTAATAAAATACAGGGTGTTCCATTTAATAAAATGCAACTTTGATATGTAGCTTGAAATTGGAACACTCTGTATAATTTAAAATATTATTAGGACGTGCAGTCAGGTACGATCTGTAATAATACATGAATATTTTTTTGAAAATTCTCTTAGTTTATGAGCAATCTTCCGTTCTCGCATCGTTGGCACTCTGTATACCCGTTTCTTCTAGTATTTCTAAAAATAGAAGTGATGCTACTATCGTACTTATATTCTTCAGTTTCCATAATCGAAAGCGGATTTTGATTTGAAGGTTCGTCTATTTAACCGCATTATGGTTGAACAGAAAAGAACATGTCAAACTTATTAATGCTAAAAGAATTATTTTCATTATTATTTAGAATGAATTGAAACTGTAGTTTAACTAAGCAGACTAACTTGATAAATTATTTTCGTTCAATTCAAATTTTGGTCATAATAACGAAAAAGGTTCAACAAAGAGCATTTTATTAATTCCACATCACTTTGTGTAGCATTTCTTACATAAAATTATCCAAAATGTGCCCAAATTTCTAGTTTCAAACAAATTTTATTTGTTCGTACAAAACACACTGTATGTTATTTTTTTAGGATTTTACCTTATTTCCATACTTCATTACATATGTTTGCATTGTTTATTTTAAAATAATATATATAAATATAAAATATATTTACCATTAGAAAGTTTTTAATTATTAACAAATTCTATGTATTTCTAAAGAATTTTAATATGAATTCTTTCTAGAGATATTAGCAAGCTATAGAATATTATTTTACCATAACCTTATTATTTTTACCCCTTTATTAAATTATAATAAACATATTTTTACATGAGCGTGCATAGTAATTTTGCTAAATTCACTGTAAATTCTCGTGTGTAAAGAATTACATGAGCGGTAATGTATTTTTACCTATAATGGAGTATGAAGTCACCACGACTTGTAGTGTACGTCAATGTCAAATATATTCCTTAAAATTATCATTTCAATTAACAATAAACTTCATGTTTTAGGGAAATTGCCCGGAAAAACTCCATCAAAATGCTTAGAGTGGACTGCACGAGCCACTTTAGTGCCAGAGCGTCTGAAAAATTAGGCATGCAGTGCGTATACGAACTCAAATACGAAGACTACAAGGAAACGGTGAGCAAGTGTTCAAACCCGACCCGCCCCATACTGGTTTGAAGGTTTACGTCCAAAGGTTGGATTCATGAGCAGTATTCATTTTGTATTTAATAATAGTAATTATAAGGTAAATTAAGTGACGTTATTCTGCGTAATATCAGAGAATTTAGTAAGTACAAATGTTTTAGAAGGGGAGAATTGAATAAAGCAATGTTGTAAAAATGTATTAATATAAATAAACAATTTTTTTTCTACTTGTAGTTACGGCACATGAGTTCATTAATCTAATTTATTGTGTATATGTATATTAAAGTTATTTTATTTGTTGATTACTTTATTTTAAAAACTCTTTAGTTTTAGTTTTCCCTATTTCTTTACACAAATGACATGATAATTGCTTTTTTACGCCAAAAATAAAAATCTTACATATATAATCCTTTTTTCCCCTTTCTTCTTTGACCTTTTTATATTTTAGATTGGATATCTTTTTCGGATTTATAGGTTCCATTAATTCACACAACTTCTTTCATCGACTCATTTTATTGTTTTATTACTACTCTTATTACGTTTCGTTGCAATGGTTAGTAACATCTTCAGGTAGTTTAAATTAAATATTTTTATTTCTATATTAAGAAAAACATTTTTGAACTCCTGAGCCAAAAGCTTCCCACGAAAGGTGCTCATAAAAGATCATAGAAGCTCCTGAGTCAAAAGCTTTTCACGAAAGCTGTTCAGTAAAGCTCCTGAAGCAAAGGCTCCCACTAAAGTCGCTCAGCAAAGCTCCGGAGAGCACTTGAGCCAAAGGTTCTCAAAAAGTTGCTCAATAAAGTTCGGAAAAACCTAAGCCAAAAACGTGCCACGAAAGTTGCTCAGGGAAAATGCAAAAAAGCTCCGGAGTCAAAAGCTCCCCACGAGAATTGCTCAGGAAAGCCAAGAAGAGCTCGTAAGTCATAAGCTGTCCACGCAAGTTGATCAGAAAAGCACCTGGACCATAAGCTCTCCACGAAAGTTGCTCAAAAAAGCTCCTGAGCCAAAAGCTACTACGAAAATTGCTCAGGAAAGCTCAGAAAATCTCTCGAGCAATAAACTTCTCACGAAAGTTTCCCAGAAAGGTCAGAACCATAAGCTCCCCCCACGAAGGTTGTCCAGAAAAGCTACTGAACCATAAGCTTCCCACGAAAGTTCCTGGGCCATAAGCTCCTCACGAAAGTTGCTCAAAAAAGCTCCTGAGCCATAAGCTTTCCACGAAAATTGCTCGAAAAAACTTCTGGACAACTGAAAAAAACAATACCTAGGTGCAACATGTGTTTAAAACAGAAGCAAACTACTATGTAGAAGTAACCGCATTCTTATTTTAAGCAAAAAGTCGTACCGTTGTCATTTAGTGGTTGGCGTTCATTCTCTGGGTGATCTACTCTACGTTTGTATAGATCTCAAAATAAAAAATAAAGGTTTTATCCAAAAAATATAATTTTTGTTCATAAAAATACCTATACACAGTGTTTCGAAAATTATCGCATGATCATGAAGTATTACAACTATTTTGGATAATTCCTATATAAGATAAACAGCAAACGAGCTTTTGAAGTTCTTGAAAAGTTAAACACGGTGTTAGAAGTTGCTTATTTCATCGTATCGAGTGACTTGTACGATGTTTATCGGAAATGGTGTAGCTATGAAAGCCTCTCTTTTACGCACTCTAGATCTAGAGTGTAGGAATTTAGCGATAGTAAAATTATTTAAAGGGGACGCTCAAAATTAAATTAAGCCTCTCACATCGGTATACACCTTCGCCACTGTGCCTATCTATATAATGTAATAGGAAAAACAATTTTCAGTTTAACCAAAACCTAATTATTCAAGGGAAGTGTATAGGTCGCCATCTATTGGGGGATACTATTACTACTACAATTTGATTCCTAGGATTGGCTCTGTTGCTGGTAAAACAGATTTCATCTCCTATTATTATAGTATCCTATTTTCAAGGAATTATCCAATTTGAAATCTGAAATCACAAAAACATCTAAAATATAAATCGAAGAGAGCGAGATAACAATTACGTTCCAAAAACGAATTCTAAAATATTATAGCTTCAGTTTGCTGTTTATAATTCCAACATTATCCGTATGTTTGATTGGTAACCAAATCATAAACTACTTTCTCATTCCCTATAAATGTTTTCAATTCAGAAATTTAGTATTCTGTTTCAGACAAGTCTAACAGCATATCACAGGATTGAAATATAATTTAACAAATTCAAATAAAACTATTTATTTCTGCACTTTATATCTATTGTACAATAGGGTCTAAATTATGTCTAATATTCCTTTACATTAATCCTTAGCAGCAGTAGATAATTTCTGTGCTAATTCCTGCTTCTCAAATCTTTCCTTCATTCTTTCCAACTGAATTTTATTACCATATTTCATTGCATCATTTCGGACACTTCGCAGAGCTTCTTCAGCTTCCATCGACTGCCTCATTATTTCCCCTCGTTTGAATGTCACCGATTTCCTACCAATTTCACACACATATCTAAATTAGAGATGACGTTCAAAAAGAATTCAGAAAAAAAATAAAGCCAACACTCCTATAAATTTGGTAATTTTAGCTATAAAAATATTTACACATTTTAATATAACATACTTCAAATAGCTATAGCTCTTTTGAGTATTTTAACTATCTACTTTTACCTGATTAATATCACTTGCAGGGTAACTCCAAAAGCAGCAAAGAACAAACAAACTACTACAATCATTTTATTAGAAACTTTATTAACACCTTTTATGCCATAGTAATCTCGGGCTTCATAATATTTGTCTTTAGACTTATCTCTGTACTCCCAAAATGAAGGATCTCTTGTTGCTCTATGATATAACACATAATTGATTATATATTGCAACCATTTGTTTATTACCTTTCATATTGTGGGTCATATTGATGAAAATTGGGACTGGTCGTTCTAACACTGTTTATTGGTTTAATCAAACCTAAATCATAATTTCTACGTAAATGCGGTTTACTAAGCGTGTTATAAGCTTCCAGGATACGGACGAATTTCTTCTGAGTTTTAACATCATTTGTAACATCCGGATGATACTGTAAAATTGCTAAATAAAAGTACTTACGAACAATGATTTCTCTTACCCCTATAATACTTGTTTGGATAGTTGTATGAAAGCGTCTTTTATCTCTCTTGCAGAGCAATTCCTTTTTAAATTAAGAACTTCATAGTGAGTTTCGAAGAGTTGTTTACTGAAAACAGATGGAGATATCAAAGTGGTTGCGCAACATAACCTATAAACGTTCTTACAATAGTTTCATTAAATTACCTGGTAGTGCAGAAGTTATTTATTCGATTTATTAAGTAATTGGGTTTATTTGCACTGAAAATTTTGAAATTCATCGTCGAAATGTCACGTCATTTTGAAATTACTGAAAATTTTGTTGGTAAATTTGATTATACTGACATTTGTCAGACCAGTGAATCATTTTGTAACTGACAGCTTAGCGGGTTAACTTTAATTCTTTATCATTTTTTATTTTTGTTTTACATTTTTTTTAAAATAGAACTTATATTTAAGATTGAGTTTTTATTGTTAATTGAGTATATTTTAATATTATTTTATTTACTTATGAATGAAGTTGCCTATATTGATATATCTAAACATTTTGAATTCGACCACCAGATGACCCTAAACTCAATTTGTAAATTTGAATTTATTGTGTTCTTAAAAAAAGTGTATACAAAAAGAAACTGCGTCTTTTGAATAAATTTAGGTTATTTAAAATAAAATACAGAAAAAATATTTAATATTTATTTAAAACATATGTACAAAATTAACGTTTTCTCTTATTAAGTACAGGTAAATAGGATTATTCGCACACCAACTTCTATTATAATCTGGAATACTATGTTATGTGCAAAATATTATAGTAATTTTAATATATGTATAGGTATGTATTTCAATGAACACACACTATATAAATATATACATTTATGCTTTAGATGTATGTAGATACTTATATTTTGTACGATGTAAACAAATATGAACATTATCATTTCTTAGCTCATATGTACATTTTTTTCCTTAAATTAACGAGAACATACATATATTCTAATAAGTATACTTTATTTATGTTAATCTTATTCTTACTTGAGTGTGTTTTCTTGTCTACAAATACTTTAAATTGACTTATTCATTAACAGACATTTTCACAGGTTGAGCAAAATTCAAATTTCCAGCAATCATTTTTAATAACTTCAACCTAAAGGTATTAAATTCTCTATTAAAGTCCGCTTTCTACTATCAATAAAATACGGATATAATATCTACCAGAATTATTAAAAGCATAAAGTTATGGATAGTTAAAACAGAAAGTATTTTGAAGATTGGATTTGTAATGATACCATGTAAAATTATTATATGAAATTATGGTTGCCTGCCAGATTTTTGGAGGAAAATTTAAAAAATATCTCGAGTGTTGAGGCAAATCTATGGAGTGTACAATCAATTATTAACATGATAATAATATATTTCTTATCAAGGTTCACATAAAATTATAAATTTACTCATATGCTATAATGTTGATGACATTATTTACCATTAGTTGTTTTAAGGATTATATTTTGTCAATATAAATTGAAAAACATACAATCGATGAAATCGATGTAAAACCGATTTGCTATACTAGAAAAGTGTAGGTAATTCCGTGGTTCAGTGTTTAAGTTATTAAAGATAATCACAGAAAATTTGGTTTTTGTTGAGGAAATCTGATGTTATACATACAATTAGATAATAGTTAAAATTATTGAATGTTTATAACAATACTGTTTTCTTGCTCTGTTTTTGCCTTGAAATAGCATTTGATTAGGTTAGATATTTGTAATAATTATCTACATATATTAATACTTATTAATATAAATAAAAAATATTTACCTTTGTTATGGGATTTTAATACTGTTAATTGTTTTTTTTTGCAATTTGCTTACGTGAAATCGCTTTTTGATTTCATTATAATACGCAAAAAACGCAGCTCAAAAATTCATCCAGGTATATGTATGAATTTTGGAATACAGCTAATTTTGTTTATAACAGGAGAATTTGTAGTATACAACAATAATAATAAGCACTTACTGTAACTAAATAGACATTCAAAGAAGAAAATAATATTTTCTTTTTGATAGGTAATAAATATAGTTTCATCATTTGATCAAACTTAAAATTAGGTATTTCCATTTTAAACAACTGTGCTTGGAAATTGATATTTTAGTCGAATTAGAAGATTTGCTTTTAAAATTTGTATTTAAATCTATGCTGATTTCTGCTTATTGAGTTCACTTTCAGTTCTTTAATAGTACTTAGCTACGCATAAAAAAATAAAATAATTTGTAATTATTCAGCTTTTCATAAATAAAGTGTCCAGTGCACTATGTGGTTTTGGGTTACTGAGATTACCCGGGTACTTTCTCCCAAGACTGGGTACTTGGTTTTACTCCGTAAGAAAAAACCTTTAATTTTGCAATGTTTGTTTTTTAAAATAAATTAATACGTTTCAAAAGAAACTAAAACTAAATTCTGGGTTTGTCTGTTAAAAGTGTGAATAAGGAAGTCACTTGTAAATATAAATATTATTCTTTCTAGATAAATACGCCATACAAAACAAAATATTATGTTATGTAAATCCCATCAAATTCAAAATATTATTTTTAGTCTTTATTGAATATATTAATACTTCCAATTCCAAGATAATGTTGCTGAGATTAAAAAAAACGACCTTTGAAACCAAAAGCAAAACGCAAAGGCTGTCTTTCTAGTTTAACTTGCGTCAGGTGATAGGTTTCTTTGTATATTTTTTTTAGGAAATATTTTTTAATAACAAATGTGGAAGATAGTTAAAATACTTTTATTATTCATAATACATTTAGTAATCAGAGCTGGGGCCTGTTGCATAAAAGTACAATTACAATTTACAGGTGATATTTTTATTTGACTTATATAATATATTTTTGCAACGCCGATAAGTCAAATTTTGACAGATTGAAAAAAAATATCACCTGTAAATTGTAATTGTACTTTTATGCAACAGGCCCCAGGTCGCTATTTTCTTTTGCTTGCTGTCAAGTTGTGTGATGCCTTGGTATTTCAAATAATCGAGTCCCCGCTGCAATATCAATGTCAATGAGACTACAGGTTTGTTCGAACATGCAGTTTACGAACGGTTCACGATCATGTGAACCAATCAGACAACGCATTCCAGTTCGCGAGAACACGTGATCACGAACCGTTCGCGAACTGCATGTTCGAAGAACCCTAATATTTAAGAGTAATTTTAAAAAATTATGTCTGTTCCCGCAACTTTTAGATCTTTTTCGATTGGAGATAATTGCAATATTTTTGACGGAACATATTTCTATTTTTAGAACTTGTTACATCACCACAAACTGTATTGCGAATGCAAAAAAAAACGTATCAAAAAAATCTTTCGGCAATGGAGAGTTATTAAATAAAATTGATTAATTTATTAACACTCGATATTTTGGAAATATTCGTTTCCTTTCTCAGGAGTATGACAGCCAATTTAAACGAAGGTCTTTTAAAGTTAAATGATGGTAATTAATAATTAAGGCGGTAAAACCACATGAAGGTGATAAAAAATTAGCAAAACAGACGCACATGAGCCGATCAGTAACTTATCCTTTGACCAAATAGTTGCAACAATTTACAAAAACAAAACAACTATTAAAATTCATAACATCCATAATTTGACTCTGTGTGAGTAGTATATATAGGGAAAAAATAAGAAAAAGGTCTTGGTCCTCACAAAATTCTTTAATATATCACACGACCGGTTTCGCTCTAACCGAGTATCTTCAGGTCAGAATCTATAATCAGTTTAAAAATAGTCAAGATTTAAAAAACATACACTGTTGAAAATTTTAACACTTTTTTGACTAATTTAATAGTCAGGAGAGATCCACACTGTTTTCGTGTTATTTTGTCGAGAACTATAGAAGTTTAAATTTGACGAACAAAGATAGTCAAGTATTGTCTATTGCTAAGGGGTTATTTTGTCCAACTAACACGTGGAATTATGATATACTTCTAGTCACATTTTATTTGATCTAGACTAGACAAATTTACTAGCCGTTTAACTAAATGAACCCATACAGCACCTTTCATTGCAATTACATATTAAATACGTAACAATATTGCATTTACATTTCATTTTATTACGTATGAAATATAACGTGTTAAATATGTAATTAATGTAATATGTTTGATGTATTCAAGTGAAAATACATATATAATACATAGCAGGTATATTGCGCATATTATATAAATATATTAAAGATCAAACATGTAGTTGATACATATTGGACAAAATGTATTAATCCGCCATCATTCGTTGGTGCTTGGTGTATTTAGCGTAGTCACCGTAGTATCAAGTAGTATCCAGTAGCGTCATTAACCTAAAAAAACTTGATAGTTATAATCGCCGGTGATCAGATATTAAAATAGTTATTATATATGTGAAAAATAATTTATGTGAGTCAAAGGTTAATTTTGGATTTGTAATGATTAGAATTTCCATACGATTGTAACTGTACAATATTAATGCGTATTTGATTGTGAATGTGTTTTTTTAGGTTAATTTTTCATATTCACATATTTACAGATTTCATTTTATATTAATAATTTACATATCTCAAATTATTGTAGAGAGACTTTTTGAAATTGAAAGGTGGGACAAATCTACAGGATGCAATAAAAAACATTTTCAAAGCATTGATGAAGGATGACATAGTTGGAAAGGAGCTCAAGGAAAAAAAAAACATTTCGAAATTTTAAAACCCTTAATTTAATTATATTAGGTAAGTTGTAAAACGTTCATAGTATTCTATGTATAGTATACTTTTCTATATTTGTAGCTGTTGTTCGATTGCACGATATAAATTCAACCGAAGAAATGATTACAAAACTCATGATTAATTGGATTGCTCAAGTTCCTACACGTCTTCACAGAATTGCGTGAGTAAATTATTATATTTATTTATCTAAATATTAATATTATAAAAATCGAATTATGACGTGCTTTTTTAAATGTAATTTTTATAAAACAGTCCTTCATTGGATTAATTGCATTGTTTTTTATCCAAATAATATTTCAACAAATGTTAAAAGATTTGAAAGATTCCTTGTGATAATATATTAATAGAAACGTCTTCCTTTTTTACCTTTTATATTTCTATAATTAATAATATTACATATATTAAACATCCGATTTCTTGATTGTTTCAGAGACAAAGAGAAAACCCAAACTAATCATACTGTTCAACATCAAGGGTGATGAAGTGATATTAAAATACTACTATAAAATATAACTATAATATATGTACCGTTAAAAATGTTATATCGAAATATGTTTTATAAAAAATATACATGTTACATATATTTTTTATAAAATCTATTAAATATATTAAAAATATATAAGTTAATAAGAAAATAATAAGTTGATATCTTGTTTAGTTTCGGATATATATTTTTTCCAGCAACCAACACAGAGAATCATACTTATCTTTGTTTTTAATTGGTGTTGAAAAAAGATACTCTGTGTAATACTATGTTTGGATAGCCTACAGGAAAACGCTCTGCATGTGTTTGAATAAATAACCTACATACAGAGTGTTCCACATTTATTTTCCCACGTATTTACTCGGAACCTAATGGACACAAAAAGTTGCAATAAAATCCATTAATTGGAACTGGGACGATATGGTATGTAAAATTCTGCCATTATAACACCCTTCGTATAAATAGCCTGTTACTTGCTGGAAAAATTGGGGTACAATTTAAAAAAAACAAAGTGGTAGAGAGGAAAAGCGGCTATTTATACGGGGAGAGTTCTAATGACAGAAGTTTATGTACTATATCGTCCCATTTCCATTGGATTTTACTGCAACTCTTTATCTCCATTAGTTTCCGAGTAAATACGTGGGAAAGTAAATGTGGGACATTCTGTATACAGTTTAGATACGTATTTGCAATATTAGAGATACGTATTAAATATATAATTTACGTATTGAACACGTATCTGGTATGTAAGGTAAATTACGTTTCAGATACGTACCAACCGCGGACATTTATCGGTATTAAATACGTATTTAATACATAATCGATATGAAAAGCTATGTGTCTGCTATGTAGCAATATTTCAAGTTTTATGTATCTGCTATGTATTTGAAGTGTAAAATGCTGTACGGGAATGGATCTATTGGATGATTTAACACCGTTTTCTAAACACAACGTCTTTTTAATATGCAACTCCTATTTCTTAGTGCTATAATATTCTCTCTTTAAGACGTTTTCTCAATTATAAATATACAGAACCACTCATTCAAAAGTTTTGGTTTCAACTAAACGTACTAATTTTAAAATGATTTTTTGAGAACCATTATAAAATTAAGTGAATGTTTATGCTATTTGATTCAAATCTGAACTAATTACGTAAATAGTTGTTCCCAATACATCTTTAAGATGTTGACATTTTTTATGCCCACTGGAATTAACGTTTAATAACACAAGGTTACACTTTGCAGGTCAGTCACATTTGGTGGTTTGTTTGGATATGTTAATACGCAGAAACAAACTCGAAAACAGATACACGTGCAATGCAGGTGGTGCGTATAATGCAATACCGTATTAGATTAGGTGGAGTTTCTATATTTCTATCCGAGGGAAAAATTCTGATTGGTTGATGCTTCTGAATGTCTAGAATAGTAAATCCTCATATCTGAACAAAGAATTCACACCCAATTCTAGTAATTTCTGTTCTACTAAACACATGTAGTCAATTCGTCTGGCAAAGTTTGTAAAAATCAACACTAAAATATTTGACTAGCGCAAAATTAACGCCAACACCGTAATATTTTCAACAGTGTAAGTAAAGTTGGAAAGTGCAATGATAATAATAGTAATAAGTAAAATGTGTAAATAACAGATATTAAAACACTGAATTGAAACAAACGACACTTTAAAATATTTAGAAGACCTTAACACTACTCAGAATATAAACGTTTTTTATTTATTTATTTTTGTTTAAAGATTTTTATATTCTGAGTGTGAAGTGTTAACATCTTCTAAATATTTTAAAGTGTCGTTTGTTGTACGCCCATTGCAAGCGATTTTATAAATGCCCGATCTTTCATTGTGATGAGGTTTATCTTTCGCAGTGCCTAACAGTTTTTAAGTGTATTGCACGAGGTGGAGCAAATGTTCCAATTTGGTTCTTCAAAAATATCGCCTAAACGTTTTGAAATACGAAGGGGAAGCTAATTTAACAAACTTTTTGTTGCGACTTTCTTTTGAAGTTCAAGTCGTGGTATGTCTTACATAGTGTTTATATCGGACTTTTTAGACAGGCTTGTTTAGACGAGGCATGTTTAGGTATAGATCTTTTCTTATTTTGACTTAATTTACTCGGTCTTCGGCTGATAATGATAGTTTAAGTGTTCAAGAAACAAAGTAAAGCCCTAATTGTATTTTTAAAAATCCAGAAATTTAATTTGATATATTAATAGTGATATTGTATATTTGCGTGGGTATATTTTTTACTTTGAGGTCTGTTTAATAGTTACACTGTACTTGGCTAATGCATTTAGAATACTGCTTTTATTCATTTTCATATTTATACAACGCGTAGTTTTTAGTAAACTACTCACAGTGATTTTTAAATTATATCTAACTGTTGGTATGTATACCTAACTGATTTTCAGTTTATACAGGATGTCCCGCCGAACTGGATCATTAGATTTTTCGAACTTCTAGCAGGAATTTGATTTTGAAGCTTGCAGTGTAGTCATGGCCCACTGTGGTCTATTTAAGGAAAATATTTTCAACTTTATAGCACTTTCGGTATACAGGGTGTTGATATCGACTTTCTTATTTTAAATGGAATGGTACAATTTTTATCGGTACAATGAATGTATCGAGTCATTTGCAATTAGTTTACATGAGGGTTCCCTATCCCTGAACTCAACCATTTTTGAGATATTTGCAATTTTGTTGATTTTTTGACGTTAACACTGTTTCAAGTGAAATTAAATAGCTGATGAGGTATCAGATATTTAGTGGTTCTATTAATACCGATGTAAGTACAAAAGACGTAGGTAGAAAGTGTTATGGCAATAATGACCAAATCACATACAGGGTGTTCGAAAACGCATCTCCAATGTGGATACCTTTAAATCAACAAAACGTTTTTATTTCAAATGGAGCATGGTATTTTTTACTACAGCATTGAATGCAGCGTAAAATTCTACATCGTTTGACCTGAGGGTTTGGTATACCTATTTTTTTTTCTATATATTTTTTTTTAAAATGATGCGTTATTTTTTTTGCATTGTTTGGTTCCTGTGCCTGTGATATTTATCATTGGAAGTTTTCCAATTATTAGCAAATTTTATGTACTTGTAATTATAAAATATTAATAAGCTATAATTATTATGCGACAGCAAATTACATGTTAATATTTTTGCCTGCTTATTAAATACATCGAAAATAAGTCAAATTAAAAAAAAACTGAGAAGCTATTATTCTGAAAGAACATTTATATTGGACATTTTCGAAGACTTTATAAGTTTGTTCCTGATTGTTATCTATCTGTATCGCTTAATACCCAGTTTAATATAAAAAACCAAGAGGCTGTATTGTTTTCGGAGACTCCATGTCAGACGGCTCTCCTACAAAGAAAATACCTGGTCTAATAAGTGAACAATATTTGAGATATTATGGGTGTATTTAGGATATCTGCCTTAATTTCCTTTTGCATTTTATTTCTTTGAGGTTTTTATTCATTGCAAATAAGTGTAGGCATCTTGTCATTGTTACATTCTTCTTGAATATAAAATAAGTCTAAAATGTTATTTGTATATGTAACTTTCAATGTTTTTCTTATTTCTTTCGATTTACTATATTTTACTTGTTAGAAGAAAATGTGTGAAGGAGTTGACAGCATTAGGACTTACTATAAAAGATACTGCATAGGTTTATCACTGGGCAATTTGGTAAATTACCAACAATGGATATTACTTGTTTTGTTAGCACATCTCATGGCCTACTAATATCTAATAATATAATTAATGTACGTTCTCTATGACTAACAGATACTACTATTAGTAAGAAACTAGTGAACGTTAGATATCTGAAACATAAATATTTAGATAGGTTAGGCAAATAATGTACAGATGTTTTGTAGGAAAAAACTCATTTTATTTGTTTGAAACTTGGAATTTAGGCATATTTTTAGCAATTTTTTACAAGAAATGCTCTTACTTCAAAAACTATTAAGAATAGGTATACCAAACTCTAATATCAATCGATGTAGAATTTTGCACAGTATTCAATGCTGTAGTAAAACAATACCATGTTCCATTTTAAAGAAAAAAGTTTTGTTAGCTTAAAGATATCCACATTGGAGGCGCGTTTTTGAACACCCTGTATGTGATTCAGTGATTATTGCTATAACACCTTATAGCTACGTCCTTGTATTTACATCGACTTTAGTAAAACCACTAAATATCTGCTATCTCATGAAATATTTGATTTCATTTGAAAGAGTGCAAATGTCAAAAAATCAACGAAAATGAAAATATCTCAAAAACGGTTGAGTATAGGGATAGGGAACCTTCATGTAAACTAGTTGTAAATGACTCGCCAAATTCATTAGACCTATAAAAATTGTACCATTCTATTTAAAATAAGAAAGTTGATATCAGCACCCTGTATACCGAAAGTGCTATAAAGTTGAAAATATTTTCCTTAAATAGATCACAGTAGGCCATGTCTACACTGCAAGTTTCAAAATCAAATTTGTGCTAGAAGTTAAAAAAAATCTAATGTCCCAGTTCGGTGGGGCACCTGTATATATTGATGTGAATATGTGTTATCAGAGTCTTGTTTGCTACATTTTTTTTTTTTGGAACCGTACCGGCTTGTAAACAACGTTTCTAAATCTCTTTCAAACACCTAACTTTATTTTTTTCTCATCAAACTGTTTGCCGGCGACTAAGCTCTTGTTTACGCATTAATACCGTAACGGTAATTAATAAAGCTAAATGGAGAATTGGCGAATACAACACCCATAAACGTTCATACATAAATAACTCCTGCGTACATGTCTTTCTCTTTCTCTCTCTCTCTTCTCTCTCTCTCTCTCTCTCTCTCTCTCTCTTCATTAATACTTAATCAATGCCAGACAATCGATATGAAGCAGTCGGCTTCTCAATTAACGTAGATTAATTGGCCAATAGCGGCGCCGCGTTTAGTAGCCGCGATTCGGCGTTACGCGGCGGATCTTGGGCACTAAGAAGCGGTCGCCTCCGCTCCAGGACTCCGGCACAGGATCGTCGTGGTGGAGACGACGGTGATCAGGACGAAGATGACCAGCAGGAGCCTGTCGAGGACGATGGACATCTGCTTCCATTCCAGTTCAGTCATCTCTCTACGTTCCTGGTCTAGGAGGCGGCTGTCGTTGCGTTCGATGCTCTCGTGGACTTTATTCAGCATGCGTATGATGTGCGTCTCAAAAATATCTGCAAAATAAGATGGATCATGTCAGAAAGCCTGCCAAATATTGCAATCGCTATATAATCCTTAAAGACATGTAGGGTTTTATAATTGGAGCACCTTACGCAGTGCAGTGGTGTTAAAAAGAAATTTGGCCCGTTTTGCGAAATTCATAGAGGACCTTTTTAAGATACCTAATTAAAAATGGCGGATATGACGGATCACCCGTTATTTATAGATGGGAGTTCAGATTTTGGAGAATATTTGTTATACAAACCATTTCAACTGATACGAGTCACCTCAAATAATTCTTTATTTGCTGCGATTTGTATAAAACTCCAAAACCGGTTAATCGTTTTAATGACGGGCCGGACGATTAAAAATCATTCCTGAGGACGCAGCAGTTCCCACCCTTAAAGTGTGAATAGTAAGGATGGCTCTTGTGGCTACTTTACTAGTTTTTCAATTCTTTTTACGGCAGCAGGTATGAAAACGTCATTTTTTTTTCAATGTATGGTGTCCCAGAGGATTAGTGTGTGTAATTGAAAAATTAAAAGCGAAAATTCGTATTCCAATCCTATTTTATTTTTAATCAGAAAGCAAATAGTGCATAATTTGCAACCTGTGTAATAAAACACGATTAGAATAAAATGGCTTCTAATGTGCTTCGTACGTGCTCTCCTGACATTTCGCATTTTTTTGTGGTAACTAAGATAACTATACCTGTTCTTGTCACAGTCACATATCATTTTTAATGTCGTTTTTCTCCACTTTATTTGCTTCTGTTTTCAGCTTTAGACACTTATTGTGTACGGTATTAGCTTACGTTTGTATTGTTTAGAGGAATGTTCTTTAATGGAGTTTACTTTTAGTTTAATCGTCAATTCACAATAAATTGATATGATCTATCCAAGAACGTGTGGAATTAGCGACTTCGTATTATGAGAGGTGTATTGGGAGGTGTGCAAGTTCTACAGCTCGCTTATGCAACGAAAATCATGCAGACCGAAATGTGCGACACAAGTGCACTTTATTTATGAAAATTAAATTATTACAAATCATCCCAACCCCGTGCTCCACCTAAAAAAAGTTACTACACGAGGCTACCTATTCTAAGTACTATATGGGTTCCATAACAATTGAAATGTCCCTCCTCTAACTAAATAATTTCCCTAGGATTCTTAATAACAAAAATATAATACAGTAACCTCGCGACCATATGAATACTACTTTTGAGAATGATGAAATATGTGAAATGTGATTAGTTCACATAATCGCGAGTCTATTGTAAATCAGTCAGCTATCAGTTATTATTAAATGCGCCCATGGAACGACTTTCGTTATCTCCCAGCATTCGCCAAGGACACTGATTATATATAATATACTTATATAAAATCAATGGCCACGGAGTAAGGGAAAACCATGGCAAAAAACTTACTCTGGGAGGATCTGGGAAGAAGTCCCAGACCTTATTACTGATAGCCGCAAATTATTATTATCCTTCTGAGTGCCGAAGAAGCAGTCTCCGCGTCTCGTCAAATTCCGACAGCCTTGCCGTTCTCGCAAGTGCACTGAGAAAAATGAAAATGTTGGCACAACAAAAATTATCATTTTGAACTTTTTTGCATTCACTCAACCAGTTTTCGTTTAAATCAGCACACTTAAATTTTATTGCAAAACAGTAACCTTATTATATATGTTTATATGTTAATTCAAATAATTATTTGCTTCAACCGTCAGTGGTACTACAAAATTAGTTAACTGAATGCATGTGCGGTCGACTTAAACAAACATTTATTTTAATTCAACGTTAAGATTATTAGATGAACCACAAGTTGTAGATTGATTCAAGAACATTAGTGCAACTAATTCTGTGTAATTGACTTCAACATTCCGGTGGTTTGAGCATATTTAAATACAAAAATTTGTTGAGTGAACCAATTATTGGTTGAATCAACACATCTTTTTTTCTCGGTGTACGTACTGGAATTAATCCAAAAATTTACGGAAATCAACTCTGTACATAACAGAGAACAAACATTTTCAACTAAAGCAATTAACCCCCAAACTAATTTTTTTATCTCTGTCTCTTTTGAACCAATCGATTTGAAATTTTGCACTAATAATTTGTTTGGCTATTACTCCCATTTCAAAAATTTTGACGCCGTTGCGACAATTTTAACTAGTTATTAAAAAATTAAAATATTTTAGAAACCCCAGAAAGGGGCTCATCCTCCTGACCACAAACACCGTACTTTTGTTATTTCCATTATGCTCGAAAAATATTTTAGCAAACAAAATCTATGTAAAGTAGATTCGTCTGGAACATGTCTACTGGTATATTTTTCTAAAAATGATTTTAAAACAGGGTTTTTGAATTTTATGAATATTTACAGCAGCAAAAGCGTTGCATAGATCCTTGTAAAAGTTGCCTTTTATAGGTTGGTTCATATTATTAGCATGTTTTTTAGTAGCAACATGTTGGGCAAATGCGATTTTTTAAGACATTGTACATTTACATCGCAAATATTACAATGTACTAAACCATTTTTAAGTAACGAGAAATTATTTTCAAAATCATTAATCCACAAACTGGTAGAACACATTATAATGCAGTAAAGACAGTGAAAATGAAAGCAATGCACTTTCTATAATAAAAACTTGGGTACATCTTGGAAAATAAAACTCAAAACTCTGAAGATAAAAAACTACCTGCTAAGAACTTCATCAAAAAATCAATAAGAACTAAAAATAAACTCTCAAAATAAATTGCAATAGATTTAAACAAGTAAGTATTAAGTAGGATAGATATTATGCTGCTGTGCGTATACGATTATCCTATATTTACGCTGATTTTCTAAATAAAACCCATATACCTAAGTACGTATTGCTGTGGACTGGCACCCCGTTTTTCGCAAATTCAGATATTGTCATGTTTACTACGTTCAGCCTTTGTCAATGTTTCGAGAGGAATTTCACAGATGTAGATTTTATTTTTATATAAGATTTAGTTAAAGAGTTAATTGTTTGATTTATTTAATTTAGTGTTAAGTTTTTTTAAATTAATTTCACTCTTTAAGATATCTTTTATTTGCTCTTGTTGTCAGCGCCTTTTTTGTTAATTTTTGTCGGTGAATTGCACAACTGCGTTGTGCGTGGTATGAAATACGACTGTTCAACTTTGTCACTCAGTTCCTTGGTAAACGCTAGCGTGAGTATCTGATTTTTTAAATTCTTTGCAGCCATTTTTGTTTTACATTTTGATATCGTAATTCGATTCGCGTTATTTGTTTTATTCTGTCCATCAGGGAATTCGCTTTATAATAATTGTTATTATATTGATGTGTACACATTATAGATGTAGGATCATTTATTATTTTTGTTCGGGAAGATATTTTAGTTTAAAGAGTTAAATTTTTAGTTATTCAAGTTTGCTGTTTTATTTATTTTATCAATCACCTCCGTTTTGGGTGAATAGAAGCATTGTGTTTGCTTTTAGTTTTCAATTTTGTAAATTTTTAGTGTTTGTCCATGAAATTACTTTATTTTGTTGAAACCACGTGGATTTGAAACATATAAGGATATCTTCCTGAACAAACTATATCTTTTGCTTTGTATAGGAAATAGCATTGTCCTATTGCAATTTAGAATCACGTGCAGTTTCTAAATTTTAGGCCAGAACCCTCTGTTCACGGTTTTTTTTTCTCTACAAATTGTAATTAACTTGTTTTTTTTTTTCATTTTTTTATATAATAAATTTTTGATTGTTAATTAGCGTCGTTGAGTTAAAAATTCTGTTTTACTTTTAATTAAACCTTTTCAATTTTTGGGGTATTTAAGAAAGTCAGATTTCATGCAACCACATTTTACTTTTCGTGGTTAGATTCAAGTTTTAATTTGCGAGGGTAACTCTGAGGTTAATTGTTTTTTTTTGCGCCCTTTTGAATTTTATCCGTTGAGCTAGCTAATTTTTTTTTTTGTGTCATCTTTAAAATTCGTTTTACATTTTCAATTCAGTTTGTACACAGCAGTATATACACCTGCAACACCGAGATTACACCTAATCCGCTCTCGCTCGGCGCTTGCTCTAGCAACCGCAACGGTATGTGGTGGGGATATGGTGGGCAGAAAAAACCTAAAACCGCCGCGCTTTGATTATGACCTGCATAAAGCCTAACTTTTGTACGAGTTTCTAATTCGATACCAACGGGGGCAATTTTCAGTAGCTTATCCTGTTATACCCTTTCATCGTACACCTGCCTGACAGAAAATAGTAGACAAGCAGCAGAGCCTTTGCAAAATTGTGAATAAAATTCACAAAAAAATCTTTTTCACCATCCGAAACATTCACCAACTGAAACACCAGAATATTTTTCTGATTTTGTACTTAATAAGTATGTGCCTTTGTGATAGTTTTGATGAAAACAATAACTTTTGATACCGCGAAAATTAGAAATTGTATACTTATTTCTGGCGTATTGTTTTAAACGTAATAATTCACAATAATCCTGTAGGTATGGCTTTTTGTTTGTTCGTTTGTTCGTGTGCAAGTTTTATATTTACCATCAATCTTGTTTATGTTGAAACAATGACAACTTCTCAGATTTTCTTTCGAAAATTCCTATTTCTATTTTAACGAATAGAATTTCCTTTGTCGAAAGGGTTTTAAAAGTTTTCGCAATATTCTTTATGTCGCTAATGGCCTTTGTTTTCTTAGAAGTTGAGAAACGTTCTTTCATAAATTCCATAATCATCCTTCCTTGTTAATCCATTCATTAAAAGGAACGATCTTTTGTAGTGTTACTGGCGTTGTTAAAGTTCTTAATTATAAAGAAGATTATGACCTTACAAACTATAATTTTTGCTGAAATGAAAAAAAAAAAACCTAACAAACGTTTTCCTATATTTTTTTTGTATTGTAGTGTTATGAAGAGTGTTTTTTAATGAAACAGCTTGTACATAAAAAGATCTTCTTATTACCAATCTTTAAGGCACTGAGTTGGTTGCACGAGCTAATCTAAAATATGACGTTCTGGAGATCGGCTGACGAGTTAAAGAGAAAAATAACATTTTAGGGTTTTTACAGTTAACAGTTCACCCAGCACCTCCACCAGACTGCTTGCTTGTATTTGTTTGGTTTTTGGGATATAAATAATAAACTGAACACCCTTCAACTATTATATTGCTATTAATTTTGGAAAGTTACCAAGTATTTTACATACTAGCTACCTGCATTTTCCGATTTATGTCTTGGTAGGAATCGTGGCGATCTCTGCTGTCTATTTTGAAGATAATAGCCATCTTCCTTGGGTAATTTATCTTGCCAAGGCCAATGCGTGTCTAATCTGGTACCGGTTTGTGGATTAATTTCCTGAAACAAGAAACCAGTACCGTTAAAAAATGAAATCAGTACTAATGCTGTACTTAATACAAAATGTATTAAATGGGAAACAATGAATTAGTATTCGGAACTATCGCTTGTGGACTTCCCTAAACTGAGTTCTCGAAATCTAGGCAGTTATCGCTATAGTCGTATGTATGTTCAGGGAACCAATTTGGATATATGTACATAAGGGGTAAATACAATTTATTAGGCAGTTCAGAGTTACTTTTTTGAGACGAAAATATTGGTGAAATAAAAATTTAAACCGTTAAATTAACCGTTTTCAAAATAATTCAAAAAAAAGGTTCTTCTTGAATTTCAATGTGTATTATAACTTATTAATGTATTATTTTAAATTTCGAAAACCGGTTTTACACATGTTTAATATAGTTTTTCATTTGGAATTTAAAAACAAAATATTTTTTTAATGTTTCTCCGTGTTTTTCCAAAATTTGTAGTAATTACGTTATATTATTTTTTAAATAATAATAATAATAATAATAATAATAATATATTTCATTTCATTTTGCAAAAAAAAAGATGCATAAAAATGTCAAAAACAGCAAAACAAGTAACAAACAAAAAAGAAACAATGTACACACATGTTAAAAATATATATGAGTCAAAAAAGTGGTGTAATAGGCGTTACAAATTAGGTGCTCTTTTAATTTTTTCTTGTACAATGCATAAGGTAACCCTTTATATTGTCTAGTATATGATTATACATATATCCATATATCTTCCAAGTATTCGCCCTTGCAGCCTGTGCATAAATGATGGCAAAAGGGGGCTACATGAGGAGGAGAATAATTATAATGACTGACATCCAGGCTGACTGCAGTCTCGAACCCTGTAACTAGATCAAAACCAGTTAGAGACTGCAAATAATATTGGTGGATTAAATACTGGGCTTTATAGAGAACACCAAGCTGCTCGCGTGGAAGTAAGAGATTTAATAGGAACGGTACAGTGAGCACCTAGCTTAAGTGCCTGGACTATAGGTGCCCACCCTAACTTTACGGATGAATGAATGAATAGGATAACGTATGGTCATTCGTAGGGTTTGTAAATGGGTTGTATTCAACCAAAAATTTTGGAGGGTAAATATTATTACTATGGTATTTATTTTTTACGATAGGCAATCTACAAGGAGAAGCAACAATTAATTTGTTTAATTTGCCAAGAAGTTAAACCAGTTAAACTCCTATTTATTATCATGTTTAAAATATAAATATATGTTCTCATTATAGTAAAAACGGCATTTTTCACGAATTAAAAAGTTTCTTTTCCCGAAGATGTGATTCTGAACCACTGTGGGCCTCTATTTTAATGACACCGATTATTATTATTGTTCACGGATTCCCTCACTAAAAGTGTAAGCTGCTTCTTTGTAGATAATTATGAAGAAGTCGTTTTGAACAACTTTTTTTTTAATAACATTGGTGCAATGTGACCGAAGAATTACTTTGCCTGAGGCAAAATTGACAAAATTAAAGTAAGCCTAAAGTAAGTTCTGAAATATTTGCATAATTTCATAACCCTTCATTCCGTACGACTTTTCTTAGTAATATTTTGCCATACTTTTAACAGAAAAGCTATTAGGGAGGGAGACACATTTTAGCACCGCACTGTATATCAATTGTATTATACTGTGCACTACGTATATATGAAAATTGCTACGTTAATCTAGAACGGCCTAGTGCATTTATATATCAATAGAATCCTGTCAAAACGTTGCATTGTGAAGAGGTATCATTGTGTTCATTTCACATTGATAAAAACTTGAAAAACATTGTTACTGTACGTAATATTTTTCAACGTGTGTGCTTCCTTGATTGATTGGCTCATCCAATTAAAATTTAGAGTGTATACATAGCAACAAAACTGTAGGCCTCGATTACTTTTTTCTTTTGCATTACACAGTGGATGCGTGTGTGAGGGTACATACAGTGTGTCCCACATCTATTTTCCCACGCATTTCCTCGGAAACTAATAGAGATAAAAAGTTGCAGTAAAATCCAGTGGAAATGAGACGACATTGTACTTCAATTTCTGCCATTTTAACTCACCCCGTATAAATAGCCTTTTTACATACATATTTTTTTTTGATTCAATATCTTATTCTTTTCAAATAATTTGTTCAAACTGTCCATTTTTCATTAGGTAATGTTCACACCTACGAAGAAGCTCTGTTGTACAAGCTCTTCTTATTGTTTCTGGAGAAATATCTTGGCGGGCTTGACATATTTTGTTTTGTAAGTTCAAAAGCCTTTCAGCATAAACAACCTGCTTTAAATATCCCGACAGGAAAAAATCTGTTGAGCGTGAGGGCTACTTAATTGATTCTCTATTTCCAATCCAGTTCTGATGAAACTATGCGTCCAAATACTGACTAATGAGCGAACTATGAGGCGGAGCACCGTCCTGTTGCCACCACATTATTCATCTTTCGACCAAAGGAATATCTTGAAGAATTGGTAATGAATTTCTTAAGAATTCTCTGTACCTTTTCCCCGTAAGAGTACCTTGACAGAAGAAAGGTCCAATTAAATGGCCATTGAATAAGCCACGCCAAACATTTAGGCTCCATATAGTATGAAAGTGTGTCTGCTATACGCAGAGAGAATTCTCGACAGACCAGTAATGGCTGTTGTGTCGGTTGACCACTTCATTATGGGAACGTGACTCATCAATCTACATGATTTTATTAAGGAATTCTGGGTCATTATCAAGTTGCGCCAAAATTTGAGCTATAAAAGATAGTCTATTTTCAAGATCGTTGGGTCGCAAATCTTGAAGTAAATGCACTTTGTATGGATGTTGTTTATTATCTTTAAGGATTGATATTGATGGAAGTTTTACTGATTCCGATCTTTTCAGCAACATTTCTAATTTATGTATGTGGATTAACATGCACTGAAGCTAATGCGTCCACAGAATTTTCCTCATTTTCAATAGGTCGAATAGACTGAACATATGTTCGGCTTGTCTAGCATTTTCTCGACACTCACCGTAGATCCGCAGCATGTCTACATATTCATCAGGGGTCAATAACGAGGGCATTTTTCTGGGATATAATTAATTTTATGAACACTAATCCAAACAAACAGCAACAGATTAATAGAAAAAGCAAAAACAAATAACTTACAACACACATAAATAACAACACAAAGGAAATTTACATGTATGTATGCTATATCAAATCACTTTAACTGACTTGAAACAGCGTTGACTATTTGACAGTTTGAAAAACGTGAGGTTATAGTAGTATGTTATATTTCATGGGAGCGGTACACTTCAGTCCAGCATTTAATGCTCTCATTGCATACATTTTACAACTACTTGAGAACATTTCCTATAATAATAATAAAAAAAATACATACCACTGTAAAAATAAAGTGGGAGAGGGGAGTACAAGGCTATTTATTCGGGGTATGTTATAATGGCAGAATTTGATGTATAATGTTGTCTCATTTCCACTGAATTTTACTGCAACTCCTTATCTCTATTAGTTTCCGAGTAAATGCGTGGAAAATAGATGTGGGACACACTGTATATTCACTCTGAATACCAAAATTTGCCAATATAGAAAGGTTTAATGCCTGATTTCGTAAATGCTAGTTCTCCCATTGAACAATTCTCTTCTCCGGATAACGAGAACCCCTGTTTATCAGTCGCCGGTCTAAATTTAGCATCCTCTGGAGAGTTCAGCGAGACGACCGTCCAAAACTTTCGTTTCAACCGTTCCGTCTGATTAAATATTGAAGGTGGTAATTTTTGTTTTTCGCATTATAACAAAGTCTGAGGGTAGGTCAATATTCACAATGAGATTAGAAGTGGCTTATCGCTAAGAAGCAGAAGTGAAAAGAAGAGTACGATCGGTGAGAAAAGTAATGGCATTATAATAAGGAGCTTTTTGTAAAGTTCATAATCTCTGCAAATAAGGGAAGTATAAGCTTTTGACGTGACTAATGTTTTGGCTTGCATGGAAGTATTATTATCGCAGTAAATATATTCCCGCGTTAGAAAATTTAGTTTTCCTTTAGGTCGCCTGTGGCGCTGTTATTCGAAGTGGGGATGGAGAAATAAGTTATTTCGATAATTGGAACAAAATTAGTTTGACATGTATACGGTTATGGTTATAGTGAGTGTTTCGTTTAGAATATTTGAGTTGTATTAAGTTTTGTGTTAGTTTGTATATTGCCTCTAGTTTTTCTTTTATTTTTAATGTAAGAATATCTCAATTCAGTACTGAAAATAATTGTCTATATTTTTCGACTGAACTAATTTGAAAAAGACTGCTGTACCATCACTGCTTTTCACATTCCAGAAGCCAAATTTAGTTGCAATAGAAGAAGTTGTAAGTATCCACTATTCTCTAGCAGGGAATTCCTCTATAACTACTAAACTGTGGTAGACAGGAAAAAAGAATTTTTACAAATTGTTGTAATATTTTCATTTTTCTATAAAGTAAAATTATCAGGATTTGTACAGGATGTTTCATAACCTCGATACAAGGTCTATTAGGGATGAAGGGGTACAGAACCTCAGGTTTACGCCCTAGCTGAGATGTAGGTTCACCGTGCACCAACAATAAGTTAACACATTTAAATGCTACATCAAATACATCTATTTATTATATGATTAGCGCTAGTTGTTTTCTTATTAGGTTATGTCTCGTTATATCAGAAAATTATGTTTTATTGTAAATTGTGTGTAGTTTGTATGTCTTTCTCTCTACCACGTGATTGTTTTTACAACATTAGCAATTGAGTAGTTTGTCGGAATTTCTAAGTTTCTCCTGTTGCCACTTGGAGCGCCACTGTGCGGCAAACTTAATTTTTATTTTGTTCGTTGAATGATATGGGTTTATTCATGCCTTATTTTATTGCTCGTATTGTTTTTTATAGAAATAATTTAAAGAAACATCTACCCGTTTTTGTATAAGTTAGGTTAGGTTAGGATTGGGGTGGCCTATGGACCGGTTACACTGCGATCTTTTTAGATCTATTGTGATTCCCTTTTTTCCTAGAGGACGCTCTCTAATTTTGTCCTCTTAATTAGGCCTATCATCTTTGAGAGCGGCTTCTTTATGTAGCTACTAGCTGTGTTCTCCTCCCGCAATATTAGAAACTTTGTACTCGCCAGGCCTTCACATTGGCACAGCACATGAACTGGTGTTTCTTCCTCCTCTTGGCAGTATCTGCAGGTTGCATCATCTGCCAGGCTTAGGTTGTACATATGCCTATTCAGTCTACAGTGACCAGTCAGCAGACCTACAATCATTTTGACAGTCTTCCTGTCTTTATTCAGTAGATCTTTCGTGAATTCAGGCCTCTGTTCCTTTAGGAACTTTTTTGCCTGTTTTTGTCCCGGTGATTTTTGCCATCACTCTCTGGACTGATTATGTATCCATTCATTGATGGATTTTTTAATTTGTAATTTGGTGGTGCCGAAAGAGGGGTCGGCTTCAACGAATAACCTTGACGAACTTTGCCTGGCCAGCTCGTCCGCCGCCTGATTTCCTTTCACGCCCGAGTGGCTCGGGATCTAGGCCAAGGTTAATTTCCTTTGGGTGCCCACCTCATTTAGAGCGCTTACACAATCTCAAATCAACTTCGAGTCCACGCTTGCAGAGCTAATCGCTTTAAGTGTGGACTAACTGTCAGAGAAGATAGCGACGCTTTTACCTGGCTCGGTACATCTTTCTATTTCTCGGACACAGTGGTGAATTGCAGCAACCTCAGTTTGGAACACAGTCGTGTCTTTGCTGAAGCTTACCGAAAAGCCTTTTTATACTTCTTAGCGTATATTCCCGCTATAACGCCGTAGTCCGTTTTAGAGCTGTCTGTATACCAGTTTGAGTCCGCTCTTACCGGAGTACCTGTCTCCCAGTCCTTCTTATCTGGTATTATAACCTGACATTTTCTATCTAGATTAAATTTTTGAACCATGGCATCACATGGCATTCCTAAAAGGGGTGCCTCCTTGAGTTCGTCTAATAGTTTTTTATAGTCAGCGCCGTGCGAATTATTTATCGTTACTTGACTATGCAAAAGTCTGTGTACTGTGGACCTTACGGCTCCTTCTATATAAATATGTATTGGTGGCAGGTTCAGAATTACTTCAATTTCGGTGGTAGGTACCGATCTCATCGCCCCCGTGGCGCACAGACACTCCAGCTTCTGCACGCCACCCAGTGCTTTGGCCGCCCCCACTTGCTGCACCTTTGGCCATCATACTAATGCTCCGTACGTTATCATGAGTCTAATTACCCTTTTTTATAACCAACGAGTCATCTTGGGGTTAAGTCCCCAATTCATTCCACACAGCCTCCTGCACCTACCTAGGGCGATGGTGGCTTTGCTGGTCAATTTCTGGATATGTGAATTCCATGTTTGTAGTTTTTGTATAAAGCTCTCTTTAGTTGTAATGTGAAAAATACTTAAAAAAGAAAAATAAAAGTCAAAAAGCTTTCACAATTGATTTGGGCGGTTTACATAAAAAAAAAAAATTATTTATTTGTCAATTCTTTGCTCAATTAAATTAAATACATAATTAAGACCCTTAATATAAATTTCTCTGAGGTATTATTAACTTAGCATTTATTTCTCAACAATTAATTCCTCCAGTGTAGAATTATTAAATTAAAATTAAAAGCGAAAAAGCCATAAAGCTTTTGTTTGATTTTAATGTAGGAGTAAATTATTGAGAGCTAGCTATTTATTGCGACTCATAATTTATATTTTAGGTGTGAAGGATAAAAGATGTCGTAAAATTTTTCATTTACCTTGCGGAAAAAAAAGTATAGAGAAAGCTTTTTACATAATTTGTACTTTTTTTTTGTGTCTGCGACAACATTAGGAATCTTTTACTACCCACATGTCTGGGATTAATATTTAACGCGCTAGGTACTTATTAACCTTTCGCTATAATAATATGTCTGTCTGATTCTAAGATAATTCCCCAGGATATTATCGACTTCCATTTTTCCAATTTTTTTGTTGTTGTATCTGCCTTTAAACCCACGCGAAGCCTGTCTGTAACGTAGAAGTCAAGCAACTCAAGCATATATTTTCTTCCCTAGAGCAGTCATTTATTTGCTCCTTTATTTTGCATATAAATGAAAACATCTTCACTATCAATTTGGTAACCATAAACTTCGACGAATAGTTCTGGCGGGTATGAAAAAGCGCCTCGAAGTATATTTACGATGGAAGTAAATATTACGATCGTAAATTATTTGGGAATCATATCTGGATGTGATGTGTGTGTGTATGTTTGGCGAAATTAGTTTGAAATTGTTTGCGTACAGCAGGAAATAAATTTGTGATAAATGAAAATACCACCGCACTTGTTCAAATATTGCTGCGAATGACTTTCTTGTATCGTTCATTGCATACGGTAATTGATTATTTACCAACGGTAATTAATTCGGTTTTTTTTTGTTTCATCAAACATATTTTTGAGTGATTGTTTTACAAAACATAACGACATAAGACATATATTATTCGAAATTACGTTCCTTCATTTTTGCTTCTTATTTCCCTTATCTAAACCTTAGACCATTGCGCATTGTGTTGATACAACACATCGTTTGCTCCCGTTCTGAGAGTACACAGACACTCGCTGTGAAAAATTAATGAAGTTGTTGTTTGTTAGCTAAGTAAACACGGTTACTTACTTTTGCTACCTCTAATATTTAACGAGAAAGCATCAGCAACAAAGAATATATAAATAATTACAGGTATGCAAAGCAAGCACTTCTTCTAACTCATATAAAGGATGCTTTGCCCAAAATTGTATAAAGTAAGCTCATTTATTTTCTAGTGCTACATTACGTCACTTATTGTTCGCAGGTGCATAAATAAACAATACTAACAGTATATGTATATGTGAGGTCCTAGAGATTGCATTCATGTTTAGAAGCAAACGGAGAAAAAAATATACTTTTCCGCAAAGAAATAGCTATTTTTGAAAAAGATTATGTATGTAATATAAAAAGAGTTTATTTGAATTAAATATAGTATGTATGTATGTATGTATGTAGATGAAGGGTGGTGTTACACTGCGACCTAAAGGATCTATTGTGTCCCCCATTCTTGCTGCTTTACAGCTGGCCTTCCAATCCTATTCCTTTTAAAAAAGTGTAGGATGTCAGAGGGCCCCAGTCTAGGTAAGTCTCCCTCTTCGATTTCACATGCACCCAGGTGCAATGTCCTCGAGTTGCACAGTGCTACGCAGTTTGAGAGGAGGTGGATGGGTGTTTCATCCTGTTCCCCACAAAATCTGCATTCAGGATCTTTTTCCAATCCAAGCTTACTCAGGTGTCCTTTCAATCTACAATGGCCTGAAAGTATTCCTGTTAATATGCGAACATTGTTCTCACTCAGGTTGATGCATTCTGTAAACCTCTTCTGGTTATAAGTTCCCAGAAGAATTTTACTCTGCGTCATTCCCTGGAGATTTTCCCAGTAACTGGATTTTCTCTGCTCCATTTCTATTTTTAGTTTCTTCAGTATTGTACTGCTACTTAACCCGCAAAAGGGTTCAGGCCCTACGAAAGGCATTCCAGCCCCTTTTTTCGCGAGGTTATCCGTTATTTCGTTTCCTTCCACTCCTGTGTGACTCGGAACCCACAGGAGGGTTACTTTATTTCTTTTGTCTAGCTCATTTAGTTTCCCTAGGCATTCCCAGACCATCTTGGAGCTGATTTCATATGAGCTCAGCGCCTTGATGGCTGCTTGACTATCAGACATGATGATAATCTCCTGTTTCCGATAGTTCCTATCCATATTGAACTGAATTAAATATAGTAACATAAGATTGATATTGCTGCTTTTTCTGAAGTGATTAAGATACATCTCCAAAATAATATACAGGGTGAGTTTTTCTTTCTTCATTATTTGTATAGGGATCTCGAAAACCATAAGAGATACACGTTATGTTAAATGGAGAACAGTTTGCGTCTTTATAAGCTTAATCCAGATACACTTTTGTCAATTTGGGAAAATCCATGATTTACTAGATGTTTGCAAAAAATAGAAAAAGCAAAATTTTCTACGCATATACTAGCAAAAACGTTAATATATGCATTAGTACAGAAATTGCCGCAAAGATGACGGTTCTGCTATTTCACTATATTAACTTTATATATTCGGCACAAATTTTCTACATCGCAGACACGGCTGTAAAATATTTATCCATTTACCAGCTATTTACTAGATAAATATTTTATAGGAACAAATTTGTTTCATGTTGTATATCAAATATTTGCATTCGCTTTGCACATTTTTTTGACTAGTTGTATTCGCAATAGGAAGCGAATTGATTTTGTTTTAATATTATGAACAAAAAGATCACAAAAATATTTTTTTTTAACTATCAAAAAATATTAAAAACTATATTGTAAAATTCTTCTTTATTTAATGTAAAGACTTAAAAAAAACCTACTATTTATTGTAATAATTCAAAAATGACTATAAATTTAAAAAGACTAAGTCCTCTCAAAGGTACTTTACTTTTTATATTTTTTTACTGTCACGACAAGAAAAAAGAAAAGAAGTACCTAATTACAGCTAATATATTTTTAACTAAATATTATGGATTCATGTAAATGTTCTAATTCAGCTTGTAAACTTTAGTGCTTGGGCTGTGTCCGTCATATGTTGGATTGTTTAAATCCAAAGTTTTAGCAGTGCTTGTACTGCCATAATCAGAGTAGCTTGGCGATGGAAGTGTAAGTATTTATGTCTCGGGTATAGATTGCTTTTTTTTTAAAAAATTTACAATTACTTGTTCAAAAGTCAATCATCTTTATTTATTAATATTAGTTACTTAGCAAGAATATTTTGTCTTCATTTATTTTATTCTCGGAAAAGAACCTGTTTTGGCAATTCAAAAGAAGTGTTTTCTTACGTCCACAGGCATAGTTGATCTACTACTATTTTTTTTTTATTTACTTGATCAACTAATTTTTTTTTTTTTATCAGCGAAGTATCGCTAAAAACGAGTAGATACTGTTACTACTTTTCCTTTAATTAATTATATTATGAATTCCCAGTAGCGCGATTGATCAACTGAAATTAAATTCATAAAACTTATCTTTATCGTCTCCTTGCACAACTTAAAATTCGATTTGTTGTTTATTGCCACATAGCAAACAACGTCTCATGTTGTTTGAAACTCAATAGAATTTTGTCGCAACTAATTCACTACATTCTCACAAGCACAGGCTAACGCAGGTAATTGTGTTGTTAACTGTTTGTAATTGAAGTTAGTATTCTACTTTACGTGCAGTAAACAGTAACATACAAGTGAACAGTAGTTTTGAAAAAATTAATACCGTGGAATCGGAAAAAATTGATAAACCAAAAACCAAAAAAAAAAACGTTTTAATTTTTTCGCCCGTTAAAGTTAATTTAAAATAGAATCGCATTCTAGGAGAATGCCCGACTTCTGGTTACTAGTACTAAATTTTTATACTTTTCTATTTTTCTAACACTACAGCAGTGTACCCCATTTAGAGCGTGGGTTTCGGTAAAAAAAAGTCTTTCGCCATAGGATCAGAAGCCACGCTAGATTAAAAGGGAAATAAATGACGGCCGAACGGAGAAAAATCGTCGCGCGGGACTACGGGTATTTTAGTTTATCGACAAATGTAGGGAAAACACGAGAAAATTCGCCGAAATTTCGATCGAAACGAACCTCTCCGTTAGAAGTTAGGAGCGCGAACGGCGAGATGGCGTAATCCTTCACTACTCACTTTTATTCGACGGGGCTTAACCCTTGGGAAGTCACAGGCACCTCACAGGCGCGATTTAGCCGGAGACATGCTACGCTATTATCGCGGCGTACCCTCCGCAGGAGCCTAGCAAACGTTAGATACGAAGTTGCCCA
This sequence comes from Protaetia brevitarsis, assembly GCA_004143645.1. NCBI lineage: Eukaryota > Metazoa > Arthropoda > Insecta > Coleoptera > Scarabaeidae > Protaetia > Protaetia brevitarsis. The sequence continues at coordinate 2,012,767 of RXPK01000119.1, forward strand.
GAGAAGCCTGTGGTTTCATGCCTATGAACAGAAAGCTCTTTGGTTCGCAGTCGCGCTAAATAGTATACATTCTTCGCCTGGTCGTTTGGCTGCTTAAAACAGCACACAAACTCTTAAATTATTACAAAGCGGTTCGATTTATGCAGCTACTTTTAAAGAATAATCATTCCTGGTATGTGTATCATATAATTATGCACCTAAGATTTTTTTTTCGTATTTCAGATTGAAGGTTAAATAATCCTATCAGTTCTAGAATAAATGAACGTCAACACGCATTATGACGCCTGCAGTGACTGATAAACGTAAGGAAATGATCCTTTTTAGGTGAATTCGTTGGTTTGTCGTTCTTGCAACCTGCTGCAATAGTGTTAGACAGATATATGTTTGCAATGCATTCTGGAACAAGCAAATATTAGCATACATCCTCAGGTTTGGACCGAGGAATTTTCATTCTTGGCATGAATAAGGATATATGTGTTTTATAATTTAAATTTGTCGACTTGACATTGGAACAACACGACATACTACACCAAGCAATCATCTCTCGCCTCGAAGGGGTTACGATGTGTAAGTACAAACTTCTCTACTATCATTTAATTCAATTAACTGGAATGTTTTGTTTGTTTACAGAAAGTCTTGAAGCAATCAAGTTCTAAAGGCTTCTCCGAGGAAATTATTTAATTTAAATTACTTAAAGAAGGTGAATTAGTATGTAATGTCCATTCACCATTATAGGCAGAACATGTACAATGTGAAATACATCTCTAATATGGATTCTGTTTTGCTTGCGGTCACAAAAAATAACAATTACGGTCCGGTTCACCCTTCAGAACAGCTTCAGTCCGGATTCCTAGTCAAAATACTATTTTTTTTTATGGGGTATTATTTTTGGAAATGTTGATATGATCAACGACGTCGATATCGATATTATTTTCTGTTGTCCTCGTTATGGAAGTGATGCTTTACTTTGTCGTTCTTTTCATTTCTCGTAAAGCAACATTTCGTTTCAAACATTTTCAACTTGTTCAATATTTTTTTCTACTAAAATCATAATTAATAGGAAATTACTGTTTTGCTTCCCAGTTATCTGAATTAATAAAATTAATTTTAATTAAAATTATGTTTACATAATTATACAAACTTTTTTTAATCCATTCAATAATTATTTATTTATCTATTCTCTTTCTATAATTTTATAGCCAAATATTACTATGTATAATTTTTGATGCTACTAAATAACATATATTCATTTACACAATTATTGATAAAACAGCATTTTAAATATGATGATGGAAACGATAAATATGCATGAGTAACATAAAGCCAAGGAAACAGATTCAGATCGAACACTTTTAGTATTTGTGTGATTGGTATTCGTGCATATTTATTTCACTTTTAACATATGAATATCGCTGTTAATTTTGGACATTTTCATTTATATTCAATTTTAGAAATCGACCTGTATTCGTTAGAAATTAAATTGCGTTTGACGGACACCAAGTTGATTTTAAAAGGTGCTCAAAGTTTTATGTTATTAATGATTTTATAAAAAAATCCATAACAAAGAAAAATTACATATTATGATGCTTACTTTTCGACACAGGTTGTATATGTGTGCTTATTTAGGGTGTAAAATTGTAACAGCTATTTTAAAGTTAATTACGTCTGCCTCCGCAGATTTCCTTTTTCAATAAATTTACATGCCCGGCATTATTTGTTTAGGCCAGATTACCTTTTCTCTTTTCTTTTGTTACGCGTTAGTTGTTTGTTATCGAATAAACACAGGGACAAACACGACCGGGTCTATCTAAAGCAGGTCTGAAAAACAAGAGAGGCCTGGTTGACCCGACGACGCGTAACTTTATTCATTAATTCGCGTCTACTCTGTACAGTAATCCTAATAAAGTAAATATTTGCCGCAGATCTTGTGTGTTGTTACATATGTACGTACACACACGACTGTAGTTTTACCAAAAGTTTCCCGGGCCGCTGTGTACCCTACTTTGTAATTCGAATAAATTCAGTTTTGATTATTTTTTTCGTTTCTGGTTGTGTTGGGTAATTTGTTAGGTTGCACGTTTTGCTTTAGGTATTGTATATACATATATATGTTGTTGTTATGTGAGTAAAGAGTGCATTAATATTAAAATTCAATCTGAAAATATGAAGTGAACAACAATAGCATATTTCAAGCAAGGGAGGAAACTTCTCTATTGCACGCCGCGGGCAAATGTAATGTAATTGTCCAAGGCCTGCAATAGCACTTTCCTCGCGTGGTTTGAATACGATTTTTTTTTCCAAGCCAATCCAATTTTAACTAATTTAATGTCTAAATATAATAAAGACATACCTGTGAGTAACTTGATATATAGTGGGCTTAATCTGTCAAATATTTTTTGAAAACTGTCAAGTCAGCGTCATTTTTCAAAAAGTGTTCAATAATAATAAATAAAACTAATTTAATATCATAAATATTTGAAGACACGAGTGGATGAAGGTGTTATGTTACAAAATCAAACTATTTCAGAAATTAAATTTTTTTATGTAATTTTTCTCAAAAGTATTGTAACATAACCCCTTCATATATTTACAAGACTCTAGTTTTCTTGAACTTCTGGAATTTTCGATGGTGTTATGTGAAAAATGCGTACAAGACACCTTGATTCATGCAAAAAAGACAGTTTTTAAAATGCGACATAGCACCTTCATCCACTCGTATCTTCATTTATTATAAACATTTCTATACAATATGTCAAATGATATCACAAACAATGATAATCTATCGTGCACACCACCTGAAATTCGTAAAGAAGCACTTGCACTGTTCTGAATTTATTATATAAATTACTTTTACATGATGTAATTATAGACTGCTTTAATCATGGACGTTGGGGGTGCTTGTAGAACTGACGAATTAACATGAGACACTATCTCTGACGTAGATAACAGAGGTGTTATTATTGTGGTAAATAGTCCCGAAACAAAAACTGGAGTTTCAAGAAATTTTGTACTGGTGGAACTACACTGGATTGCAATTATCCGGAAATATCTACAAATGAGACCTGCAGATCAATCACGATTATTTTTAAGTCTGCGTAATGGTAAAATAACGAAGCAGCCAGTTGGGCATAATACCTTTAGTAGTAAATTTTTAAATTTAGAAAATCCTCATATGTATACGAGTCATTGCTTCCGCAGAACCTCTGCCACTGCACTTGCTTCGCAAGGAGGTGGAGTATTAGATGTAAAACTTAACGGCGATTGGCGATCTTTCAAAGGTTATGTGGAGAATTCCCTTGCAATTAAAAAAAATCCAAAAAACGGAATCACAGCATGAGGTATGCGCCAGCACTTCTACAAATTCCTCGACATCTGTTCCTGCTGATATACCACAAGTTTTTAATAGAACAAACCTATCGGAATTCAATTTACCGATTCAAATTTTAAAAGGGTTCACTATACAAAATGCGATAAACTGCTCTTTCAATGTTAACATAAATGGGTAATCCAATTTCTTGCATTTAATTTTGTTGCAACTACAAGATTGTGTATCCGTTTTGTTTATTTCTGTGTCTATGACTTTTGTAGGTTAAGTTCAATACCTGTAAACCTGAATTAGAAAATGATTATTAATATTTAGGATTTCTTGTTTAAATATACTCACTTCTAAACGACAGGTACCTAATAATGTAGCAATTATCTCATAAATTGATTCAGACTGGGTCGAATGTACTAATTTCATCTCTATCAATAATGTCTCATATTATAAGATGTACAGTTTTATCATGTCAATGTCACACTGTTCCTCCCTAGTGAGGAAAAGTACAACTTTCTTCCCTAAGAAGGAAAAGTAGAACTTTCCTCCCTCAAATGAGGAAAGTGGACACTTTTCTCCCTGCTGGGAAAAAATTATTAAATTAAGCTGATATTATATATAAATATTCTAGTGTGCTTTTGCAAACAACATAATGAGCTAGTGGGTGCTGGTGAAATATGTTTAATTTCACTACTTTTTATTAAAATATAATTTAAAAAAATTGGTGTTCTTTCTTAATATCTCATCTACATGTTTGTGTAATTTCCTCGTTGTTCATAATACAAATATCATTAAAATTGAACTTGGAGAATTTTAATGAACTTAATAAATAAGTTAAAAAATAAAATAATGACATTCCTAATATTATGACGCGCTGCCCTATTCATTGCTAAATTACTAACTCAGTCGATTAATTTTTTGGAGATAGTTTTGCGACCGTGCTAAAAGTAAATTGTGTGGCGCTGATTCTCAAAAAGGACTCGAAGTATCGTCCAGTATCATAAACCTCCTGTTTTTTAGATTGTATGTATACGCAAGACTGATGTGGTTAACAAGTTATTTAGAGAAAAATAACATTATCAGTTACAGGCAATAGTTGTATGTGTATATGTATGTGGATATACCCATGAAACGTCCCCTATATTTACCCCTAAAAGTCCCATTCAATCAACGAAATATAGTACATTTGAAGATATAAGAATTTTACTTTTAACGTCTGTAATGGTTTTATTGTACATCGTGTAGAGATATTTATCTTATTCCTCATTTAAAGGGTACGATTTACCTGCTTACAGCATATGAATCGGAAGGCCGTATTGACTATCAATTACATCGCCATAAGGTAATAGCAAAACGCAATTTTCATTTCAAATTGTTTGTAAAACACAATGAAAAAGGTCAGAATCTGCTCATAATAAATCACACAAAAACCATTAAGATATTTTGTTCAGAATTAAGTTTGGTCACTTGACTGCGGACAGCCTGTAGATAAACTTTATATAATTATGGAAAGCTCGTGGTTGCAGAAACTTCGCTAGAAATACTGAATGGTAAATAAAAAATACGGATATGATGGACCATTTATATATATTATATTTAGACGGATACTTATGATACCATTTATCGTGTATATGTCAGTTGGACTACGCAAAAAGGGAGCTGCGGAGCAAATTCAGGACCAAAACCTGCTATTGGCATAGCGCCTACAGTAGCCAACCAGCAAATCAAATTCTGGGTAAACCAGAAAGTGCTCCAATACTGGAACAAATGTCTTGGTTTGGTGCATGCGAAGGAGTGTATTTTATCTAGTTATGCCAGAACCAAGGAACTGGTAGAACTTGACCGTAACTGACAAGGTGATTGTCTCTGTTTTTACAGGTCACTGTAAACTCAGTAACCATCAACATAGAATCGGACTCTCTAATGAGATTGAATGGCGACTGTGTTTAGAAGACGAAGAGACAGTTGAAATGTTTTCTGCTACTACCCTGCTGCTACAAGAATTAGGTATCTAACCTTCGGAAAGGCTGACTCTTCTCTAGAAGACTTGAAAACAATCTTAATCAGCAAGACACTAAGCTACCTTAAGGGCCTGAATTTGTTGGATGAACTCTAAGATAACTCCGCTCTACAATAGACCTTAGTGGTCGCAATGGACGGGACGAGTAATCGAACCATGCGGATGCTACCTCTTCCTACTAACTAACTAATTAACTAAACAAACAGCATTTACCTTGCAAAATTATCCCACTCATTGGGTATTTATCACTTTCCCCTAAATAACGTAAACGTACCCTAAGTTTTTTTATGCATATTAACACTTTTAAGTGGATAAAATTTCCTGCTTTTTTTTTTAGAGTGAACACTATTTTAGAACAGCCAGCGGCATCGACATTTAAGAAACTGATCTAAACCGATTTGATAGTAACGAGTTTTTTTATATCAGTGCTCACTCGTTATCCATCCATTAATAATAATAAAATAATAATAAACTATATTTGTCCAACAGTGTTACACTATTTACAGGACAACAAATAAACTAAACCGTGTGTACATTAACGTAAAAAGTAAGAATGGTTGCCTAAACAAAATAAAATCATGTATCAATAAGAAAAGTAAACATGGATAGATCATATAAACATAACCTTACAGGAATTAAGCGACCAATGGCAATGTACATAGCTTTTAAAAATAGCTATAATTACAAAGAACTAAGGGTATTTACAAATAAAAATAAGGTAATGCAAAAACGTACTAATCATACAATTTGTTAAAATTTTTCATCATATGAAATACCGGAGACTTAACTAGGTTTTAGCAGTCGGAAGATGTAAGTAATCAGTAGAACGGGTATTGCGTGCGGGAACATTAAAATTAACACAAGCTAGCAAAGATCCCGAATCAACCACGCCTTTAATTAAATTAAACATAAATCTACCACTATATCTGTCCCGCCTATCTGATAAGCTATGAAAGTTATGCTGTGTTGACAACGCGCTATAGTCACTACCGCGACCAGGGTAAGACCATTTAATCTAAAGATAAGTACGTTAAGAAACGCTTTTGTACTCTCTCAATCGCCAACATCTGATGTGTATAATGAGGGTACCAGATGACTGATGCATATTCCAATTTACTTTGAACTAGTGCAAAGTAAACAGATTTAATTGCCTGGAAATTGTTGAAGTTTTGACATGATCTTATTACAAAACCTAATGTTTTAGAAGCTGCTGAGCACATGGTTGTTATATGGTCCGACAATGTCAGACGAGCATCAAATAGCACTCCCAAATCACACACACTATTACTTCTTGTAATAAGTTTCAACGCAACAACATATTGGTGGATGATTGGATTCAAACACCTTGTATATGAAATTACAGAGCATTTTCCCACATTCAATGATATGCTATTCAGTAAACACCAACTCTCAATCAGAAGTAGGTCAGTCTGTAGTTTTATGCAATCGGTAACATTCTCAATAGTACTAAAAAATTTCAGATCATCTGCATAAGCTAATAAATCACAGTTTAAGCTATTCAGCAAATCATTAATATAAATATTAAATAGCAGAGGTCCAAGATGCGACTCTTGGGGTACACCAGATGTCAGTGCGGGCTCGTAGGATGAATATCCATTATAAAAAACGTAAGTACTTCTATTTAACAGGTACGAGTCCATTAGCTTAAGTAGCATCGGTCCAAAACCCATACCATTTAACTAATAGCATTCTATGGTCAATCGAATCAAATGCTTTAGTGAAGTCGGTATAAATAACATCGACCTGCTTACGATTATCTAAAGCTGTTGAAATACATTGAGTAATATTAGCCAAAAATTTATTATAGTAGATCTTCCAGGCATAAAACCATGTTGATGCACCGATAGAAATGGTTTAACACGTGTATAAATTCTGGAATACAGTATCTGTTCTAGCAATTTAGCAAAATTACACAAAATACATATAGGTCTGTAGTTATTGATATTGCATCGATCACCATTCTTAAAAACTGGTATAATTTTACACTTTTTCCATCGGTTAGGGAAAGTGCCATCCATTTAAAGACAAACTTCATATATGTTGAGAATAAGAATTGACTTACTTGAAATTTTGAATTCTTGTGTTGATGAATCGTATCGAACTCCATGAAAATTAACCGTCCAACCCTTATCCAATATTAACTTCTTGAAAACCTTCGGAACTGGAGTCCCTCTAACACCTCTGTGGTAAATATTCAGGGTCACGACTGATAAACCAGACGCAAAAGTCACTAGACATATACTAGTGCCATAATATAAACCTGGAAAGAAGAAATGAAAGATTGTAAAGAGATGGCAAATAAAAGGATTAAATATTGTCAATGCTTTCTGTTAGAATTATGAAGCTGTGTAAATGTACGTAGCTAACATGTCAAATGATTTTCCAAAATTGACCGACTTTCTGCGTGCGTTACGTCGACCTATGCAGTTTCATCTGGCAAATTGTGCGTTAATGTCACCGCAGCGTAACGCGATTTTGATGCCACAATGTAATAAGGTCCATGTGGGAGTCAGTATCGGGTGATAGACTGAAAATTTTCGCTTCGTTTCCCGTATAGCGGCTCCGATGCGGTGACGTAAAATTTAAATTGCCCTACATTTGCGAGTGCTAGTGACGCTAACGTGAGAACTTACTTATAAGCGGTGTTTTTTCGGTGGGAGGCAAGGTTTCTCGTATGGTCATTAAGAATACTGTCATCGAAAGCAGTGCGCTTATGCCAAGCGTTACCTTTTCGCCGGAATCAGATGGAACGTAGAAGACTAAAAGGGCTGAAAATAAAAAGAAATATATATCATAAGACAACTGAGCTATTTGTTCGTTAGGAAAATAACTCAATATATTTATTAGAGCTTTAGGCAAATTATGTCATATAAACGAAATATCAAAGGCAAGAGGTCATTAACGTAAAAATATCTTTACAAAAGTTGCAGAAAAAATGTAGTTTTTATTTTCAAGTGGTGATTAAGCAAATTAAATTAAAAAAATTTAAAATGCTTTTATGCAATCCACTTTACACTAGTTGTTCAAATTTATCGGCGTGTTGTTGAACGCAAAGTCTCGTTCGACATATCCACGAATTGGCATAATTTACTAGGCCTTGGTCTTGCCGTCGAATTGTCGCCGCAGTTGCATCAAAGCAGTTACGATCATCTAAATCAATTATTTCGTTGGTGTATACCATGCTCTTCATAACGTCCTGTAAGCAGAAACCAAGGAGGTTAAGATTGGGTGACCGCGGAGGCCATGAAACAGGACAGCCTCGACCAATCCACTTATTTGTCGCTATCTTCTCTGACAGTTAGTCCACACTTAAAGCGATTAGCTCCACAAGCGTGGACTCTAAGCTGATTTGGGACTGTGTAAGCGCCCTAAATGAGGTGGGCACCCAAAGGAAAGTAACCCTAGCCTGGCTCCCTAGCCACTCGGGCGTGAGAGGAAATGAGGCGGCGGACGAGCTCGCCAGGCGAGGTTCGTCAAGGCCATTCGTTGGAGCCGACCCCTCTTTGGGCACTACCAAATCGCAAATTAAAAAAATCCATCAATGAATAGATACATAATTAGTCCAGAGAATGAAAATCACCGGGACAAAGACAGGCAAAAGAGTTCCTAAAGGAGCAGAGGCCTGAATTCACGAACGATCTACTGAATAAAGACAGGAAGACTGTCAATTGTAGGATTGATTGTAGGTCTGCTGACTGGTCACTGTAGACTGAATACGCATATGTACAACATATGCCTGGCAGATGATGCAACCTGCAGATACTGTCAAGAGGAGGAAGAAACACCAGTTCATGTGCTGTGCCAATGTGAAGGCCTGGCGAGGACAAGGTTTCTAGTAATAGGGGAGGAGAACCCCACTGCTAGTAGCTACATAAAGAAGCCGCTCTCAAAGATGATAGGCCTAATTAAGAGGGCAAAATTAGAGAGGGTCTACTAGGAAAAAGGGGATCACAATAGATCTGAAAAGGTCGCGGTGAAACAAGTCGATAGGCCACCCCAATCCTAATCTAATCTAATCTAATCCACTTATTTCAAACACATTATCGAAATGTTGGAGAACTAAACGATCAAATGCGGCGGTGTGCCATCGCAAAAAAACCACATTTGTCGACGCACATTCAAAAGAACTGCTTCAAATAGTTCTATCGAATGATTTTGTGAAAGCAAGAGATAATCAAATCAATTCAATCGATTTGGCAACACAAGGGGGGCCAATTAGTTATTTGTTGCCCATCAATCCGGCCCAAACGTCTATCGAAAAACTGTGCTGGAAATGATTACGACGAACAGCCCAGACATGAATATTAAGACATTTATGCTATTACGTGTAAACGTTGCTTCATCAGTCGCCAATACAATGGAAGAAAGTTTGGAATTTCTGCATGTTTTTGTAGAAGCCATCGGCAAAATTGTAAACGTGAAGGATGGTCTTCAAGTTGTATAGCCTGTACTTTTTGTACATGATGGAAAGGATACAATTTACAATTGATTCTCGCGTAGTGTTCGTCAGACAATTCAATTTAATATATTATTTGACGAGATATTTTTCGAGTACTAGTAGAAGGATCTCCTTCGAGAAGATTTAAGACTGCTTCGGCATTCAAAATTCGTTGATATCGGCCAGGTTCATGATCCTGACCTTGACGTGTTTGCACGGACTACTAGAACGGTAAATTTTTGTAGAATATGTAGATGTTAACAGACTAGTAAACATAATGCACTTGCAAGTCAAATTACTAAGAATTCAAGAAGAACTTCACGTATTCGAAACATCTGTCATAAATGTATATATTTATATTATTCTACAAACTTGTTTATAAATACACACAAAAAAGTTTTTTATTATTCAATTTTGAATATGTAGGAATATGCTTTGAAAAGGGGGGTGACGTATATGATATGTCTTGTATATACCCCAAGATGTAAGGTGTTTAATACTTTCGCTGATATACAAATTTGCCCTTTGTGTCCTGTTCCTGTGTTAAGCACTTTTTCGCTACACCAATCCAAGCCTCTTCCCTCCAAGAACTAACCTATAACGTTGTTCCACTTTTACACGATCTCCCTCTTGTTCTCCAGTCAAACTGAATGTCCAAACCGCTTTAGTTGTATGTATGCTAATATCAAACAAGTGTTGCACACATTTTTATTGTGACCTAATCATTAATTAGCGTAAGTTAATTAACGGTAAAAGCGTTGCTATCTTTTCTGACAGACAGTGCACACTTAAAGAGATTAGCTCCACAAGCGTGGACTCTAAGCTTATTTGGGACTGCGTAACCGACCTAAATGAGGTGGGCACCCAAAGGAAAATAACCTTGGCCTGGGTCCCTAGCCACTCGGGGGTGACAGGAAATGAGGCGGTGGATTAGCAGGCCAGGCGAGGTTCGTCAAGGTCATTCGTCGGAACCGACCCCTCTTTCGGCACTACCAAATCGCAAATTAAAAAATCCACCAATGAATGGATACATAATCAGTCCAGAGAGTGGTGGCAAAAATCACCGGGACAAAGAGTTCCTAAAGGAGCAGAGGCCTGAATTCACAAGAGATCTACTGAATAAATACAGGAAGACTGTCAAAATGATCGTAGGTCTGCTGACTGGTCACTGTAGACTGAATAGGCATACGTACAACATAGGCCTGGCAGATGACGCAACCTGCAGATACTCCCAAGAGGAGGAAGAAATATCGGTTCATGTGCTGTGACAATGTGAAGGCCTGGCGAGGACAAGGTTTCTAGTATTGGGGGAGGAGAATCCCACAGCTAGTAGCTACATAAAGAAGCCGCTCTCAAAGATGATAGGCTTAATTGAGACGGAAAAATTTGAGAGCGTCCTCTAGCAAAAAAAGTAGATCACAATAGATCTGAACCCCAATCCTAATCTAATCTAATCTAGTTAATTAACGCCTGTTTAGTGGCCTAAAGTCGTCCTAGAATTATTGTTATCCTTTATAGATACATACTGTAATATCAGATCGACAATTCAGCAAATATCTTCACGTTAATAATGAGAGTTTCATCTTAATTCTTATCCAATTATTGTTACACTTATTATAATACACTAGGTTGACCAATAGCATTGGAGATCCTTAGTAAGGTGAAACATATGTGTGCTAATATGAACCTAGTGTTACACACATTTTTAATATGACCTAATATCTCTCTGTTTGGATTTATCTTGTAAAACACATTAAGGTGAAAAAATACCTAATTTAGTAATTAAGTTATTTGAAACAGTATGTATATGTCATTACGTCTCTTAATTCGACATTAATTTTACATTGATTTAATTCCATGACGTTTTTTCACCTGAAGATGATTTACAAGACAAATCGAAAAACAAATATGGATTAGAATTAGAACAATATACGTAGTTACTTATTTTGAATTCGTACATATATTTTTACAAACGTAGGCCAAAAAAATGCGCCCTTTGAAATAAAATGTGCCATTCGCAAAATTAACTATTCTCGGCAAAAGCATTCGAAGAAATATCATTTATAAATATTAAAAACAGTAAAAGCTCTAAGACAGTTCCTTGTGGTACACCTCTTTCACTCCGATTAAATGTTTTCTTGTCTCATTTGTGCCTCCTGCTTAAGCCTAGCTTAAACCAAACATAAGAAACACCTTTTATGCCGTAATTGCATAATGTATCTAAAAAAATAATTTTGGGACACCTAACCCAATGCTTTTGCTAAACCTGGATATAACAATCCTGCTGTTAAGCAATTTTTTCAAATATATCTTAAATTAATTTACCGTATTCTAATACTGCAATAGCAGCGGACTTGCTAAAGAAAAAATCGTGCTGATTGCATATCTTGTGAATTTGAAAAAAAGCAATAAGCTTACCGATGCAGTTGATCAAAATACACGGAAGAATTAGATTGAATACGTAAAACATGGGCCTCCTCTTCAATTTAATAGTATAAGTAATATCTGGATAGGGCTCTATGCAGCAGGAGTAATTAGCGACGTTCTTAACGGCGTGGAAGCTGACCAAATCAAATTCGCCGTTGGCCTGGTAATTGCTGACGTCACCTTCTTCAGTCTGTTTCGCTAACTCCACCTGGAAATAAAAAACAATAATAAATTATTAACATCAATGAAAACTTTCGGAAATAATCACTTCCAAAGAATTCTTTTGTAGCTTTTCTTTTAAGAATTGTTTTTATTGAGACCGTTTTTCTCCACATACATAAAAAACGACCGTCAGATTTCAATAAGAAAACGGGCAATTCCGGTGAAGATTTTCGCTGTAGGTGTCACGATAAATTTAAGTTGCGGATATGGGAGTGAATGCCAAAAGATACCTATGAAAATATGGTGGAGGCGAGGGGTGTGCTTTTATGTTTTCGCGTTCTTTGGAATAATAACAAAAAAATAAGAGAAAGTGTTTGTGTTTATGTGGTCTGAATTGTGCGGAATGAAAGATAAACAATTGAAAAGAACGCTTGAACATATTTTCCTTACTGAAAGCATTGTGTACAATATCGGCGAAAAATTTAAGGAAGAGGTTAAATGATGTTTTCTGTTATATTTTTGCTGAAAGTCTTAATATTAACGTTTTTTTTTTTTATGCTTTCTATGGCAGGGAAAACCATAGAAGGAGTTGTTATTGGTTAAAGTTATATTATCTTAAATTTTGTTTTTCCTACTCACAAACATTTTCATTAATATATATTTGGTCACAGTTACTAAATTATTTGCTGATTTAAATAATATTAAAAAATATATGTGTGTACAATCCAACAAATAATTTGGTTATTAGGTTTATTTAAAACAGCATCAACATATTATTAATTTAACATTGTGTTTACGTTGAAGTAAAAATAAATTTGGCATTTTATTTTCTTATAACAGTTTTCTCTCTCTTCCATAGCAAATAGGTTAGCTACTCATATATAGTACAGAAATTGGCACATAGATAGCGCTTCTTTTATTTCATTCCAGTAACAGAGCATATTTAGCACAAATACGGTAACAAATTCTACATATTAATCTGGTATGTTTACTAGTTAAGACATCTAATAGGAGCTGTGACCATTGTAAGGACCACTCTTCTTTCATTGCGAATCACGGTAGCGCGGTTCAAGAATTGTCTTGCGATGCACCCCGGAATACACGGAGTAAGCGCTTGGCTTTTACAACACCTTAGCCACATATCCTCCTCCATATATGTATGATAGATGTGAAAATATGATTTTTTTGAAATAATTGATTCATTTTTATTTCAGTCAAAGTATAATCTCAGTATTTAGTTAAATAAACGTTTTTTTTAATTTAAATCAAAATACTTTCAAAACATTTGCTCAAACAAATGCCTTGTTAAAACAAGAAAAGATTCGTTAAATTAAATATTCATTTAAGTAAAATATTCGAAATTTGATAAGTTGAAGCATAATTTATATTTGAATTAACTGAAATAATTTGATTAATTTCAATAATATTTTGGTTATTATAACTAAATTATTTCAACAAAATTATTTTGTGTTCTGAAATAAAAATTTGTTTGCTACTATGTAAACGAATAATTTTGTTGATTACGACCAAATTTGATTAACGCAACCAAATCGTTCTTTCTCTGTAGATTAGTAAATTCACTTGAGCAACTATTATCAGGCAGAGAATGAACGCCAATATGATTATCTCTTTAAAAGAAAAAATATGGTTACTGTTACATAGCTTGCTTCTATTCTAAACACATGTTGTACACCTGCTTGTCATTTTGTTCAGTGATTGATCGAAAAACGAACGGATGTGATGCATTTGCGTTTGTGTTCAGTGTCGAAACGGCTATTTTGATTGAGACAAGTTACAAACATTCCTCTCTTTTCAAATCTATACCTGAGCACTAAATTTGAAAAAAATAGAACTTTGAATAACCAAGGAAATACAAATCGCGCAAAGAAATTATTTTTAGAGCAATAGATACATTTTTGTAAGAATTTCACAATATTATGTTGTGTTCCATAATAGGCATTGAAAATTGAACGGATCCAGTAAATGAACATCGTTTCTTTTTTCCGTTTCAGAATGGTTGACTCACTAGACAGATTGTGTTTATTCACTGAAAATTCATTGTTATTAACTAAATTATTTCTTTTCTTAAAGATGAGTGTGTGTGAAAGAAATCTCATCAAGAAATATTGTCGGTTTCGATCCAAAGGGGAAGCAAATCAAAAGTATTTTTCCTCACTGTGAAATAAAAAGGTGCTGAATCTAAGCAATCTCAGCAAACAATCACTTATTGATACTACCATAATTTTTTATGCGTCAAGTTATAATTGAAGCAATTCTAGACAGCGTCTTTGAGGCTGCTAAAAAGAACTTTGTTAACCCAAATTTGATTTATACCTCTGACACCAAATCGAGTGTACAATTTTAACAAAATTTTATCATGAAAAATTAGTTAATCCAACAAAATATTTCTTTATTTCAAATAAATAAATGTTTAAATGAACAAATAATTTATTTCTGTTAAACGAATATTTATTTGTTAATATTTAACTCAATATTTAGTTAGCTTAAATAAATTTTGATTATTTCAAACAAATCGGTTTTCCGTGTATATAGCTGTGAAAATTGAAAAAGTAAAAAAAATATACTTTCTTTCAGATATTACTATTAAAAAAGGCGAAGCACTGGGGATCACAAAACTTAAAAAAGCGCAGAAATGGAGCACCTCCTAAACCGCGAAAGAGACGGTAATTTAAAGGAGGCCAGATACAAAGGAAGATCACCACAAAACAATACAGAAAAAAACTTGAGAAAATGAGTAACCCTCAAGCAGAAAAAAAAGGAGGAAGTGAAAGAAAACAAAGTTAGATAGTTTATAATTTAAAGCTAATTATGTTAATATGAGTTCATCTGTAAATTGGGGAAGAGAAAAAAAAAATTAAAAATTTTATTGAAAAAAATTATTAAATCTTTATTGCAGGAAAACAAATGCTGTGGCATATTTTGGTTTTTAATATTAAACAGGTACACATGATTCAAATTTGGTTGCAGCAGAGGTTTTATGTAGGGTGCAAATGCGTGTGCACTTAACGGGAAGGAAAAAAATTTGTGAGAAAAAATCCCATAGCTGGAGTCCATGATTTTTCGGCAATCTTTAGGAAATAGGAAAAATAAGTGGCCTATCTGACATGAATAAATAGTATGTGAACTCACCCAGCCGAAATCTTTGTTAACCGTTTCTGTTAACAATTGATATGTCAATTGAAGATGTAATTATTGAAAAATTGTCAATAAAATAGTGAGAATCTGGGAGTTTTGTATAATTGGAGTGATAATATACCAGTATATTCGAAATCAATAAAAAGAGGCCTTTCACACCACCTAACAGTATACAGGGTGTTATAATTAAAAAAAAATGCAAGTTGTGCGTATTTGTTTACCAATTATGAGATAATATCAATTTTGTAAATTGTAAAAGGTATCAGGGCAGAAATCCTATAACTTTTGTATTTAAAGTTTTTTTTCTATCTTAAATAATACAGTCTGTAGATTGGGATCAAAATATAAACGGACGGCCTCTAGATATGACCTAGCGATATCAATGAGCGTACGAACAATATAAAATATAACAATAATTTGTTTCAATTTGTGCGAATAAATAAATAATACTATGGATTTACGAAATAAGCCAATTAGTACATGAAACGTACGATCACATGCAGATAATATGTATTTTTTTTTTAAAACGATGTACTACTAATTTCGTAACCTTGATTTGAAGTAAATATTGATTTACACATCGCGAAAAGCGGTGGAGGATCAATATTATTGCGTCTTTTATTTAATACGCTGAAGCGCAAATATTTGCCAGATTAACTTTCGGTTACCCCAATTTTGGCGTATTGGATCTTAGAATAGCAGACCGCTTGCCAAAACAACTTTCCTTCAAGTTATCGGGTTCAGTGTTTGATCGTAACTTTAATTAGCGTGCTATGCGTAGACCAGGAACTTATTATAATCTGCAACGGTGAAACGTAGTACTACTGCGGAAGCGAAATCTATCTTGGTGTAAGTTTATACGTCAACATAAATTTGACTTGCTCCAAAGTTGTTCCGTGCAGGAATAGAAGAATTCTGTCGATCAACTTATCTTATAAGTAACTGGAGATATAATTGCCAGAATGTTCGAATATCAAGCATCAAATCATATCAAATCACATATTATTATTGTAACAGGTAAGATGAAATTACGAAGCGGGGTTGTAAATTGAATCACACGTAATTCTCATTTTTCTTGGCTTCGTATTAATTTATTTTATACATTTAAAACATATTCTATGCCGGCAGTACGGCGGAGAAGGAAGGGTGCATCGTTGCCAATCTTACGAGTCAAGCAGCAATATATTGGTGGGTGACCATTCGGACAACACTTCTCAGCGGCTCGGTGTGTTCCGGCACCCCAAGGCAAGGGCCTATAGTGCTGAGGTATTTACTGACTTGGTTAAAAAAATATTCTTTAAATCTATCAGTTAATTTTCTTTTAGATTGTGCGATATAACAATTTCGCACGAACTGCAATCTATTTTGTAAATACATGATCCAGAGACTCTATCTTTTCTTACTAACAAACGAAGTCACCCACTGGTCATTTTTTGGAGTCTAAGTTGTACCATGAAAGTGATTATGTATCAAACCAGTTAATGTGGCAAAAAAAAAAATCGTTGAAGCCGTTTTCGAGAATATACCAAAAAAAATCAGAGGAGTAAACTCATCTAACCCGTAGGCTTAATTTAATTAAAACCTTACTGCTGTGTCTTCTCAGGATACCTAGTTAGTTTAGTTAGTTTTTAGTTATATATCTGGGTGCCTTATTTGATAGGACACTATCTTGGAATCCGCATTAGTAACAGATCGCTCATAAGGCAAGGCTATCCTAATGGACATGCCGAAGGATATGTGGGAAGTTATTGCTTATGCAGACAGTACGTCAACATCACTATGAAAGGCGCAACAAGCCAGAGCTATTGCCAAACTTATATCCATACAAAGGGTCACAAATACAGTAATCACATCTTCTTCCCCGTCATTAGTACTGGAATCTTTTCTGGACCTACCATCCTTGCACATCGTTGTAGAAAGGAGGCCAGATTAACTGCATTTCGCCTATAGCAGATGGCGAATCAATCGCCACTGTGACCAACAGGCTGCTGAAATCGACGATGATGTGTACTCGACACTGATCTTTGCATACTTCACTACCTCATTTCCCAACAGAGAATAGAGATGCAAGAAGATACTGAGCCTACACTCTGCAGAGCAGAGTGTAAGCGCAGGATATTTTATCGCAGTCCAAGAGTTAGAAGATTAGACAGCACATAACGATCTCTCAGGCTGAAATCTATACCATTGAGATGCGCGAGAGAGATTTCGGGTAAAGATTACAAACACAAATCAATAAAGTCATATGTCAGCGACAGTCAGGCAGGCGATGTTGAAAGCACTAGATGCGCACAAATGCAATTCGAATCTAATTTGGAGTGTAAACATGCTCTAAACACATTGGTATGACTAATAATCTATCCATAATCTGGGAACCTGGGCACTCAGTCATTCTTGGAAATGAGGAAGCAGACATCCTTGCCAAAAAGGAATATTTCAATGACGAGAACCTGTCAGTGGCATAGCACCTATGGTAGCTAACCAGCAAATCAAATTCTGGGCAAATCAGAAAGTGTTCCAGCACTGGAACAACTGTCCCTGGTTTGGTGAATGCGAAGCAATGTATTTCCCCGTCATGCCAGAACCAAAGAACTGCAAAAACTTGATCGTAAAAATGTCAGGTGATTGTTTCTGCTTTTACAGGTCACTGTAAACTCAGAAACACTTACACAGAATCGGGCTCTCTGATAAGACTAAATGCCGACTGTGTTTAGAAGATGAGAAGACAGTTGAGTATTTTTTTTGCGACTGCCATACTGAGAATCAACCGTCTGAAAGGCATTTAGCAAGATTGTGAGTTACCTTAAGGGCCTGAAATTCTCGAATAAACTTTAATACGTTCGCTCTACAACAGGTCCTAGTGATCGCAGTGAATGGGACGACTAATCGAACCATGCGGATGCTATCTCTTACCAAACTAAACTAAACTAAGGATACCTAACGCAAATATCAATAATATGAATGCTCTCAAATATTTATTTCTTGAGATAAAAAAGAAGAAAGAAGTGGTTGTGTAAAGGTATTTGCCACTGGTTCTATGTATACAGAATTCAAAATACTTCCTCTACTCCATACATTTTGAGGTAGGCCGATATATGGATAATTGCCAATCTTGTTAAAGATCTTGCTAATAGAGGAATAAAGATTCGTTACACATTTATCGCTGTTTTTCAGGAATAAAAATTATGTTGCTATTTGGTGAATTCGTATCAATGGTATCATAATGCTCGTAGTCTAGACCTCTCTTTGGACATAAAGCTTCGCTTGAGGATCATGTTTCTTGTCTATTGAGAATAGGACACAGTAGTCTGAAAGTTCTTTATGGAAGAAATTGTTGGAAATTGCAGATTTTAAGAGGGTCCTTTGTTGATCTCTGGTGTTGATTTTAGGTGTCTGCTGCTGCCACTGCCTAGATGCTGTGGTCAGAACCACATGTAGAGCCCATATAGAACGCCTGCTAAAGATTCATTTATGTTTTAAGAAAATATGATAGGATTTCACTTACGTTGAGATGAGCGGGGTGGTTTAAAATGTCAATTAGGGCAGAATTTTACTCTAGTATTTTTTACACAAAATTATTTTTTATAGAAAGCTTAGCTATAATAATAATAATACTGCTTCTTATCCCACTTTTACTAATATTAATTGAACCGTATCTATTTTGTTGATATTTTTTTGCTTTGTATTTTATATAGTAGGTACTTAGTGTGTTCAGGAGGAAGATCAGCAGCTTATTATTAAGTAGCTGATTCTGAAGTTTTTGGTAGCTGAGGTCACTGTAACTTCAATTACTTTTTCAATTCCCTTTATTGTCACTTCTTTAGAATCATATTACTTTGTTATATATTTTGTAATGTAAATAACAAAGTAACACTCAGCCCGATATATAAAAAAAATAAATTTTAAATATAATACTTTAATTAAATTAGTAAAATTAAATATCCTAGTGTTATCCATATTCATTACTTCTTAATTATAAGTATGCCCTCTCATCTGCCAGATGGCATGCGGAGTAAGAACTTCTACTTGAAACAGGCTAGAGGAAGCGCTGGCATTAAAAAAAAATACGAATGGATAATTAACCCATGGTACAAATATATAAGGTATGCTGGATTTAGAAACGAAAATGAGACCGCAGGAACCAAGCGGGTCATCAGGAAACATTTGCCTTGACGTTGTGTTGGTTGTATGTTGATCTGCGTATATATAATTATCGCTTACAGGTAGTGTGATTTATTAGACTTATAAGGACAAAAAAATAGTAGTAATAGTTAATGAAATGTGTGGTAAAAGATTGTAAGACTAGAACATTCTCTCCAGGAATTCATTTGTTCCGATTTCCCGCGGATCACAACTTGACAAATAAGTGGCTAGAAGTTTGTAATCGAAAAGGAATTAATTTCAAATCAGGGTTTAATTAGAAATGTGTATACTTTTAAAACTGGAAGTGTTTTCTATTGCAGAAATCTGAAATTTGGTTTGCATATTGAAAGATTAGAAATACATTTAAATGTTATAGTAGGCAATAAATTCAGTCAAAAATAAAAACAAATATACCTATCGAAGTTGTCAATAAATTTATAAGAACTATTACATAGAATAAGGAATGTAAATCAAACAATTAGTTCGCAAAACTCAACCAAAAAGAAAAAAATTCAAAAATTTCTAAAATAATAAATAAAAATTAAAGAATTTATATGTTGTCTTTATTTACCCCTCCTATCACATATCTGACTAAAACAGCCACCACCAAGATGTAATATTACACATATTCTTAAGTTCTTTAAATACAATTAACTAAAATTTTGAATATCTACCTGTTTACTACTACAAAAAAATGTTTTTATTATTGTTATGAAATAGATAATAATTTTTATTATTTTTATACTCAAAACATATTGTTTCTCTCTTTTTTTACTTTCTCTTACATATCTTACTTTTTATTATATTCACATTTTAAAATAAGCTTATATTTGTTTAACTTAGGATACGTATTGTAAAAAACAATATTTTCATTAAAAGTATATATATATGTGTAAAATTAAATCGGAGGTCGTAGAGTGTTTTTCCTTGTTTATTTATTGATAGAGTAGTATCAAAGTGAATTTAACACCTGCTTGCATGTAAATTACCAACACCATGTTTAATAACTAAGGTTAGAGCGGTTAAAGTAATTTTGTAGTCAAGCGTGCCAGGATTGGGACCATGGAACCACGTGCGTCATCATCACATGATTAAAAGATGCGCCCCAGCATATCTTATATATTTGTACCATGAATTAACCCTTCTTATTCTTCACTACGGCAGTAGATGCTGGAGTAGAATGTTGCTTGAATGTCCTCTACTCCAATATTGGTATTTTACAGTGCTTAGTTTAAATGATGAGTGTGCTTGAGACTCTGGTACATCAGTTATGATCGACTTTGTACCATATAGACAACATTTAAGTTCAAACACATAAGATTTTTAATTATAAAAAAGTTCGAAATGTGAAACCGTGTACCAACAACATAAATAAGCATATAATTATCTCGGGTAAGGTAAATGAGTTGGCATATTAAAAAGCAATTGCGTTTTGAATTAGTAATTTCACTTTTTGCAATAGAAATTCAGCATGGAAAATAAATACGGTTAAAATTGACTTTCAAATTTCCCGTCCAAACAGACGCCCGGATATACCATATCAATGCATTTGCAAATATATATAAAACCATTTTGAAACTAAATTGAAGTAAAATAAATACATTGTAAAAAAAAGAAAATTTGTTCTGTCGGACTGAAAAAATATACTATTGAAATTGTAATATTTAATTTCGATGTGTAGATATCTCACTACTGATCATCTTTACTTTCTGAAGCGAACATTCTGTAGGAAAATGCCCATGAAAAACTCGCCAAATCCAGAGGTTTCCTACGTCCGCTGGATGGTCTGGCTGTTTACTACTACATTTTTTATCCTTTTTATTATTTAAAAGTTAGATGAAAGTAAAACTGATAACGGTACAATTAAATAATATCAATTTATTCAACCGCCACAATTTATACATATTGATTTGCTATTGCTATTATTATTATCATATAATAGGCTGCAGTTTTTTTATATTTTTTTCGTTCCGTTTGCACCATGACCTCAATAAGCTTATAAAGTTGATTAAACAAATAATTTATTGATAGCAGCGTACAAAATATCCAGTGTATTACCTTTGAATGATAATTGAGCACAATGTACCGACGCGGCTGTCATTATTTGGACATCGTTCTAAATACGGCAAGTATTATCGGGTTGCGATATGGTGCTTCCGTTTCCACCATTGTTTCTCACCGTATTATTTCGCAAATTTTGGGAAAATTTCGATAATTATGCCCGTCAGGATGGCGGAAACAATTCCATTACGTTCGGATGGTAAATTGCCGTTGTATTGTTTCTGAACGAGCCGAACGCCCAACAGGAATCGGGAACTGAAGTTTGCCGTGTTCCCCGGGGATTGAAAAATTTGAAAAGGAATAAATTTGCAGGACACGACGCAAAGGAGCAGCGGTAACGTAAAATTTTCAATATCGACAAGTGGCCTTTGTGGTGTTTCCTCTTTTCAACTTTATTTGTTGTTGAATTTATGGAAAGCGGAAATTGAGGTAAAGGGAACGAATCTTTTTTTATATCCAGGGTATTTTTATCGATGTCAGTGCCTAAGTAGCTATGCTGGATTAAATTGAAATTATTTAGAATTAAGTTTTCACACAGAAATAATTAAAGAAAAAATATCAGAGAATTATTGTTTATATATTTTTCTGCGGATAATCGATTTAATGAGTACAACAGCTCAATTTTAGCGGCCTAAAATCGACCGTGTTCACACGTTTCAATCTGAAACAAAATTGTAGGTGTAAATTAACTAAATTTTGCAAATATATTGAGTTTAATATAATAACACTCTCATCCATTACATAGGGCAAGAAGTAAATTAATTTTCAGGTATACGGTCTATATGTTAAGGTCAATTAACGACTCATGTGTTTAATCTCTACATTTTGCAAAAAAAAAAAACATTCTGCTTCTTTAGAAGAGGTAAAATTAGAGTGCAGATAGGAGGTTACTCATTATGATGAACACACGAGGATTACATTTTCCAAAATACAAGAAATAAACTTTAAAATTTTAGTAAAATTTAAAAATGTAACGTTTAAGTCACATGGTAAAACGGACAGACAGCAAAACTTGAAACAGAAGTTACGTTTTTAGGTTTTAAAGTGTTTTGTTTCTTGCATTTCGGAAAGTGTAACTTGAAACATATCCTCCTGTGTTCATCATAATGAGTAGCCTATCTGCACTTTAATTTTACTTCTCCTGAAGGAAAAGACAATGCTTTTGCGAAATATAGGTGAAAAGGGCTTGGAAAGAACTAGCCTGGAAAGAAGGATAATTATATCCACAATTGGTAAGGCTACCATCGAAGCGAAGGCAGGAGGGGGGTGCCTGCAGACCCACGATAACGTATATAGCAATAGTATGGTGGCCAAAGATGCCGAAGGTGGGCGGCCAAAACGCCAAGTGCCGTGTCTGTATACCATAGATACGATAATATTAACCTCCATGCCTGCAATGTAAGTAATTCTAAACCTGCCACCGCTACATATTTACACACAAGGAACTGCCAGGTCCACAACACATACACTTATGCTAGCCAAGCACCGATAAGTAAATCGCACAGCGCTACTACCAAAGCTACTAAATGAACCATTTTGAACCATGGCATCACATGGCATCCCCAATGCGATGCCACGGTTCAACAGTTCAACGCTGATAGGAAATATCTGGTTATAATACCAGATAAAACAAACTAGGAGACAGGCACTTTACTAAGAGCGGGCTCAAACTGGTATACTACGCGGCTCTAAAATGGACTAGGGCGTCGGAGCTGGAATATACACAAATAAGCTTAAGGAGGTTCTTTCGATGAGCTTCGGCAAAGACATAACGGTGTTCCAGGCTGGCGTTACTGCAATTCACCACTGTGTCAGAGGAGAAATAGAAAGATGAACCAAGGCAGGCAAGAGCGTCCCTATCTTTTCTGACAGGCAGTCCACAGCGAAAGCGAGTACTTCTGTAGGTGTGGACTCTAAGCTGAATTCGGACTACGCAAGCGCCATAAATAAGGTGGGCACTCAAAAGGAATTAACATTGGTCTAGGTTCCCAGCTACTCGGAAATGAATCAGGTGACGAGCTGGCCAGGCGGGGTTCGTCAGGGCATTCGTTGGAGCCCTTATTTTGCCATTACCAAACCGCAAATAGTGTAGTGGCAAAAGCCAAAATAATGATATGAAGACTGTCAAAATTATAGTAGGTCTGGTAAATGACAGTACTTGCAGATTCCGCCTAGAGGAGGAAAAAACACCAGTTCATATGCTGTGTTAATGCAACAGTCTGGCGAGGATAAGGTTTCTGGTAATGGCCGAGGAGAATCCAACAGCTAGTAGCTGCACGAAAAAGCCGCTCTGAAGGTTGATAGCCGCACATAGAGCACACGGCATCCAGCATAAAAAATTCGCACGGCTTTGTCCAGAAAATCTCAGAGATTCAAACCTCTCCACACTGACACACTAGTGATCTTTGATGCAGTTTCCTTATTTTCATGGTTCCGGTTCAAGAGGTACTGTACCTCATTAGCAATCAGTTCGCCCGGAGGTGGCTCTGCTTGGCAGTGGAACCAGGAACACTATAACCAGCTTGATGGAGTGACAATGGGTAGCCCGTTGGCTCCGGTGGTCCCAAATTACTACATGGAGTAATTCGAGACCAGGGCACTGGATACATTAAGATACGAACCTACCTGCTGGTTCCGTTATGTGGACGATACGTTTGTTATTTGTATATTTTTAAATTTATATAGTTCACGATGGAGAGGGAAACGGATGGTGGATCCCCCCTTCCTGGACATGTTAGTCAGCAGGAATGGGGATGGAACGCTTGCCCATAGAGTGTATCTGAAACCTACTCTCACGAACCGGTACTTGTACAAGAATTCCAACCATCCACCAGGACAGAATAGGGGAGTCATGAAAACCCAAGAGATCGTGCCGCGCGCATCTGTGAATCTCGGTTTCTGTATCAGGAGCTAGCACATCTAAATCGCGCCTTGCGTTGTGAACGAACCGTACTGAAATAATTCCATAGAACCACAGCTCAATAGCCCGGAAAAGCTTTTCACTGTAGATTCCGGCCGTGAAAGTCTACGCAGCACTTTAGCTCCAGAAATGTTGCGAAATGTTAGGAGAGCATTTGAAGCAAGATTGTACTATTGTATGGAGGTTAATGGCCGCCACTTTGAACATTTAATGAAGCAAAATCCAATACATTTAATTATAATCGCATTTTATTACACAGGTTGCAAATTATGGTACTTATTGCATACTGATTAAAAAATTGCCTTTTTGATACATATTGTCATAAAGACAATTAAAATACTTTTTCATGAATGAGTGGTATAACCATCTTCCCTATTCAAACTTTAAGCTTGATATGGCAATTGACAGGTTTCGAAATTTTATATACACTGGATCAAATAAGTCTTCATACAATCGATAAGATTTGCAATTTACACTTTTAACTTAGTTTATGCCATATATTTCAAGAAAAAAATGTTGCAGAAGGTATTTAGGAAGTTCATAGGCACATGTTTCACACAAAGCAACATTTTAATCTACCAATTACGTATAAAAGAAATATATATAATAAATTCAAACACAAAAAAGTTTTCATACATGTCTAAATAAACACATGGTTTTCCGATTATAATTCGGGGGTTTATATTTTTGAAAAATTTTAGTCCATTTCCAACTTTATAATGTCTAGAAAATAATAATTCACCACTACAGATCTTGAAGCGCTTGGAGGGTGCTGGAATACACCGAGCCGCTGAGAAGTGTTGTTCGAATGGTCACCCACCAACAACCGGTACCGCATATTGCTGCTTGACTCGCAAGATTAGCAATAATGCACCCTTCCTTCTCAGCGGCACTGTCGGCCTGGAAAATTTTATTTAATTTAAATATTGACATTGGCAGCGTTCAGAATAAGTAACTGTTCGCAAGCGGTTTAGGAACTGTTAACAATTGGTCTCAAAAACACAACGCTACATCAATAAGCGGTCGCCATTTTGTGTAGCGGATACAGTTACCGATATGTACACTGAACGCGGCCATTGCACCGTGCGGTGCGATTTTTATTGTATTAAGATGGAGGTACCACAATCAATTCGAAAATTAATTGTTAGTTTAAGACAACATCAGGGGCAGTCGTTAGGAAAAAATAGCAAAAACCATAAATAAACCTCTAAAATAGATACAAAGAGTTACAAACATGTGAAAATAGACAACGTTCGGGTAAGCCCACAAAACTAATGGAGAAAATCCAAGAATAAGTGCGCCTCTTCTGGCACAAATGTTAGAAGATGAATATGGGCTGCAAGTAGTACCTGAAACGGGAAGAAATATTATGCGAAACGCGGGTTTTCACGGGCTAGTTCTCAGGAAAAAACCGTTTATCAGTAAAAATCTGCACATGTGAGGAACTGAAGGTACTTAGGCAGAAATATTTAGGGAGAGATCTATTGGAGCCCTCGAAGGTTCTCAAGTTCCCACTGGGCAAGATACTGGGCTTTATAGAGAACACCAAGCTGCTCGAGTGGAAATAAGAGAATTAAGAGGGGTGGTACAATGAGCACCTAGCTCAAGTCCCCGGACTTTAGGTGCCTACCCTAACTTAATGAATGAATGAATGAATGAATTAATGAATGAATGAATGAAGATGCTTCGTTTTGAATTTGCAAAAATGCATGTCAACAAACCTCTGTCATTTTGGAAGTCGGTAATGTTCAGTAACGAATCGTAATTTAACGTTTTTGTATCAGATGGAAGAGTGATGCTTTACTATAAACTGACTGTATGGAGACTTTTCTGTATTTGAATTGATATCTGTTGATTATAAATGTTTTTTTTTATTTGTAATTAGTAGAATAAAATGTTGCCTTTGTACAAATGATGTACCTGTAGACTTCCTCAATACCTTCTACAATATTTCTTTCTCGATAGATATGACATTAACTAATTTAAAAGCGTAAATTGAAAGTCTTATCGAGTATATGGAGACTTATTTGATCCAGTGTAAATCACAGCTGGTAAAGATTTATTTGAGGTTGCTTGTTTCAATCGAAAAGCCCATGCATGTACCTATTTGAACAGAACTATTTGTTACACATCAGTAAAAACCGTTTTACCTTGTTGCTAGGCTTCTATTTTATGCTGCACGTGCGATATTAAAGTGGTAACGAGTTCTCAATTCAAAATGTGTATGCTGCTGTCAAAATGACGTCGATCGTTCTGAGGTTACGGCCCGTCGCTTTTATCTATATTCAGCGCTGAAAAGCAATTCGCATCGCACCCACGAAGCCATCACGTCGACCGAATATTTCCATTGATTTTCCTCTTGTGTCGTGTCAGTCCCTATATTTGTCACACAGATAACTGATGTCCGAAATTACGCCCAATTAGCGAATTCGCGTACATGAATTTTCCGACCAACTACGAATATCAAATAGGTGCTTATTATTCTCGAGGCCTAAGCCGGCGGTAAGTAGACCTTTTCCGTTTATCTAACGAATGGAGCGACGATTTTAGGAAAATCAGTTGACACTGACGCTTCAGACGTGTCCCGTCGAATGGCGGCGTGAGGTCGAGCGCGTAATTTATGGTTTCATTTCGGTAGTGTACATACGGCGTCGCCAATTTCCATTACGGCTTCGTTAAGTGTAATGGTGTATGGGACGGAGACAAAGCGACGCCACCTTTTCTGGGTATTAAAAAAAAAAGGGCTTAATATTAGGGAGAGAGAGGCGGTGAAATGGCGAGGGTTAAATTCGGCGTATCGTTGTAAAATCGCGCCGATATCCGCGACGCGAACTACGAGAGAGTTGAGATTAATTTTACGGCTTCGGAAGGATTTGCTGTATGGGCTTATAGGTCTTATCGGTTTTATCCGAAATTGGGCGCTTTATTACCCTTTGATAACGCTGAGGAAGCAACACGAGGATCAATAAGCGCTGAGGTAGGGAATTTCGAGTTCCCTTCGCAAGAATATAGTTCCAAAAAAATGAGTTACCTTTGCGAAGAATGATATTCAATTTTCGTAATCTTAATTAGGGTGAACGGAATGAGATCTGGGCATTGAAAGCTACCAATAAAAAATTAAGCATGATGATGTGATTATATCTATCGTGGAGTCATGATACCAAATTCGGCTTTTAGATCTATAATAAACAACGCCGTTAACTTGGAAAGTACCTTGGCTGGAGGTGTTTCCTTACTTCCAGATATTGATTTAAATTTTCGGCTTTAACTATTTTACTAGTTTTCTCTGGATGACTTTTAGAATTAAGCAACAGAAACTATGTTCTTCCTTAACACTGCGTAGGCTTTCACGGCCGGTGTAACTATAACTAACAGCTTCTTGCGGGTTTCGCCGTATGTCAAAACTTTCGCACGACGTTTCGCTGTTCATACTGACAGCTTCTTCACGATAACTGAACTGATTCTCCATGGTCCACATTCTTCTTATATACGCCCCTGGTGCATCCAACCGTGTAGTTTCCGCTCCATTGACCGTGACGGTTCGTAGTAGGCTCTTCCACGTGTTGCTAAGGTGGTACCCTTCTTCTCTGTTAACGGTTTTATTCTTTTCTATTTCTATGGCTTCCCTGATGAGTCTTTTCCCGTAGTTCTTGGTGATAGTTATTACTTTTACATTCTTGAAATCCATTTTGTGTCCGGTGTCGTGCATGTGTTCTGCCACCGCTGATTGCTCGGTCCTTCTTAATCTTGCGTCCCTCTCGTGTCCTTTTATTCTTATGTCGATGGCTCTTCCTGTTTGTCCGACGTAGCACTGTCCGCATTGGCATGTTATCTTGTAGATACCTTCTGTGCGCCCCTTGGGTATCTTATCCTTTGCGGTCGGTAGATACTGGTGGATCGACGTCGCAGTCCCGAAGGGTACTTGTACGTTACGTTTCTTCAAAATTCGGCCTACTTTTTCAGTGACTCCTGCTATGTAAGATAAACACGCCATCCCTCTTTGTGGTTCTGTAGTTTTCTCCAGTGTCGTCTTCTTCTTAGTGGTTCTCCTTATGTCGATGTCAGTGTAACCATTCTTCTTTAGTGCTTTCTCCAAATGTATCTGTTCACTGGTAAGATGTTCGTCACTGATGGTTTCGGCTCTGGATAGTAATGTTTGTATTAATGTCTTCTTCTGCATCGGATGATGGTGAGATCTTGCATGCAGATATCTATCGGTGTGCGTCTTCTTTCTAAATACTGCGTGCTGTAGCATTCCCTCTTTTGTTTTCTTAACCATAACATCCAGGAAAGGGAGATTTCCATTTTGTTCTTTCTCCATGGTAAACGTGATGGCTGGGTGCTGTGAATTTATGTGTTTCAAGAACTGTTATAGTTTTTCTTCTCCGTGTTGCCATATTACAAAAGTATCGTCGACATATCGCAGCCAACACTTGGGTTTCATATCGCTGGAACTTAGGGCTTCTTCTTCAAATGCTTCCATAAACAAGTTGGTTATTACTGGTGATAAAGGGCTTCCCATTGCTGTTCCGTTCTTCTGCTCGTAGTATTTTATTTCATACAAAAAGTATGTCGTGGATAAGCACAGTTTCACTAATGCAATGATGTCTTCTTGTAGTCCAAGTTCTGGAAGTAAGGCCAGTGCGTCCTCCGTGGGTATGTTAGTGAATAGCGATATAATGTCGAAACTTACTAAAATGTCTGTAGGTTCAGTCTTTAGCGTAGAGAGAATATCCACGAAATGTTTCGAATTCTTCACATACGTTGCAGTTTGTCCGGTGTATGGCTTTAGTAGGTTAGCTAAATATTTCGACAAATCGTAAGTCGGTGATCCAATGTTGCTTACAATCGGTCTTAATGGCACTCCTTCTTTATGTATTTTTGGTATTCCATATAGCCTGGGTGGTCTAGCGGCTCTTGGTAGCAATCTGTTCTGCATCTCTTTAGATATCGATGAAATCTTTATGCTCTCCCTTACTGCTTTTGTGATCTTCTCCGTTGGATCTTTTCTTATTTCCTTGTAGGTGTTCTCGTCAAGTGTTCATTCATCTTTTTCCGGTAATCTTCTTTATTTAGTAGTACTGTTGCATTCCCTTTGTCTGCTTTGAAGATAACGATATCTTTTTCAGCTTTCAAATTTGTAAGTGCTGCCTCTTCTTCCCTGGATAGGTTTTCGTTCTTCATTCATATACCGATTTGTATGATATTATTAAATTCTGTTTAAGCTAACTAAGTATTGAGTTAAATATGAGCAAACAAATATTTGGTTAATTCAACCAAATTATTTATTCTTTTAGCCCTTTATTTACTTGAAGTAACGAAATATTTTGTTGGATTAATTAATTTTTCGTGATAAAATTTGGTTGAAATAATTTTGTTGTTCTGACCAAATTGGTTTTTTCGTTTAGTAGTGTTGGGAAAGAAGCTTTCATTATCATTCACGATTGTCTGCTTCGTAATACGACTTCAAACAGTCTATTTCATGAAATGTAATGAAATTACGTTCACTCCAATGGTAATTCACACAAATAATTAAAATTTTCCGATATTATTTTGTAACTTACATGAAAATTATCTATATTTTTTTTAAGCATATATACTGCCTCTGTTTTTCACTGCACAAATGCCTGGAATTTGAATTGTTAAATTTAATGTAATATGAATTGTAATATTTTATTTATTTTCGTATCTTATTTTATTTAAGTAATATTCAACAATTTTATTTAACATTGTAATTACTTTATTTTTCAGAACTAAATAAAAATATGTAAATAAATTTAAAACGTTCAATTCTTATTTGTCTTAATTTAAAAAAAAATTAAAAATATTACATAAATAAAAATAATTAAGGTCATTTGACTGTTTTATTTCATCCGAGCAACCCATGATATCTGCTTTGAATATCTCGACTAACGATCTTTTATCTGCTAGATCCACTTGTTAAAACACCTTTCCGGGTGCTTGCTAACAAATCGTGTAATCAAAGAATATTTTAAAGGAACATAAGCATTTTTCTTTATTAAAACATCTAACACTCTCGTTTTTATATTTTGATAGACTCTTTAATCACAGCTGCGTGTATGGGATTCATATACTATACAAAACAAATTTATTTCTATCAAATACCTATTCAAACTCCCCTGGTAATTTCATAAATTAGTTCATTGAAATGTCTAAACATTATTAAGTAGATTCCGCTAATTCAAACTATTATCTATTTGTTATCTATTATTCAACGGTTAAACTAACTGTGTAAAGGAATCTGTATAATCGGTGCAAATATTTATCGGTAAATTTGAAATTTTCATTTAATCATATTAGAATCGATTTATGCCAATATCAATCTGAATAACAAACAAAAATTGTTATCAAATACTAAAATTACAGTAACAACAGGTTCGTAATCCAATCTTGGTTTATCTAATTTGTTACACGTTTCGATCTTAGGATCATCCTCATGCATAAAAACGTCAAATTTGTTAAATGTAAAACATGATGTGTCAATAAATAATATATAACATGTGCTGAGAGAAAATCTTCGAAACACCAATCTTTTTGTGACTTTGCTTATTATAAATACTAAAATGACGGCGGTTCTTACAGACTCCCAACCCTCAAGATGCAACTAATCGCAAACACATATATAAAAATATACCTAAATTGTTTAAAATTGAATGAAAAATAATTAATGATAATTATAATAATAAAACCTGGGTGCATAAGAACGCCTTATTACAGGTGTGGTTTCAGGTAAACTGCCGGCCAAATTAGACGTATTCGGAGCTCCAACAAGTGGTCAAAGACTTCAGTGACAATCGGGATTCTTCTCAGGATGTTCTCGTAGGAGAATCGTAAAGGTCGATCTGGTGAATGTGGACTTGAACTATCACATAAGTGATGCATTAAGGTATAAAATTCTGAATATGTGGCGTTTTATTTGACGTGATTGTTGAGCAGCGAACGAAACAGCCGTTCTCCCTTGTGCCACAAAAAGAATGCCTCATTTAAACTTTGCTAACAGTTATCTGGCGTCAATTGTTTTCGATGCACAGGTAGTTAACGAAAATTCAAATAGAAGACCATAACCGACACTAAAATACCGTTATTCACCCTAGACGACGGGTAATACACAACATATTACTAAAATATAACATCCCATCGGAACAATATACTGTAATTGTCAAAATTTAACTATAGAATAGAAGAGCAGAGAGTAGGAGCGCTTTCGGGCGCGCTGCTTTAAAATAGAAACATATATATAGCCGTGTCTTCTACCACGTGCCTAACGCCTAATATCGTTTCAACATCGTTATCGGCGCGTATTGTAAGGTCATTTTATGCAAAGTATAAGATCCCTAAACCAAAATTAAAATTTGTCGACTGCGGTATATAAATACTTCAGGTAAGCTTAAACTAACAAGCTAACTACAGCTAATTGTTTTTATAATCATATAAATAGCATTTTGATCTAGTATCGTTTATAATAATGATCATAAATAACAATTTAATATTTGATACTTCGAGTATGCAACCAGACATGCACGCTCCCTTTCAACGACACCTTCATTATGTTTTAAAGCTGTTTTAAATAAGTGTCAAATTAAAATTAAATTAGTTTAAATCTTATCTAAGAAAACTATAGTAATATATATTATCAGACGGGCAATTCCATTGAGACTGCAATAGTGAATAAATAAATAAACAAATATTATATGAAAGAAAACGTAATGCACGTCTTCCTAGAAATAGATTGTGCTTTCGATAACAGTCGGCATGAATCTGTTGAGAAAGTTTTATTCAACAGGGAGGATAGATGGCGTGACCGCCGGATGAATTCCATAGCTACATTCAACCATGTCGGCAGAGGTAAGGCATAAGACCATCTCGGTTAGTACGTTTAGAGTATGCCAGCAAAGGGGAGTTATATTTTATACTTACGTGAACCCTAATAGTAAATGATCTCTTATGAGGGTTGACTGATTGAGGCGTACCTCACCAATGGTATGCTGATAAGATTGTTATACACGCAAGAGACAAATTTAGGAGTACTCTCTGCGTTGTAGTTTAAAGAGGACTCACCTTTACAAGAAGATGGTGTCAGTCAGTGGCACTCAATCTTAACCTCACTAACGGGCAAACATATATTGGAGAACGGCAGTTAAATGCCTATATCCTACACTAGACGGCAAACTCTTCTGGAACAAACGCCCACTTGAAGCAAGCAACAAGGCTAAAAAGGCCCTGATGGTGTGCAGAAACTTTACAGAAAAAAAAAACTGGGGATGCAACTCGAAAAATACAGCATTGGTTGTATACTGCAATAGTGAGACCGATCATAATTTATAGATCAGTAGCTTGGAGCAAAAGAACTAACTTGGCCACCGCAAAAAAATCTCCCTAAAGTACAAAAATTAGCATGCCTATGTATAACTAGAGCTATGATAACCTGTCTAACAGCAGCTATCGAGGCAGTATTTGATCTTACCTCTCTCACATTGTGATGGAGTGGCAAAAGAACCACACTCAGAATGATCAAGGAAAGAACGATTAGACAAAGGTCTGACCAAACCTGAAGCCCGCCTCGAGATGTTAAAAAAAACAACCTTGTGAAAGAATTTACCACAATGCTTAACAACAAGAGTGAGTGGAATCAAATCACCATCCTGAAAATGAATAGAAAAGCCATCAAATGGTACACGGGTGGCTCCAAAAGGGCAGAGGGAACTGGAATAGGAATATATGGGCCTAGAACCAAGTATTTCAAAAAATTTGGGTAAATACTCGAATATCCTCTATTCGAAAAATATCCGCTATTGAAGGATGTATCCAGTTCAATATTGACAGGAATTACCGAAAGCAGGAGATTATCATGATGTCCGATAGTCAAGCATCTATCAAAGCACTGAGATCCCATGAAATCAGCTCCAAGATGGCCTGGGAGTACCTAGCGAGATTAAAAGAGTGAGGCAAAAGGAACAAAGTAACTTCCCTGTGGGCTCCGAGTCACATAGGAGTGAAAGGAAACGAAGAAATAGCGGATAATCTTGAAATTGAAACGCAAAATGGAGTAGAGAAAATTCATTTGTTGGGAGGAGCTCCAGGGAATGAGGCAAGTTAAAACCCTTCTGGGAACCTATATTCAGAAGAGATTTACAGAATGCATCAATCTGAGTAAGAAAGCATTCGCATATTAACAGGAATACTTTCAGGCGATTGTAAACTAAAAGGACATCTGAACAAGTTTGGAGTAGCAAAGGGATCTGAAAGTAGATTTTGCGGTTTATTTTATTGCGTTAAATGTTGAAACTGAAAGTCATTGCTTTCAATACATAGTTGTAACTATACCGTGAAAAGATCACGGTATAGTTTCAATCACTCTCTCCAGTATTTCTGGTGTAATTTCCAACACTGAAGTGTTTATCATTCCCTTACTTCTATAGTCTATACTTTTTCTCTGAGTTAAGATCAGGTGATCTGATATTGGACCATTATGACCAATCCATCATAGATTTGAAAAATATCTGCTCAGCCACTCTCACACATTAACAGCGAAAGATTTATAGTATATTTTCTTCTGTTAACTTCTCATACCCAAATAATAGCCGGGAAACTTGTAATAATATTCACTAAATTTTCATCCAATTTAAGTTAGATGAAGAAACTTTCAAAAATGTACAACCACACGCTATATATTTACTATGATTTTATATACAGTGATGTGGGGAAAAAGAAGGTTCGCTATTTATGTAAACATACTTTACAAGTGAAGTATCCATTACAGGTGAATAGGTTGAAAAATCGAATATATTTGCGACCCGTGTTGTTCATTGTGATCTTCCCTCTTCGCTGAAGAGCTCCGAAGCATCAACCGAGGGAGAGCTGGAAATGATGTTCGTACATAGATCTGCCGAAATGGATGTTAAAAAATTTTATTCCATCCAAACGCAAACCGTCCTGTTCGAGAGGAAGGAGCGAGGAGTAGAGTAATGTTTTCGAGATTTGCGCCAGCGGCAAGCGAGCTGCGGGTTGTCTGATCCTTTTGCGGGAGACGTGTTATTTACCCCGTCGAAGCGGAGTCTACAGGTTTATATTGATTTGGGGGAAATATGGTTATCGTTTTCGTACACGAACATATCTTTCTTTTCTTTTTCATAGGGAATATTAAAATCATTTCGAATGTAACAGCTTTCGTTATGTTGGGAATGTTTAAATTGTATTCCTGTTGAAAGCTTGTGATATAAAACACATTTTAGATTAGCACTAAAGTAAATGTGCCTTTCGGGTATTGTTGGGATGTTGCTTCTTGGCTTGACGATTTGCTGATCATATTGTCAGGTTCTTCAGACTTCTTTTAAAGACTGATGTTGTTCCTTCTTGCTCCTTGTCATATATCCCATTCCTATTTCACTTCGCTAACCCATATCCATCGCATTGTTCGTGGTTTGGCGACTATGCTAATTTTGTATCCATCTTGGCGATTTTTTGGGGCCAAAAATAGCAGATGAAGGGGAATACCGAGTTGATGAATCACGAGATAGACAATATTATGGAGGGAGAAGATATCGTCAGGGTCATAAAAGTTCAGAGACTACGCTGGTTTGGGCATATACAACGAAGAGAGTCTGAGACCCTTATCAGAAAAGCATATGTGTGTGGAAGCCAATGATGGACAGATCGAGAGGCAGACCTAAGGCAAGATGGGATGATCAAGTTCGTCAAGATATAAAGAAGCTTGGGAATTAAGGAATGGGGGAAGGCGGTAATAAATAGAGAAGAATGGACCAGACTAACACAGAAAGCAAAAAGAGACAACAATTTATAGTTGAGACTGACCAACACGATGCCAAGCGGAGTGATTCACCGCAGTCCACAGAATTTGAAGAGCTCCTCGTGGAGGAAGCGAAAAGGAGCGGCTACCATTCGATTTAGAATGTATAAGCCTATTATATATATCTTAGCGATTGATATTGTTGAAATTCTTCATTATCTCGATCGACATGCATATTATCCTCGGGTGATAGTGCATTGTGCTGGCTAATATCTTGACATCCTGGTAGACTATCTGGTAGTTTCCTCGCTGATCTAGATATTCGGCAACTCCAGATTTCTTTGTGTGCCCAAGGCGTGCACCTCTTAAAAGTTCTTCCACTCTACACCGAATGCTCCGTTTGGTTTGGCCGAGTTAGGTCTTTTCACATTCATATTTAGGTTCGTATATGCATCTCGTTTGTAGTTTCGGCAGTACGTCTTTGTTAATAGATAGTAGGCTTTATTTTCATCACTGTATTGAATCACGTTTCTTTTTTCCCAAAGTCCTCCTTTGTCTGTCTCCAGTTAAGTCCAGTTATGCAAGGTAAGCATGCATGTTACACTGAGCGTTGTAGGCCTTCTTCCTTTTTTCTGTTTGCGTAATTTCTTTATACCTTAGTACTGTACTTGTCCTTCTGCATTCATCATTCTTAACACGTATTTCGCTAGGTTTGTGATATTCGTCATTAATTGTGCCTGCTGTCCTCTTACTGTACACCTAGTTTATTTTCGTCGGTGTATTTTCATAGCACGTCCCCATTGCGAATTGATGTTGACATGTTGACTATTGATAAGGAGCAGAAAATCTTTGGGTGTTTGTGATCTATGGGGGCATATTTCGAAGGGGCCATCAACGTATCTGTAACAACATTTTGGTTTTGTCCTATTGGATGCGATGCTTCTTTTTCTAAAACTTCCATAAAGATGCTGGCGATGATAGGGTATCCATTGCAGCGCTGCTCATTTTTTCATAAAATTCTTCATACCATAAGAAGTAAGTGGAGGTTAGGTAGTGCTAAATTAATCATACTTTGTCGTAAGTCTTTTGGTATAAGTTATTGTCCAACGATCTCTAATGTTTCTTATACTGGTATATTGGTGAATGATGTTCCGACGTCGGAGGATATTAATAAATCATCCTTAGCTATTTAATGTTGCTGTAGGAGTTCGATGAAATGTAGTTTGGATGAGTTTTTTTTATATACCATCCCCATGGTGTTTTCGTATTATTGTGCAATTTGTTTTCCGACCTACTTGGCTAACTCGTACATAAGAGAACCACATGTGCAAAGAATCAGAATTATCACAGTGGCGCTGCCTTTATCGGCTCATACTGCGATTAGATTTTCGTTGAGGCGTATATCGTCAAGTGCTTTCTTTTCTTCCTTGGTGATGTTTTTTGTTCATGTGGCAGGTTTCATGTCGTATTGCTTCTGCTTCTTCTGGTGGCAATCTTCGGGGAGTACATTCTACTTGAGTGATAATCTCCTCCCGTATTTTGGTCGCTGCAAATGCGATACTTAGTTCTTGTACTCTGGTTTGTTCTTCTGATAGTTACAGCGTTGACAGGCTCACTATAAGGAATAAAGAAACCAGTACTTGGTCTACAAAGATGCCAAGTTATTAGCCAGGGCTTGTCATTATCAGCCGAAGATAATACCCGAATCCATCGAGATAATAAAGAAAGGACGCAAAATCACCTGGAAACTAGCATTTTGGAGTCGTCACATTGCAAACGATGCAGTTCATCGAAACAGGACGGATATGAATCAGTGAACCAGAACAGAAATGGGATACATAACAAGGAGCAAGAGGTCAACATCAGTCTTTATAAAATTTTTGACAACTCTAACTGTATGATTAAATAAACCCCAAACCAAAGAGCAACAACATATTTACTATGGATTACGGTCGTGAAACCTTCTACTCAACTATTAGTAGTTTTAATCAGGTTTCTGGCAATTATGGAAAAAGATATTGTTTTTAATTTGCTCATTTTCTGGAGAGCCTTAGAGCACCTCAGAATACCAGAAAAACAGCCTCCATACTATATTAAAGATTTTATAGAAAAAACAGTATTTCATTATGACGTAGTATTTTCGTTTTAAGGTTGTTTGAGAGAGTCACTGTCGTTGTTCATTTTCTTTGCACTATTTTCTTAATTTCAAAAATTACTCTTAGAAAAAGACATCGATTGTCGTTAATAAATTTGCACTAATTCTTTTAAATAATGGCAAAGAAATATTTGAAGCAAATTGTGGTTTAACGAGCATATTTCATCCTTATGAAAAAAATACAGCTTTGACTTGGAAACAATCGATATTATTCGCAAAGCAACATTTCTTTGAGAGAGTAATAAATCATATTTGGTCGAATAGCTCTACAATTAATACTCAAATAAAAATTTAATTGATTGTAAGAAACAGAAATATTTAAGCTTTATAAAAAATGTTTTTAGTTTAGTAATTTGTTTATTTGATCGAAATAAATTGTATGTAGATGTACACAGTGTGTCCACTTAAGTTGGAACCATTTAGAAAATTTCTCTTTACATTCACTTTTAGGAAAAAAGTTATTCTTCTTAAAAATGCCACATCTGAAACTTAAAATACAACAATCACGTATCAATTTTTTCAGCCATATACGGGGTATGTTCAAACAAATGTGAATTCTGCGTAAGAGTGAGGTATCTTTATTGCAAATGATATCAAAAATTGTGATAAAGAGAAGTTAATTGGAATTAAAATTATATTTTAATATACAACCGCATTTATCTACCTTAAAATATTAGACTTTGTCATTTATTATGAACTTTATTACTAATTGTAAATTGTAAAATGGCTACCAAAATTAAATCCTTATTTGCTATTGATACCTCCTGACGGTGATCAAACCTGGGAACATGCCCCGGGGTGACAAGTCGAAAAAAATCGGTTTTGTGAAAGAATTTATCTCAAAACTTAGCAGCAAGATCGAGTGGGATCAAACCATCATCCTGATATTAAATAGAACAGCTGTCAAATGGTATACAGATGGCTTCAAAACGACAGGGGAACTGGAATATATTGGACTACAACCAAGTACTTCAAAAGCTTGGGGATATATTCTGGTATCTTCCAGGCGGAAACACACGCAATTGAAAGATGCGTCCGGTTCAATATTAGCGTTAACGTACTGCTGAAAGAAGCAAGCAAATTTATGTCTGATAGTCAAGTAGCCATGGAGGCGCTGAGCTTATACGAAATCCGCTGCAATATGTTTGGAAGCGCTTAGGAAACTTCTTTCTTTCTACTTTCACACAAGAGTGAAAGGAAACAAAATAATAGCCTGGTCTCTTGCGGAATAGGTAGGCGTACAACACTGAAGAAACTGAAAAGTGAAATCGAGTAGAGAAAATTATTGGAAGAATCTCGAGGAAAAGAGGCAAGTCGAACTCTTCTGGAAACCTATAACTAGAAAAGGTTTACAGAATGCATCAGCGTGAGTAAGAATATATTCGCATATTAACAGGATTACTTTCAGACCATTATAACTGAAGCTTGAATTAGCAAAGGAACCTGATTGTAGATTTTGTGGAGAACAGGATGAAACACTCATCCATCCCTTTCAAATTGCATAGGACTATGCAACTCAAAGACGTTCCACCTAGGAGCATGTGAAATTGAAGAGGGAGACTTACCTAACCTGAAGCTTTCTTATATCTTAGATTGTTGGTGGAATGAGTACCGCTTAAGAATTAAATTAGTAAGATTTCAATTAAGAAAGAATCTAATTCTTTATCTATAAAAATTGTGACAATTTATTTTAACAGTAGCGGATTATATTGATATAGAAAAGTACATACTGATGGTGACCATTATAAGTAACATCATTATTAGAATATAATATATAATTAACATTCTGAATTGAAGCTCCTAACAGGTTTCCTATAAGGAACTTTCTCGTGTAGTATCTTTTAAGTGGAGCATGGGTTAGGATGATTTGTAGTTACATACCTTTTCACAAATAAAGTGTGTATAAGGCTTTTTATAGTCTTGTAGAATCAGTCTATGTATATAACATCGCAATCAAGAATTTTGCATATTAATGTTGATAAATGGTTCTGAATAATGCAACGCATCCACCCAATGAGAACAAGTCGGTTACATTTACGTGAATTTAACGTTGTATTGGTTGAAACAACATTAAATTCACGTAAATGTAACCACTTGTTCTCATTGGGCTTACATCATGCGGTTTTTTATTTAAATAGACTGCGGTACCTATTTTTAACTACTACCGACCTGAACTAATAAAAATGCTATCATGGAGCCACTGTTCGCCCAGGTTAACTCTATCTAATGTTTTATCATTGTATATGTGTATATGTAGTTCAAATATTCGAACTTTTTGATAA
Source organism: Protaetia brevitarsis (assembly GCA_004143645.1). NCBI lineage: Eukaryota > Metazoa > Arthropoda > Insecta > Coleoptera > Scarabaeidae > Protaetia > Protaetia brevitarsis. Next base: position 2,052,636 of record RXPK01000119.1, read on the forward strand.
ATATAAATTTGAATACCTCAAATTTAATTATAAATTAGTGCTGTCATAATTCGTCCTATGTGTCTTCACTTTCAATCATATTCGGTTGTGCCCCACTTCAGATCTTATCCCTTAACTCACCTTACAAGACCTCAACAAGGTTTTTACCAGCCTGAACTTCCCACTTCTGAACATTTTATAACGTATGTACGTATGTGTCGTTGCAAACTCTAAACAAACAAGTTGAACGTACAACATCGTATTCCGCAAACTACATCGAGCAGTACTTTTTCGAACACTTCATTCGACGGTGCAGCTTTGACCGACAGCCAGGAATTTCAAACAGTCGTCCGTGACTAGAATCGCGCGTCGTTGTTCCCTCCTATTTTTTGAAAGTCCAATCCCTTCTGTATCCCTCAGACAGTCGACAAACAGATTGCGTTAACGCAACCTTGCGGAAGCATCGCAGTTTTAAAAGTCCGAAGTAACTGGATTTCCGACTTCGACACCATCGCTCTCGTCACTCTGATAGGGAATTCCGGGTATTTCCGGCGTTTTTTACGCGTAATTTGATCAGGGACTATTAGTCTCCGCTTTTTCTCGCGAACGAAAGGGTTTCACGCTGGTTTGATAGCGTTTCCTCGTGTTGTTGCACACTTTCTTTTAAAATGATCTTCAGGATTCCCTTAATGTACAACCTATTACAATAGCTATTAATTCACATACCTATTCACTTTTATAAGTAATATTGATTTGGTAGATATTGTAAGGATACAGTTGGATTTTCGGTTCGACGGGCCACCATCTTGGTCATGGTATTCTGGTCGGGAATCGTCGTAGGAAAATTTTATAGGAAATTCTTAACAATTTTATAGGTGTATTAAGGATTTAAAATGCATAAACAAAACAACATCAGTAATTACCGCCCAATTTCAATTCTGTCGAATTTTTCTAAGATTTTTGAGACCGCGCTCCACAAATATATCTACCCAGCAGTAGCGAATTACATTTCCAATACTCAGCATGGCTTCATGAACAAGAGATCGACTGTAACCAATCTGGGAAATTTTGTACAATACCTTTCGGAGACCTTGGATGCACAAGGACAGGTTGACGCCATCTACATGGATATGTCAAAGGCTTTTGACAGGATTGACCATGGTATCTTGTTAGATAAACTGCGTCGTTTTGGATTTGGCAATTCTCTGATCAACCTGACTAATGCTTATTTAACTGGACGTGAATTTTTTGTATCCTACAATGGCTACTATTCTGCAAATAGATTGATTACGTCGGGAGTGCCACAGGGTTCCAACTTGGGTCCGTTACTCTTCTTGCTATTTGTCAACGATGTCTCTACTATCGTGGATTGTCAGCTACTGATGTTCGCAAATGATATTAAAATATTTTCATCCATAACATCCAGCCAGGATTGCTTGAAATTGCAGGCGGATCTATGCAGGTGTATGCAAAATAGACTGGATTTGAATGTATCAAAATGTAAAATCCTAACTTTTACTCGAGGAAAATCCACCATCTTACACAATTACACCATAGGATTGGAGACGCTGATGCGGTGCACTAAAACCAAAGATTTGGGAGTGGTATTCGATACTCAATTGAGTTTTAATGACCATGTACGGAGATTGTATCTTCAGCTACGAGAAGCCTGGGTTTTATTCTGCGCAATACAAAAATGTTCACCAACATATATGCTTTGAAAACGTTATATTTTTCTTTGGTACGTACTAGAGTATGCTGCCATCATATGGAGCCCATACTACAATGTGCACATAAGCGCAATTGAAAACGTACAAAGACGCTTTCTCAAATATCTGTGGTTTAAAACATACAATATTTACCCATACAGAGGTTTTGCCTTTTCTATAGCGCCGCTGGAGTTAAGACATAGTAATACTTGTCTTTCTTTTTTGTACAAAATCCTTCATAATGAAGTCGACGCTCCGTACTTGCTGAGTAAATTGGCCTTCATCGTACCGCGATCGTCCGCTAGAAACGTCCCAACATTCTACACATTTGCAGCCCGTACCAACCTAACCCGTACCTTCAGTTCGCCAGTCTTTCGAATGTGTAATAGTTACAACCGTGTATGCTCTGAGTGTGATATATTTAATTGTTCCCTAAAACAGTTGTTAGACGTTAATATGAACAGCTTCGTATAATGTTTCTTTCTTCTAAGTATATATCTTCATGAATTTCAATTTATTAACTTTATATATATTTTTTACCGTTTCATATGTTTTACACGTGAATTTAACATGATTTAATTTGATTTAATATATATGTACATTCCTTTATGTTAATTTTTATTTTAATTTTCATTTGTTTTTTAAATGTAGACAAATTGAAGGTTTTAATTTCTTCAGGAATTCTATTATAGACATTGCTAATCTTATAAGGAAATGAGCGTTCGAACAAAGTTGTAGAATGGACAGGAGGAGTCAACGTACCCTTAAACCGAATATTCAAGGTGTGGACTAATCTAATTCTTCTAAACAAGTTTTTAGGCTCCTTGTTCAGAATAATTTTATGATACAATGTAGCAGCGCGCAAAAGTCGACGACCACAGATATCAAGCCAACCAACGTCCCGCAACCTGTGGGAAACGCGGCCGAACTTTCTAATCCTAAATATCAGACACAAACAGGAATTCTGCACGCGTTGAATGCGAGCAGAATTAGCAATCGTGGGACATGGACCATATACAGAACTACAGTAATTAAAACCTTCACCTTTCAATTACTTCTTCATTCGGTTTCGAAACCTGTTCTAAATGACTCTAAATTAGATTCCATACTTTTGATTCCATAGCAATATATGATTATGGTGGAATCAGATGATGAATAGCCTCTATTTTGAGTGGATATTGTATTTCCCTCTCAGACACAGGTTCAAACTATTGTTACTACCACACAAAAAGCAGATTTCGACTTATCGCATATCGTATGAATGCAAAGATCTGGTTTTGTTTTTAAAGGATAACCCAATCCAAACCTCATCACCATCACTATTATTGCCCCAAAAAAAACTAATCATGTACTTGACCAAACCGAGATTCGAACACACGACCCGCGGTGTTCACAAAAGCCCACTTGTTAATGGAGACATGTCTTACGAAAGCATTTCAGATAAAATTGATTTCTAAAAGGATGGAACTTCACCATATATGCCGACGATATTAGTGGCAATAACATCTATCTACATGGGACAGCAAAATAGTGTTAATTCTTTATTAATAGCTGTACACCTATAGCTTTCCAGTAATAATTAGGTCGTACTTTACAATGTTTAAGCTTTTCTTTTCGAGATTATATTTAACAAGATTAATAAACACTTCAAGACATAGAGAAAGTAAGTGATTATGTATTGTTACCATAAAAGTAGATTTCAGATATGTCTTGCAGCTATATTTATTAATTTCTCATTATATGTAATTCTAGAGACCGGATTATATGCAAAGTGTATATATTTTATTTTTTGCATATCTTTAATTATAGTCTATATGTAGACGTATTACACTAATTGAAGTTAATTAGCACTAATTAGTGATTGCATATATTGCATATTTAGGCATTTCTATGCATATTTAAGCTTTTTCTTATCCTTTCTATTAGTAAAAATTCCTAGTAATTCCTAATGTAGATCGACAACCGACAATTCTCAGAACGATAAATCTTTTACATTGGTTTCTCTAATACTTTTTCCAAGAACTGCACGTGTTTAATTTCGCCTAGCAGAAGGGATGTGGTAAATACGTTTTATTATTATTAATTCCCAAATAAACTATTCATTCATTTAATATCTTTGAGCGAAACAGCATGTAATTGTGTTACGTTTTTAAATGCTGTGTGTACATACAATGAGTATAGCGAACAAAATTTCTTTATGGATTAAGCCATATCCTGAACTGGTAAAGGATGGCGACCAAATATTTTGTCGAGCCTGCAGTAAACTGGTAAGTTTAATTTTACTAAAAGCTTTGCAATCGTTTTTAAAATCTTTAACTTTTGATATAAAATGACGATTGTTGTTGTAGATGTCTTCTGAGAGAAAATACCTGATTGATCAACACGCTAAAACTCCATCACATATTGGAAAATGTGAAAAACTAAAGCGATCCGCATGTGTGCAGCAATCTATACGTCAATGTGTAGCATCAACTTCACGAAACTCAGAACAAGAAGAATATAATACGGATCTGGTATACGCATTAATTTCGTCTAACATACCATTAGCAAGATTAAACAATGTTAATTTGAAACCATTTCTGCAAAAATATTACAAACATAATATACCTGACGAAAGTATCTTACGAAAAATTATGTCACATCTTGTAATTCTGCATTGCTCTAGAAAACTGTAAAATGATAGTAACATCAACAGAATTGCTACAAAACCTTTTGTATATTAAGTCAAATTATAACTTTGTTTCAAGTTCCATTCGTAAACTAGAAACGCAAGGGATGTCACCCTCGGAATCACTCGAAATAGTAGACGAATTTGATATGCTATGTAAGAAGGTTAAGGGTACAATAGGTAATTCTATATACGATAAATTTAAAAAAGTGATAAATAAAAATGCGGGGTATTTGAAATTGAAGAAAGTTAAAAAAATTGTGCAAGGTGAAACAGTAAACGATTTCGACTTTAATTTTAGTTTAGAATGTCTTGCAAAGTTAAAAAATGCACCAATTACATCTGTGGATGTTGAAAGAGGCTTTTCTATTTCGAAACATATGTATTCTGAGAGAAGACAAAACTTTCTTTTACACAATTTTAAAAGATTTAATCATAAATTGTTTTAGAAATATGTTGTGAAAAAAATTTTGTGCAATAAAGTTAATATTTAAATTTCTGCTGTTATTTGTTTTATGTAAAAATTTTGCATATTGTCGCAATTTTTTTGCATATATACCCCAGGTTTATGCATATTTTCTTAAAAATAGATGCATATATATGCGCATATATTCCAGTTTTTCTTTGCATATAATGCGGTCCCTAGTAATTACAACACCTACTCATACAAAATGAAGAAAGATAGGGGCACAAGACTGTGAATCAAACTATGGGCAAAGTGAGCAAAAACGTCAGACAAAAAAAAATACGGCGTTATATGAAAATTTTCATAACATTTTGTTTACAAATCTTTTTAACTCAATGCGAAACATTTCAAACTTTAATATATTTTTTTTCCTATTGAAAGGGATCGAAAAATAAAAAAGAAGAGAAAGAGCTTGAAATCCCAAGTACACAAGAAAAGAGATTTTACGCTTAAACGAATGTCACGACAGTACAAACGTAAATATCGATTTCTGGCCATAAAATGATCCAAAAGCGACCGTCGCATCGTATGGGAGGAAACCGATACATAAAACACATATCGACTCGATATAAGAGCGTCGGTATATGAAAGAAACGGGAATAAACATGCGGTTTAGTAGGTAGTTATATTTTGTGCCCACAAGTGGTCGCTTTATTTTACAGCTTTTCTGTAATCTCCAATTGTTTGTGCCACAGATGTGTTATCGGTTTTGCTTTGTAAATTGCTTTCCTTTATCGAATTTGGGGCATATCGTTTTTAAATCAATGTAAAAAGAAAATATAATATACAAATAATTCGAAAGCGATTTGCTTGTGGCAGAATAGGACGAATTTAGAAGAGACAAATATTTTTGAGAAACTTATACCGATACTCAGTACCTTGGAGAAATAGATATTATATTTCACGGTAAAGCTTCCACAGCGAGATGTTTCATTCATTCAAAGGAAATAACGATCGTTATGGATTAACTGATTTTGCTTTTCACGAAACTAAATTACGAAGCAAAGGCGATAATAGTTTTTTTTTTTGAGAAAGTAAGTATAGGATTTTTAGTAATATAATGTCATATTTAGCTCCGACGAATAATGTATCTGTGATTAAAAAGCGAGGTTCCTCTACAGCTCTTGAAGTTCATCATCAGTTGTAGTTGATAAAAAAATAACTTTGTTCCCATTGCAAGAATAAAAAAATCAAATTAAAATATAAAGTAGAAACACTCAAAGGAAACTTTTTAAAGTTATTACGCGTATAACATTTTTTTATCAATGTTTTTATAGCTGAACTTTTTTTCCAAGCATTTTAAATCAAAAACTTCTATATGAAATTATTTTCTTGAACATCGAAAATTTAGATTGGTTTCTATATACTCAGGAAAATGAAAATATTAGCACAACACAAACTAAGCTTTTTGCACTTATTCAACCGATTCTAGTTTACGTCAGCACTTTCTAATTTTGTTCAAAGACATTGAAAAAAATGCATGCCTTTTTAAGTCTTATTTGCTAATTCAATTATTTGTTTTGAACGTCAATGGTACTATAAAATTAGTTGGCTGAATATACGTGGTCGGTTTGTAAGAAATATCTATTTTCGCTTTCAAACAACGTTTGAGTTAAATTTCGTTATTCTATCATAAAGATACATTGAATTTCCCGCGTTACTTATTCAGTACTGTCACAGTATAACTCAAATCAGTACACATTTTTTTTACATAGGTTTTCTGGATACACAAAAATTTGACCGTACGCCATCTTTAAACTAAGTAAATTCAACATATATATACACCATATACACTATGAAGTTGGCATGTGATTATAACCGGTAATTTTGAATATATTCATATTTTCCCTGAACTTGGTTCTATAAATAATTTTAATGTCAAATAAACTGTGAAACGATATTTTTGCAAAAACATATTTGAAATATCTATTGAACATGTTCTTCTTTTAAAAAATGCCGCATTTCTATTGGTATACATAAGGAAAGAAGAACTAAAACACACAAATCACAATGGCTAATGCAAAAAGAAACATAGTAATATAAACTAAAATAATAATAATTCTGATAATAAGTTCACAAAAACGAAATATTTCACGAAAGCTTTACATAGATAGCACAAAGGTTAGAATAAATATCAACATGCGAATCAACTCGTCACGAGTGGACATCTTCTAACCGAGTAGATTTTGAAATACGTCAATTTCACACTGGTAGTGCGATAACTTATGTTATGACAGAACTGATTTGGTTTAAAGTGTGGCACTGTGCTGCGATGTAATGGCCCCAGAATTATGTTATCGTTATTCAGTATTGTCAAGTATTCTCATTTAAATATTATCTTTGTCGACAGTCATCTCTTTCAACATGTTAGACAAAATTGCCCTACAACCAATGACTGGTTAACGTTTCCTTTTTTTAAGGGTTTCATAAAGAAGGTATGTCAGAAAGGAAAGTATAATCTGGAGTCAAGATGGCCGCTATTTGTCACTTGTCATTTGATTAGTAATGCACTTTATGTTTATATTAATAGATATAAACTTAAATACGAGAAGGAAGCAAAATAACAATGAGTAAATTAAAAATGTATTTTTTGCATTTTTAATTACAAATTAAACAATATAGAGAGTGAACGTGGTGGTACTATTTAAATTGCATGTCCCGTATTACAGTTTACGATCCGGTTCAGCGATGTCCGTTGAATACAGTCGTCGTTCGTCTGTTTATGGAATCTGCAAACTTTACAATTTCTTCTACAGAGATGTGGAAGTATTTGATATGCCTAAAACCTTATTTCTTCAATATGCTAAATCTACTATAATTAATCAATATAATTAGTTTTTTCTGGTTTTTTTTTCTACACTCAGAAAAGTTACTATGCTGAATTAACAAAATGTCTTAGTTGATTTTTTTTTGGTTATGACCAAAATTTGAGTTAAACCAAAGTAACTTCTCGGGTTCTATAAAGAAAGAATTCGGTTTAGTTAAATTACAATTTGAACTTGTTCCAATTAACAATGAAAATGGTTCCTTTAATGTTACTAGAAAGTTAACACGTTTTTTTTTTCCGTTCAACTAAAAATGCGGTTAGATAGACAAATTTGAAGCATTAAATAAAATTACGTTTTGGGTTGTAGATTTCGAAGCGCAATATAGCGCAGCAAATACGTTAAATAGTTGCATGTATTACAGAAATTGTCCCATAGATGGCGTTTCTACTATTTCATTCCAATAACAGAACATATTTAACACAGCTAGGTTGATAAGTACGTTTATAACATATTAATCTGGTGAATTTACCAGATAAACGACTATAATAGGAACGACTAAATTTGCTGCACTAACAACAAATACCTAATATTTTTTTTTCGATCCTGCAACAAATAATGTTGGTTTTTCAGCATTGTGTAAATTAATTAAATTTTGGTTTGCTCAATGCAGGTATTTTCTGAATGTATAGCTATGCAATCTATGTCTGTTAGCTTTGTCAGATCTCTTATCATTTACCAATATTTATATTAATTATACTAAATACATTTGTACTAACATACTAAATATGTTACTTTTTTATTCTTTGTTGTTATTCTTACTTCCAGTTTTTAAATGTATTCATAGTTAAAATTATATTAACACATAGTTATGAGGTTTGTAACCTGTTTGTATTAACTTACTAAATAAATAAATACAACAAGATGATTTTTTTTTATTATTAAAATATGATTAATTCTGGGGAGGGGACGGGGGCTATCCTCAAAAAAAATTCTAAGCTAACTATTCCAAAATTTATTTTGACACGTCGCGAAAACACTAGTATGATGGTTAAGTATGCCATGACACGGCAAAAAGTGAAATTAGATAACGTGATATTTGAAAAAGCTATTTGGAAAACTTGCTCAGAATTTAATTTTTAATGTTTTAAAATTAATTTTTTGTAAACGTACTGCTGTAGCAACCCACATACCGCGAGTGTATATTGTGTTGCATATTTGATTTGCTTAAAACTGCTGAATCATTGTATCGAGAAATTTTCATAATAATAATTGTTAGTTTGTATAATTTTAGTTAAACGGTTAATTGTATGAGTGTGCAGTTTTTTTAAATTAATTCAATTCCTTTGTTTGTCTTTTGTATGTTGACGTAAATGTTTGTGCGCCTGCGAGGTTTTCTGTTGTTAAACGCAGCGGTAGAGATTTTTCAACCAGTTCCTTGGTAGACGCTAGCGTGAGTACTTGTATTTTTAAATTCATTGCTGCCATTTTGCATTTCATTTTTATGTCGTAATTTGATTCGCGTTATTTGTCTTTTATTCTGTCCATCAAAGAATTCGCGTTATAATAATTGTTTGTTGTTGTAAACAATTGATGTGTGCACATTTTAGATATAAGATCATTTATTTTTGTTCGGGAGGATTATTTTAGTTTAAAGAGTTAATTTTTTGTTATTCAATTTTGCCGTTTTCTTTTAAATTATCTGTCACCTCGGTTTGGGTGAGTAGAAGCATTGTTCTTGCATTTAGTTTTAATTATTGTAAATTTTACTAGAACTTGTCCACGCTTAATTTAGTTTGTATTATTTTGATACGACCTGGATTGATAAGAAAGATATTGGATTCTCTTCCTGGACAACTATATCTTTTGCTGTGATATAGGAAATAGCATTGTCCTATTGTAAATTTACAATCACGTGCAGTTTTTGATTTAGGCTAGAACCCTCTGTTCACGGTTTTTTTTTTCTGAAAAATTATTTTTTTTTATAATAAATTTTTTATTGTTAATTAACGTTGTTGAGTTAAAAATTCTGTTTTTTTATTTTTAATTAAACCTTTTCAATTTTTGGGGTAATTAAGAAAGTCAGTTTTCTTTCACTCACAATTTACTTGTCGTGGTTAGATGCAAGTTTTAATTTGCGAGGGTAACTCTGAGGTTAATTGTACTTTCGCGCCCTTTAAAAAATTTTATCCGTTGAGCTAGCTAATTTAATTTTTCCTTTTCATTTTTTTTTAAATTCATTTTGCATTTTTTAATTCTGTCAGTACACAGCAGTAGTTAAAAAAAAATGAAAATCACATTTTTTTTAAAAATAAATTCCATACTTCCATTGTTTACGCTCTTATTAGCTCTGCAGCACTTGAAGCAGGCATTAAAGACATTATGGTGTAGTTGAAGAGACGCATATATTACGTCACATTTGCCTCAAAAGTTAGTTATTTTGGGGATGAAAGTGAAATAGTGCAATCATTGGGAAGCCAGATGCAATGAATACTAAATGTAAACACATATATGCTTACATAAGATTATTTGAACGTGCTTTTATTTGATATGTTTACAACATTAATGATCTTCTACTCACACCGCTTCCACCCAAACCCGATAGAACGACACAAACAGGTAATGTAACTGTCATAAGCTAATTGGCGAATTAAATATGTATTCCTATCCATTTTTCACACTTCGAAACGTTTGAGCGTAAATAAATTAACGCGAACTAAACTCAGCACTCAACGCAGTTCATTTTGCTACTGTGGTTTACGCTGTGAAAGGTGTTTTTTTTCATCCATTCCTCAAAAAACAAAAATACATATGGCGTGTTTGAGGCATTAAATTAAACTTCGTCAAGATATTAATCGCCTATAGGCGTTTATTTACTTTAGTTCGCAGTAACAAGAAACCCCATCTCATTATTGCACAGCATCTCTCACGAAAGTATAAAAGTTTCTTGATAGAATGCCGTAGGGGTCTGCGAGTATACCTCGGCATTCCCTTTAATGAAACCGCCACGGGGTATGGTATTGTGTACTTTTCCGCGTAACTGTTCAAAAAATGATAAAGCAACATTAATAAAGCGGAACAGGAAAGGGCGGTCACTCACTTACCTGATAACCGTCGTACGTCCAGGAAGCCCATTTCATGCTGCAGCTTTGAAGGTCGAACGGGAAATACTCGACGTTTATCTCGCACGAAGACCGATAGATGCCGTGACTTAGCCAGACTACCTCACCGTTGCTCGATACTATTACATTGGTATTAATGACTGAGGATTGATATTGCGGATCTGCACTGAAAAGGACAAGATAAGATTCTTTTGTGAAATTTATTTAAGAGAAATGAAGTACGTCTTTTATCGACTATTTAATTACTAATCGTTTATGAAATTCACATATTATCTTTTATTTATTTCCGGTAAAAATTGGTATCCTCTTGGGTAAAAACATAACTCCAAACAAATAGGGTAAATGTCGACAAGTTCAGCCACTTCAAATTTTCAATCTCTTAGTTATATAATTCTTAATAATAAGAATTTACTACATATTTAACAGTATAATAAAGTTTGTCGGTAATTAGTGACTTTTCCTTCAAATTGTTGTAAAAAAAAAAATCTCCCAAAACTACTAATGTTCTACATGATAAAGCACGTTGGTACCAGCAGGTTGTGAAAAAGTAAGCAAAACTCATAAATTTCTTTAAATTCAGGTTCATTTGCAACAAACTGTAAATAGCCTCTAAAGTAATAATAGTAATAATAGTGTATTATTATCGTTCAGAGAACATAAAAATGGTCAAGACATATAATAACAAAACATAAAAAATGTATATAATAATATATTGTAACGCTACAGAGTAGCATACAGTCCGGATAAAATAGATTTTAAAAGAAATACATTAATTAAATTAGTAAAAATCAAATTTTATACATTCCAGTGTCATCTATCTTTCTTAATTTTGAATTAGAAGTGTGCTCTCTCACAAACCAGATAGCATGCAGGGCGAGAATTTCCGGTTGAAGCACGTTGACATTAAAAATGACCAGTTTCGAAGCTGTCGTAGGCACAATAGTGTTGTCTCGATGGTAATCAATCTCTCATGTATAATGAATACATTTAAGTGTGAATAAAAGTGGTTTTATTTGAAAATACTAAATGTGAACTTGTGTAAACTCAGATATAAATCTAAGAATATTCTTATCTTAGGTAAGTACGTGAGTCCGCTTAATTAATAACACTAACGTTTTATTAGTAATTCCACTTTTTGCAATATAAATTCATTGTCGAGAACGTGAATACGCCTAAATTAAATTTCAAAATTCCCGCGTTTTCTGAACGTTTAAACGGAGTTATGCTAGGCTTAAAATACCGCAAATACATATCAAATACTTATTAACCTAGAATACTAGCAACTTATACAAATTTCCCCAAGTAACTGCAAACCGTTTAGCAATGATAGAAACTTTGTAACCCCAAAATTTGGTGAACGTATTAAAATGAAATTTCTTATAAGTATCATAAAATTTAGATTAGCATGTTGTAATAATACGTTTATATTTTAGGTAGATTTAACCAGGAATACCTTCTATAAGGACGAATTCTGTGGAAATCGGAGTGGTCTGGAGTGGCCGGGTATCGGATGGGGGCCCTGGTACATCGCAGGTACTTCAGATCACGGAGGGTGGGTCGATCATGACAGGAACATTACTCGGGAAAATCGTCGTTGAAGAAAAATTACCCAAAAGTAATAGGTAATTTCGATAATATTTATGTGATAAACTTTGTTTATTAATTAACAATTATTTTTTGGTTGTAATTAAGTATAAAATTGGATTTTATCGAAATAGCCGTTAAATTTTACGAAAACAAATTGAGACACGTCTGCCTCTGACTCAGGTTGGCTTGGTGAATGGTTTCGAATTGAAAACTTTTAACCGACTTGAAAGCGATTGTCTTCACAAGGAGTACAACTGTCTGTGAAAATCCGTTAATATAACCGAAATGAGGGGAATATGCATTGTTTAATACATGAGAATGCCCTTGTGACTGAATGGACTGTCGAATGTTTAAACGAAATAAGATAAATAATTATTGCAAAATTTTGGAATCACCTTACAATTAAAATATAATAAAGGTAGGTGCCTTTAGATCATGAAAAAAATACATTTAAAATTTTTAAACACATATTACTATGTAAAATTAACAATCTTAAAATTCATTACTGTACACAAAAAGTAAGCCACCATTTATACACATAGAATTGTCGCAGAACCCAATTTCCAGCAATTTTCCATGTCTTTCTGTTGACATAACAAAGCCATTGGACTGCCAATGTATATAAACACATTATTAAACTAAATTTAAATGACATAAATACACTGTAAAAATAATGAGAATGTTCACTTGAATTGAACTTGGATCCAAATTTGATCTGTCAATATCTACTGTAAAAATATACTATTCAAATTCTAATATTCATATTCGATGTGTAGGTGTATCACTACTGATCATCTTACTTCCTGAAGGGAATATTCTGAAGGAAAATGCTTTGAAGGACTTGCCAAATGCAGAGATTTCCTACATCGTCTGGCTGTCTGCTGCTACATTTTATATCCTTTTTTCTATTATAATCTAATTAGTTTAAAATATGACTAGGAAATAGTAACTACATTTACTATATCGGTACATATATTCCATAACAATATCAAGATCTTGCTTGTTAATGAGAAATCCTTTACCTAACACGATATAAAAACGTGGATTCGAGCAAGTAATCAGCCATGGTTTGCGAAACTAATTCAAGAGAAGGTAATACCTTTCAAGGCCATTTCAAGGCATCAAGGCATTTCTTGGTAAAAACATTAATAATCACGAAACGTGTGGAATTTTTGAAAACCTCAATTACTTCAAAAACTAAAAGGAATTCTGTAGGAACATTTTGGGCATATGATACATTTTTAAACGTTTTACAACTTACCTCACGATACCCCCTCACAAATTTTAAAGAAGACGACCTATCATGTGGGAACTCAATTGGAAGCTTATTATAGGATTATGGTGACGTAACACTTGTTCACTTTTTGTTTAATTTATCATCGAAAGATCGGCAGTTTTACTTTAGTAAGTCAACAAGTCTTTAGTGTGACAATAGCAATTAAAAAAAAACGACATGAAAAATAGCAAACAAACAATAATATTCACAATAATTAAAGAAAGAGCACTGTTATTCTCTATGCAGTGGTAAAGCCGATTCACAAATTCTTTTCTAATTTTTTTCAAAACTTTGCCTTGGAATATTTCTAAACACGTTAATAATTCTTTGACGCAAATCATTTAAATCTATTGGTTCAGTCTTATAAACCCCTGACTTTAAAATGGAACCATAGAAGAGTNTTGTAATTTTCTAAGAGAATTGTCCACGATTAATTTAGTTTGTATTATTTTGATACCACGTGGATTGATTTGAAAGATATTGGATTCTCTTCCTGGACAAATATATTTTTTGCTGTAATATAGGAAATAACATTGTCCTATTGTAAATTTAGAATCACGTGTAGTTTTTGATTTAGGCTAGAACCCTCTGTTCACGGTTTTTTTTTCTGCAAAATTATTTTTTTTTTTTTTTTTTTTATAATAAACTTTTGATTGTTAATTAACGTTGTTGAGTTAAAAATTATGTTCTTTTATTTTTAATTAAACCTTTTCAATTTTTAGGGTAATTAAGAAAGTCAGTTTTCTTTCACTCACAATTTACTTGTCGTGGTTAGATGCAAGTTTTAATCTGCGAGGGTAATTCTGAGGTTAATTGTTCTTTCGCGCCCTTTAAAAAATTTGATCCGTTGAGCTAGCTAATTTAATTTTTCCTTTTCATTTTTTTTTAAATTCATTTTGCATTTTTTAATTCTGTCAGTACACAGCAGTACTTAAAAAATATGAAAATCACATATTTTTTTAAATAAATTCCATACTTCTATTGTTTACGCTCTTATTAGCTCTGCAGCACTTGAAGCAGGCATTAAAGACATTAGGGTGTAGTTGAAGGGACCCATATACTACGTCACATTTGCCTCAAAAGTTAGTTATTTTGGGGATGAAAGTGAAATAGTGCAATCATTGGGAAGCCAGATATAATGAATACTAAATGTAAACACATATATGCTTACATAAGATTATTTGAACGTGCTTTTATTTGATATGTTTACAACATTAATGATCTTCTACTCACACCGCTTTCATCCAAACCGGATAGAACGACACAAACAGGTAATGTAACTGTCATAAGCTAATTGGCGAATTAAATATGTATTCCTATCCATTTTTCACACTTCGAAACGTTTGAGCGTAAATAAATTAACGCGAACTAAACTCAGCACTCAACGCAGTTCATTTTGCTACTGTGGTTTACGCTGTGAAAGGTGTTTTTTTTTATCCATTCCTCAAAAACAAAAATACATATGGCGTGTTGAGCATTAAATAAACTTCGTCAAGATATTAATCGCCTATAGGCGTTTATTTCCTTTAGTTCGCAGTAACACGAAACCCCATCTCATTATTGCACAGCATCTCTCACGAAAGTATAAAAGTTTCTTGATAGAATGCCGTAGGGGTCTGCGAGTATACCTCGGCATTCCCTTTAATGAAACCGCCACGGGGTATGGTATTGTGTACTTTTCCGCGTAACAGTTTCAAAAATGGATAAAGCAACATTAATAAAGCGGAACAGGAAAGGGCGGTCACTCACTTACCTGATAACCGTCGTACGTCCAGGAAGCCCATTTCATGCTGCAGCTTTGAAGGTCGAACGGGAAATACTCGACGTTTATCTCGCACGAAGACCGATAGATGCCGTGACTTAGCCAGACTACCTCGCCGTTGCTCGATACTATTACATTGGTATTAATGACTGAGGATTGATATTGCGGATCTGCACTGAAAAGGACAAGATAAGATTCTTTTGTGAAATTTATTTAAGAGAAATGAAGTACGTCTTTTTATTGGAGCTATCGACTATTTAATTACTAATCGTTTATGAAATTCACATATTATCTTTAATTTATTTCCGGTAAAGATTGTTATCTTCCTGGGTAAAAACATAACTCCAAACAAATAGGGTAAATGTTAATAAGTTGAGCCACTTCTTATTTTCAGTCTCTTGGTTATATAATTCTTAATAATAAGAATTTACTACATATTTAACTTGTCGATAATTAGCCATTTGTCCTTCAAATTGCTGTAAGAAATCTCCTAAAACTACAAATGTTCTACGTGGCAAAATGTTGGTTGTGTAAACGTAAACAAAACTCATAAAATCTCAACTACACTATAAAAAACATGATTTAGCAAGTAATCAACCAATGGTTTGCGAAATAATCCAAGAGAAGTAATACCTTTCAAGGCCTTAGGTAATTTACTGTAGTACTTGAGTGCTGTGTTCATAAGATTATAATTGTCTTTATTTTTCTTAAAAGTGTTTTCATTTCTTTTATAGAACATTAATAATTCACAAACGGGATATTTTTTTCAAAACGACCCACCCCAACTATTTCAAAAACTAGAAGGAATTCTAGGGGTTTGGGGAACATTTTGGCATATGGATTACATTTTTAACGTTTACAACTGTACCCCCACGAGTACCCCTTCACAAATTTTAAAGAAAACGACCCATCGTGTAGGAACTCAATTGGAAGCTTATTATAGGATTACGATGATGTAACACTTCTTCGCTTTTTGTTTAATTTATCATCGAAAAATCGGCAGTTTTGCTTTAGTAAGTCAACAAGTCTTTAGTGTGACAATAGCAATTAAAAAGAACAGTAACATTGAAAAAATAGCAAACAAACAAGTAATAATATTCCCAATAACTAAAGAAGGAGGACTGTTGTTCTCCATGCAGTGGTTGATCCGGTTCACAAATTCTTGTCTCATTTTTTCAAAACTTTGCTTTGGAATATTTCTACACACGTTAATAATTCTTTGACGCAAATCATTTAAATTGGTTCAGTCTTATAAAACAACTGACTTGAAATGAACCCACAGGAAGAGGTCAGTACTTGAAGATTTGTTCATCGCGGGGCCACTCAATCGTCCACATCTACCTGTCCAGTGATTTGCATGTCTCTGGTTAAGTCAGTTACGAACATTGGCAGCATATAATGCGGAGGGGCACCGTCTTGCTGAAAAAAACAGTTGAGGAACCCAAACTGCGCAGCAGTTAATAGTTTATATTGTACCAAGTAGGAAATTAACCGATTGTTTATAACTTTTTCTAAACTTTTTATAAGTAAACTTCTTGGCCAGTAGCTTTAATGTGGGTTGATGTAATTTTAATTGATATTAAGAAGTGGATATACTCTTGGCTTAATGATATAAGTTGCACTACCATTTTAAAATATAAGAGGGAATTTAGCACACTATAGAACTAATTTTTTTCGGAGCGGTTGAATGCTGGTTGATAAAATATCTTTAAAATGAATAGCCAACCATATCATGGAAAGAAATCTTTTGGAAAAATATACAACAATATTGTAGAGAAAATATTGTGGCAGTAATTAGCATAATTATGTATCTTATCACAGATTTTTGTTAATTGTTACATGTTGTTTTCGCAAATAATACTTTAAAATTGTGGTTAAACTTTTGTTGTATAATTTCACACAACTGTGACATTTTTTCAACAATGGTTGTGTCGAGACGTCAACGACAAGATTGTAGCAATTTTTGACACAAAACTTCCTATTTTTTCGATATTTTTGTTTCTAAATAAGTGGTCTAATTCAAATACACCAATGGCGAATTAGAATGGCAAAAGCTAACAATGAGATACTTGCAGTCGTCAGAGGGCGTTATTCCGAGTACAGCGCCATTAAACTTTTAACGATAGTCAGTTTTATCATAGTTTACAACGGCCATTTGAGCATTTTGAGCTGTTTGACGTGGTTTATGCACTATTAGATATACCTAATTTCGGAGCGATGGAGGAGTTTGTTGTAATCAAAGTGCAACAGTGGAATCTGGAAAACTACTGGATGTTGTTTAAAGGTAAGACAAATTGAAAGTTTTAATATTATAGCATGGCATAAGTAGGCACATATATCGCAATATATGTAAAACATATGTCTTAACTGAAAACGATATAAATTTAATTTAATCCAACAATAAGTAAAATATTCCTACTAGTGACTGTATCTTGCTGGGTGTGTAACTTATAGTGGGTGATGGTTCAAATTTTACTAATAATACTTCTTAAGAAATAACTAAGAGTAATAATTTCTACGCCATTTCCAATTGCTTATGAATAGAGAACACATTCGTGTTATCTAATTTTTAACTCATTTTTGTTTTAGGGTAAAACGAAGTAAATGAAGAAGCTCAAGAATTTAACTTCAGATGACATTAAGGAGCTTTTCTTGTATTGGGTGTTCGAAAACTAATCGAGGCCAAGTTCAAGGAATACTTTTCAGTACAGGTATTTGTCTAGGTATCTCAATCGTGTGATAGAAGTTTAGATAAGTTGCAGCCAGTCGTATTCTCAAGACAAATTGTTGTTAACTGTTCTACAATTGTTGGTTTTTTGACAACAATTTTTTTTCCGTGATGGCCGAGTATTTGTAAAATTTCTTGTTTCTTAACTCTTAAATCTTATTTCGAAATGTATGCCTTGAACAATATAAATTCAGCCATGACATATTTTGCTGAAAGAGTAAGCAAATACATAAAGGTGGGTCCAAATCAAGGCAACCAACAGCGGAAAATTGCAGAACATGTCCATTTGGACATGATCGTGTGCACAAATGCGCAGCGCAAAATGTTTTCCAGTGGATGTCGCTACATTAAAGGAAAAATGAGCAAACGCTCATGCGCGTTTATTTGTACATCGAATTGTACATTTCATTCTTAAAACCAGGTTAAATTAAATAGTTCCTTCGGCGAATTATTGATAACACCACTAGCATTCTCTTTGTTGTACACTGGTATTGGTAATTCCATAAATGAATATTAGTGGTGTCATCTAGAATTCTCCAAAGAAACTATGTTTTAATCGTCTAATCAGTGTTGTCAGATCTACTGATTTTTCAGTAGACCTACTGATTTCAACAATGATCTGCTAATCTACTGAAATGTGCTATTAATCAAACGCAAAATCTGTATCCCTTAAAGTCCTCTCCCTATATCTTTCCTTAGTATATTTTGTTAATATTAAGACGATAGTATTTTCTTTACATAATTCAAAATTTGTGGTGAGGGCAATTAATTGATTAATTGAGTTTTAAGGGGAAAACTCCGTATTGTGGAACCTGAATGATAATAATTACCATATGAGGGTTGTTAAACATGATGCTTGGCAAGAAATACCTAATAATGAATTTTTGGCGGAGTAGAATCATGAGTTTTAGAATAGAGGTACATCAACGAACACTGGCAAACATAAAAATGCTGTTGCATTAACTTCGACTTCCTACGCGCTGAGCTAAATGTTTGTTGCAAAATGTTTGCGAACGTTTTGCGCTGTTTGTTGCGTTGGTTTGTATCTACCCTATGGGAAAGATCTAATTAGCTCTACACAAAAGCGATATGTTCAGATTTTTGTTTTAGTTCGCTTAATAACGTTTTTAAATGAGAACGTTTTAGTGTTCAACATTTCTCAATATTTACTTGAATTAATCTTGTAAATGACTAGAACGGCAACTACAACGGCTGAAATTAGATCTTTAATGGCTGACTATAGGAATTTTAGGCTTTCAGCACAATTAAATTTTGGTGGCTTTTAAAAGATAATAATCAATTTTGAGTTTTAGATAGTTGTGTTCCTATAAAAACACACAAGAGAAATTGAGATACTTAAAAATTCCACATTTTGTGTTAATATGATTCCTAAAATTCCCTTAGTTCCTGTATTAGACGAATGTCTGCGGGGTATCTACTAATCCTAGGGGTCGCGAGTTCGAATCTCGCTCTGGTCAATTGCGATAACTCTTACTTTTTTCCGGGGTATAAGTAATAAATTGCTTAGGCTTTATCAACCCTTTAAAAAAAATAAGTTAGGTGGCTGACCACTGGCACATTTAACCTATAACATATTTCTTTTTTTGTTTTTAAATAGTCCATTGATAAACTTGCTTTATAATTCACTGTTAAGAGGCTAGGTACTTACAAATGGGAGTGATTCTAAACCTACCACCAATACATTATTATATATAAGGAGCTGTAAGATCCACAGTACACAGACTTTTGCATAGTCAAGTACCGATAAGTAAATCACATGTCACCGACTATAAAAAACTCTTAGATGAACTCAAGCAGGTACCCCTTTTAGGAATGCCATGTGATGCCATGGTTCAAAATAACGCAAATAGAAAATATCGTTATAATACCAGATAAATATGACTGGGAGACAATATCCAGTAAGAGCGGACTCAAACTGGTATACAGACGGCTCTAAAACGGACTACGACATTGGAGCTGGAATATACGCTAAGAAATCTGAAAAGTCTCTTTCGGTAAACTTCAGCAAAGACGCGACTGTGTTCCAAGCTAAGGTTGCTGCAATACATCACTGCGTCCGAAAAATAGAAAGATGTACCGAGCCAGGTAAAAGCGTCGCTATCTTCTCTGACAGTCAGTCCACACTTAAAGCGATTAGTTCCAATTAGGCCCGTTTGGACTCTAAAGCTAGAATTGGACTATGTAGCGCCTGACATGAGGTTGGAGCACCAAAGCTGAATATTTAATTCCTTGGCCTGGTCCTAAGCCACTCGGCGTGAGAGGAAATGGGACGGCGGACGAGCTGAGCAGCCGAGGTTCTTCAAACGGCGTAAAGAACTCCACAGCAACCAAACAAACGCAACAACTCTACACAAAGAAGCCGCTCTCAAAGATGATAGGCCTAACTGAGAAGGCAACATTAGAGAGCGTCCTCTAGGAAAATGCGGATCACAATAGACCTGAAAAGGTTGCGATGAAACAGGTCCATAGGCCAAACCAATCCTAATCTAATCTAATCTAGGGTAGGTTGCATAAATTTCAATAGTTCTAAAATTTCGCTTTGCGTTGTACGCGTACCCATAGAGAGCCAACAGAATTGTAAATGCCAAAGTTTCAAATTTGTCTAAATGAAGTTAACACCTTCCACTAATTGGTTTAATCAAGTCTCAAAGAATTACATGTTAAATTTTCAGTAAAGGGATAACATTAATTGCTTTAGAGATTATTTTTGTTAGCCCGACTACCCATAGCACTCATGAGGAGCAATTCAGCATAAGGCAATAGTTCTGAAGCTGTTATAAACAAAGACAATCAAATTAAATGAAATTATCTTTCCACCGGATATGGAGATTAAGTTTATAGTGTTATAACACTCACCGACTGTAACAGCAATTTGTTCTCTATTCCTGCGAAATATCACCAACTATTCTACACACCTCTGTATGCATGTATTACTCTACCTAGTGTAGATACAAATCGTAAGAACGCGTGACTATACATCCGTAGATCATCCAAATTTCAAATGAGAATACAGGCAACGTATGTGTATAAGGAATTCCCATAAGCTCTGTACTCTCAACTTCAACCCCCGCAATCTAGAGAGAATATTGCGGGTACTCAGCGAAGCGTAGAGGTTAATGTTGATTGCCAGGGTTAAGCACAAATGTTATTGCACGGGTGTACCACATAAATTCAGCTTTCTTTTTATTTTAGCAAACGCATTTCGTCTACAACTTGCACATGATACTCATTTATAGAACGTTGCTCTGCTATTATTCCCCAGTCGCGTCGTTTACGTACGTCGTACGTAGGAGCTATCAACTGTGAAAGTGTTTAATGAAGTGCATTCGTAAAATTTGATAACTGATAGCTTCTATGACGCGTCTGAGCAAGAACAGCAGAATAACGTTCTTGTTTCGAGCATACCTAATTACTCGGCGTTTGGCAAATGTGTAAATAAACATTCATTTAAGCTCACTTGTTGTATAAGATGATATCAGGTTTCCAGACTCTGGTGTGGGGGATGCGAATAACCTTGATCTCGTCGAAATCCGAGGAATTCCATTTCAAGTGGTGATCGACCCACTTCTGTGTTAGCCAACAGTTCGTCGTCAGTATCTGGTTCTTCTCGTCCTGAAATGAAAATTGAAACTGTAATGACTGAAAGAAATTCAAGATGGCATGTAGTGTGAGAATTTTCAATTGGAACAGGCTAGAGGACGCGCTGGCATTAAAAAAATTACGAATAGTTAGCCCCCTTATTACTTCAGTACGTGAGGAGATGGTATGGGAGACTGCCGCCAAAATGTCCTCTCCTTCAATTTGCATGTTTATAATGCCCAATTTTCAAGATATCGTACGCACGAGGCTCTTGTACATCGATTATGATCAATTTTGTATGATAAAGAAAACATTTAAGTGTGAACAAAAGTGGTTATATTTTATAACAGAGTTCGAAATGTGAAACCCGTGTACAAACAGCATAAATATAAGGATATTCTTATCTCAGGTGAGTTACGTGAGTTCACTTATTCAATAACAATTACGTTTTGTTAGTAATTTCACTTTTTGCAATATAAATTCATCATAGAGAACATGAATACGTTTAAAATTAAATTTCAAAATTCCCGCGTTTTCTCTGAATGTTCAAACTGAGTTATTTTATGCTTAAGAGATGGGTGAATCAGAATGTCCGACCTTGATGGTAAAATTACTGGATATCGGTTCGTGCCGTAAATACATATCACATATTAACATAGAAAAGTACCAACTTATACAAATTTCCCCCCAGTGATTGCAAACTGTTCAGCAATGTATACAAACAAATTCCTAAACCCCAAAATTTGCTGAACGTATTAAAATGAATTCTTATAAATATAATTAATTTTAGATTAAGATTAAAATAATACGTTTATTTTTAGGTAGATTTGGACGAGGAATACCTTCGAAAATAATGAATTCAGCGGACATTAAGGTGGGCAGGTATGACCTAGCATCTGATAGGGGCCCTGGTACATCGTACTTCTAAACACGGAGGTTGGCTCGCAACAGGAACATATCTCAGGAAAATCTTCGTTGGAGAAAAATTACCCAAAAATTACATGTAAAATGTGGATAAAATTAACGTGATAACTTTGTTTAGCAATTAACAATTATTTTTAGGTTGGAATTTGGAATAAAATGGATTTCATCAAAATAGCCGTTAAATTTTACAAAATTAATAGAGACACGTCTGCCTCTGACGGAGGTTGGCTAGCGAAATCTTTTCGAATTGAAAAATTCTAACAGACTTTTATAGCGATTATCTTTCGACAAGGAGGACAAACTGTCTCAGAGAGTCCGTTAATTTCACCGAAGTGAGGGGAATATAAAATATTTAATACATGAGAATGCCCATGTGACCGAATGGACTGTTGAATGTTTACACAAAATTAAAATAAACAATTATTGCAAAATTCTGAACACCTTACATTTAATATAAAGTAAAGGTCTCTAGATCATAAGAAAAATACATTTAAAAATTTTTCAACACTTATTACTAAGTAAAATTTACAATGTAAAAAAATTAATTACTGTACAATAAGTAGTCAACCATTTATACACATGATATTGTGACGAAACCGAATTCCAGCAATTTGCCATGTTTTTCTGTTGACATATGAATGCACTTAGAATGCATATAAAAACATTATTAAACTAAGTTTAAATGAATAAGAACAACTGTAAAAAATATTTGAATTGAACTTAGATCCAGCTTTGATCTGTCAATATCTGTTATAAAAATATACTATTCAAATTCTAATATTCGATTTCGATATGTAGGTATATCACTGTTGATAATCTTTACTAAGGGAAATGTCTTTTGAAAGACTTGCCAAATGCAGAGATTTCCTACATGACCTGGACATCGTCTGGCTGTCTGTTGCTACATTTTATATCCTTTTCTTGTTATACCAAATTATTTTTAAGGTATATATAAGTAAAACTAGTAACTTTACACTTAAATAGTATCAAATGATCATTCCACGACAATATATAGTATTTATCAGATTCTCAGGAAGGGTCAATCATATAATTGTCGGCTTAATCATTATCTTAAGTAACAAAGAGCTTGTACTCGGTCAATTATACTTTTTTAAATGTATAAGTTAAAGCCGAGTGTTTTCCTACTTGATTTTTATGTTGACGCTGACAAGGGAATCTCGCAAACTGTATGTTGCAGATTAGACATATATTTCACAAACTAGAAATCTCAGTATCAGGTATAGATTCGCCTACATGTAAATTATTCAAATGGCTAGCAAATGCTCTAGATAGCTTGTAGCTGAAGTTGCTAGAAAGCATACTGATTGGGACGTATTGTGTTATATCTATTTCTTTACATGCTTCATAATTCTAGTTGCATTTTTTTTCGACAATTTTATTAAAAGTTACTTGTAATGAGATTGATTTATAATTTTGCAGTTCGCATGGTTTCCTTTTTTTATGTAATGTGTTACTACAGTCATTTTATGCTCGTCTGCGTTTTATTAACCAATCGGCATATCAAAATCACTAGTTCTGTTTTATTATTCTTTATTATATTTGTAATAATGCTATCGAAACCAGAGACTTTATTATTTTTAATTCTGTCTATTATTTCCAGTATCTCCTTCCTTTTTCTTTGCAACCACTGCATAATAATCCTTTTTCTGTTTTTCTTTGCCTTTTCTTTTATAAAATGTAGGCACTTTTCTATACACCTATTATATGCATTCACATATTATATATTTTGGTCTTATTATTGGGGTTACCCGTTAGACAAACAAATGTCTATTATTATTACTATTATCTCATTTTCACTTGTCGCAATGTTGTATTCTCGTTTTAGTATTGAGTGTTGGTCGTTTATTTCTTTGAATTTGCTTCTCTGCCAATGTTTTCTTTTAGTTGTAATTTGTTCAATTCGTTAGCAATTTTAACGGAGTTTCTGGTAAGTGTTTGTATTGCGATACTTAGAATTTGTTTTAGTTTACATTTAACTTATTATTTATTTTTGTCATGAAAGATTTCATCTTATTTAGGTAAACACGTAAATAGGTGATATTTGTGACGTAATTTTAGTACTATTTAAGTTATATATGTGTGTGCGCGGTAACGTAAGTGGCGTCATAGGAATCCCAGGCGAATAACAGCACTTGGACGCGAATCCCGTGCACAACAAAACGTCTCGAATCGCTGGACAGCCGAAGAACGCAAGTAGGGACACGTAGGGACATTGCGAACAAGAAAAAGTCGGCACCCAGCGCTCGAAGCATGTGGACGTGCTAGTCGACTTAAGGGCGGTTGTATAAGGACCCGCCATTAGGTGCTGGTCACACCCAGTTATATATATTATAAAACGTATCGTGCAGTAAGCTGTTAGGGCGCCGCGATCATAAAAGTGCTTATTTCTGTGTTGAATCGCCATTTGCTAGTAAACCTGCCGATTAAGATGGCCGAATACCGTT
The DNA here is from genome assembly GCA_004143645.1 of Protaetia brevitarsis. Taxonomy (NCBI): domain Eukaryota; kingdom Metazoa; phylum Arthropoda; class Insecta; order Coleoptera; family Scarabaeidae; genus Protaetia; species Protaetia brevitarsis. Next base: position 2,077,687 of record RXPK01000119.1, read on the forward strand.
CCCAGAGGGTACAACGACGTAGCTGCACCGACTAAATTTGCAGACGAGACCGCCATGTGGGCCGAAGAGCACACCAAACACGCCAAGACCACACCCGTAGCAAAGAACACCGCTAAATAAAACCGCAACTGATCCCGTTTTATTTTATTTGCTTATTATTTGTAAAATCAAAAATTATAAGTTCATTTATTGTTTATTTTAAATTTAATATTCAATTCAGTTAATAATTTGCAAGGTGCTCCATTCATTCACTATTTTTTCTATATCTAAATAATTTTGGTTTACCAAGTAATCTTTTAATTTGCACATTATTCTGCCTCCGTTGTTTAAATTAAAATATAGTAGATATGAAATCTATATCTTTTTATTTTATATTATTTATCGTACAGGGTCGAATTATACTTTAAATACTCGTAGAACCGCATGACCTGAGAGCAGTTATTTTAATCGATAAATATTCTCATGCTAGCTCTTCGTTTATTTCAATTAATTAATAGATATTATTATTTACTAATTTTACGGCGCCGAACAAAAAATATTATATACGTAATGCTATGGTTTGGCACCCCGGGTTTCGGAAATTTAAATGTGTATTTTTATTTATTCCTAATCAGCCTTGTCAAAACAATGTCAGAGTTTCCATTATTCTTATTGTTATAAATTTTGTTAAGAATTTTGATTTAATTATTAGTAGTATTCTTTTTGGACAATTGTGTATATTTAATCTCATTTATTTGTACATTTTGCGTACTCCTGTATTGTATAGTTTATTTGCTAGTTTTTTTCCTTAGCGTTGCGCTGTGCGTTGAACGCACGAGTTTGTAAATTTTATATTTTTGCCATGTTACCCTTGAGGCCCAGAGGAGTTATCAGATAGACGAGCCCGCGTATTGTTGCTTGGTTTTCGGATACCGTTAATGGTAATCTTTTCAGTTAAGATGTAGTTCGTTGTAGTGTTTAAAATCGTCTATCTAGTAATTCTTTTGTTAACTAGTGTTTATGTATTTGTGCACATTACATGTAAGGCTTTTTAATCATATTCGTTTTAGAAGTAAGCGCGTTTAGAGTTTAAATTTTCCGTTTTTTTTTAGTAATTTTCAAATTATTTTTATTTTATCACCTCGGGGCAGGTGAAGTGAAGCTGTTGAGCTTGTTTTAAATTTCATTGTTAATTTTGCTTGTTTCTTTACGTCATTTGAATTAAATTTTAGTTTGCCTTGAATTTTTAAAACCACGTGGATTTTTTTGTGGTATAGAAAGTCCTTCTAGAACGAATTCACCATTTTGTTTGCTAAAGGATTTGCATTGTCCTTTCTTAATTGTAGAATCTTATGCAGGTTTGTTTTATGCCAGAATCTTATATTCAAGGTTTTTATTATCCTGCAAATTGTATCAAATGTTTTTTTTTCTTTTTTTTTATAAAAAATAAATTTAATGATTGTATATCATTTTAACATCACTAGTTCTTTTATTTTTGAATCTGCCATTTCAATTTTTGGGAATTTTAATGAAAGTCATTTTTGCAACCGCCCACTATTACTTTTTAATAAAGTGTCTTTGAGATTTAAGAATCTCTGGCGCCCTTTTAAATTCATTTTTGCTGAGCTAGCTAAATTAATTTTGTCATTTTTAATTTCTCTGTACTTATATGCTTGGACCATCAGTTCACAGCAGTAAGTAAATCAACGACCCATTATGTTTTGACGTACAGAGCGGAGCAAGATAAGATCTATTCCATTACAATTCGACTCATAAGCGTGAGCAAAGAAACCGATTCATTTCAATTTGAAGCACCAACGTGGGGATGATAATCTGTCGCGCTACAATTTGGCTCATAAACTTCCCATGTTCCATCTGGACTACTTCTCGACTCTTCAGAAACCGAAAACAGGACTGAAGCTGGAATCTACAGCAGTGTGAAACATATGCCACGGTCTTTCAAGCAGAGACATGCGCAATATTGCATTGTGCAACCGAAAACAATAAGAGGACTTATGAAAATGAGCGGATCTATATTGCGACAGAGAGTCAGGCGATATTAGTAAACCTAAAGATACAATACAAGACTGGTTTGAGAATGATTTGGGAATGCATTCTAGAGCTGAATAGTCTGACAGATAGCAATAAAGTCACTTTGCTGTGGGTGTTGGGTCAAAGAGCAATGCAAAGAATACTGAAACAATACAATCGGGCGAATTCATGGTAAGAGATCTGTAGAGTTTAGTGCTGGATACTAGGATTCTGAAATGGCTGGTATAATTTAATGGGTAAAAGAAGTGGGAGATTAAAAACAAAAACCTAGCAAAGGGCCTCACAGAAAGGCTGTTGTGTTTCCGGAGAGCCCATATCAGATAGGTCCACAGAAAAAGTCTTTCGTCATTATTTCTAAATTTTCTTTATTTTCACTTTGCCTGTTTTTATTTCATGGTTTATCTATCATTTGTTGGATGTTTTCTTATTTTCTTATATAAACTGGCCCGTTTTCATACCTGGGCTTAATAATGTCCTCTATCCAAGGACATTTCTGTTGTCTTCTTCTAATCTTAATGAGATTCTGGCGTTTCCGGGATTATAATTTGTATCGTCTCAGTTAGTTCGCAAATGGATGGATGGAATTCGCAAAAAATATATTCCTGTTGTTTTGGTGACATGTTTTAATTTTGATCATTATGGCATTGTGGTTAGACATATTTGTTTTAACTAATTTTGTCTATTCTTTTTGTGTTCGTGACTACGGGTCTAGAACTATTTTTTCACCGAATTTAAATGCATACGAAACTATATGCATAAAAAAGTTTAAATAGCTTATTGAATTGGGAAGCTGCACTTCTCCACCAGTCAATGCTGATGAATTTATAGGTAGAAGGACTAAGAAGGTTCATATTTGCCGCTAATGCTTAGAATTGCGACAAGCAAGCAATTAAGCAAGGGATAGAGTTGCAGGTTTAGGTAGTAATTTTTTTTAATTGTCTTAATTCTTTCAGTCTTCGGTGTTCCCGAAACAATTTCCCAGAATTAATAAAATTTCGTGTGTGTCCCTAGAATTAGACTTTAATTGATCTAATTATTTCATATGTTAATGTTTGAGTTTCTCATAAATTATGGACATGATCTATTAAGTTTGTAACGTTTTTAATGCAAGCATTTGATATCACGGGTATCTGAAGATTTTAACAATATTTTCCAAAACTCAAAAATTTTGCATGAAACGTTCCAAATTTTTGGCAAAATAATATATCAGAATAGAAATAACTTCCAACAAATTTGTAGTCAAATACGGAAAAGTCCAATATTGATACTACCAGGTTAAATAAAATCAGGAACTCAACAAGAATAAGAAAGAAGGTGCTGAAAAGATTCGTTCCCACAGGCCTAAACAGCGCATCCCTCATAAATCTTTATTTCGCCGGAGAAGAATGTTTTGCCACAACCAACCCGACCTTCAGCTACTACTTTATTTTGAATGTGCGAAAACCTACGGCCAAGTTCAAATTTAGCGATGTGTGTACGTGATTAAAATTTAAAAGGCACCTATATCCTTTTTGTATGTATGTGGCTTTTTTATCTTTTTGTATGCCACATAAAAATCGAGTTATGTGTATATCTGAAATATTTTACGGTTTTTTTTTGTATGCAAAACATGTAAAGCTTTCGTCGTAATACAATAAAAAAAAACATATCCGCTTCTCATTACGATGGTGTTAATATTTTATGATTTTAGTTAATGGAGGCAGATTTTGCTTTTGGCTGGGCATTAAAACATGTCTGGCAGCTTAGAATATTTTATAATTATCGTACTTAGGTCAAGCAATTTTGCGGGGATATAAATTTGATGAATTTAACATGTAAACTGCTCAAGGCAAGCATTTCATGTGCAGACATTGCTAGTATTTTGTAGGTTTCAAGCAGTATAATATAATGCTCTTCATTAGAGACTACATTAAGATATATTAGGTCAAAAACCTTTTGGTTTATTAAGAAACAGGATAAATTGGAATAACCGCAGAAATTTTGTTAAGTAAAAATAATAAGAAAGGCGTTAAACATAAGGTAGGTTAGGATTGACGACTTCTTAAACTAATTTAATTAATTAATTTAGATTAGATAAGACTGTGAAGACTATGCGGTCTTCATTTTTCACCACGCCTTTCAAGATGATTGTCATATTCTAGGGTGATCTCTAATTTTGTCTTGTTAGGATGTATGATTTAAAATTGGCTTCGATACATATCTACCTCCTCCTGAATATGAAGTTAGGAACTCCTTTGGAGTCCTATTTTATGAAGCAATCAACAGTTCCACTGCCATCTTAACTACCCCATTGGTTTCTTTAAACGGTTTTCTAGTGAATTCAGGTCTTTGTTCTACATATATTTGTCTTGTTCATTTTTCGCTATTGCTTGCACATGGTGTATATTCAGCTCTTAATGAATTTTCTTATTTCTGAGTTTACTGTCATGGAATGGACCGTTTCTAATTACAACACACAACTATCTCTAGTTGGCCAATTTATCTATTTCCTAGATTGAATTGGCATTAGTGTAGGTATGTAGACGCATCTTCATCCTGACCTTTGGCTTTGCCTTCTTAATTAGGTGTTTCATTTCTTAGAGCAGCTTCTTTACATAATTACATACTCTGAGAATCTCTAAGTTCAATATTAGAAACTTTACTCTTGCTAAGCCATCACAATTGCTTAGAACTTGGGTTGGATTCATACTGAGAGAATCTGGAGCCATACCCTCTGTCAGAGTTGTGACTACAGCAATCCTACCATCATTATAATAATCTACTGATCTATACTTATGATATTGATACCGATGTTTCGTAATTATATTCCTTTAAATGCTCTGTGCTCATCCTACTGTATTCTTTCAAAAGTTTCTGGACTTGTGTTAGCATTTGCATAATGAGCTCCATTGCTTGAGGTTTGTAGTTTCAAGGAATCTGAAAACTTTTGGCAGTTTTCGCCTGACTAGTCTATCGGCTTATATGCTCTTTTTCTTCAGGTGCGTATTTTATTGGCGAATTTATACGATCTGAATTAATTTGGAGTCAGAACTTGCAAAATTAGTTAGCTCTACGTGTTGGCTGGCTGTCAGAAAATATACCGACTGTTTTGCCTAGATTTATGTAGGTCCATTTATCTACTTCTCTGATAGAATAATACAAAGCAGCAACCTCGGCTTGAAAAAGTTTTGAAGATGCCCGTTTTGGGCCGTTTTCCATATATTCTTGTTCCTTCTTCCTTATTCGACTTCGAACGTCGTTATATCATATCGAGTCCGCTCTTATTGTTGAGCCTTTCTACTACCCTTTTTTTGGCTGGCTTGTTGTTTTGTTGTTCTGGAATCCGTATGACATGGAGTATCCGGAAGCACTGCAGCCTCTTGGCTTTTTATATTAGTGTCTGATCTCTTTTATTCATTAAATTACGCTAGCCATTCCAGGATCCTAGTACCCTGCACTAATCTGTACGTGTCTCTGGCTGGTTGATTGAAGTAATCCTCTGATTAAATCCGTAATTACGCAGAGGATTAATTACCCAGTAATTACGCAGTCTGCAATTAGCACTTTCCAGTATTGAACTCAACTTTCTGTAGATATCCTTTCAGTGTACAGTGTCCTTTTAGGAGGCGTGCTACGATGAGAAGATTATTGCTACTGAGCTGCAGTAGTTCTTCAATCATTTTCTTTGATGGTTCCATAATAAAGGTCTTACCATGAATTTACCTGGTTATATTACACTAATATTCTTTTTGTTTGCTTTGGCCCAGCTTCTTACCTGTTCTTGTACTGTATTTTTAGATACTCCTAGAAGAATTTTTTGGCTTCCTCTAATTGCGAAATGTCCAGGCACCCACAGCAAAGTGACTTTACTGCGGTCTATCATGCTATTCAGTTTTCGAATACATTCCAAAACCAGTGTTGATTTAAAAATACGTCTACTCACGTCAATAGTCGAACAAGAAAGTGCTTAACAAAATTCTACAATTGTTTTTCTTACAAAAATCCCTCTCTCAAAATCGTACAACGCAGACGTATAACATCACAACGACAATATTTAATAGAATCCGCAAATTAAACTTATTGAAAACAAAATAAAATTGTAAAAATTCTTGGTAAATTGAAAATCAGCTGTACAAGGAAAACAATAAATAACCAGACTATACAACTTAAAATACACTCAGCAGAAAATGCGTTGTCTAACCAGAGCAGTACGTAACGTCAAACACGTTATCTCCCTTCAAGTCGATATAATTACATAGACACATTTAGGCCATTGGCGTCTTCTTTTAAATGATCTTCTCTAGAGTGCTTGTGTAATCATAAACCAGCTAGAAAACAACAGTTTCAACGGAATTCACTGCTTCCTTATTTTCTTATTCTAAATACCTGTAATTAAATGAGTACTGTGCAATAATTATTGAGCACAGCAAAATTATATCGCTTTGATCCACACAAAAGGCGCGCGATGTATAACAGAAGCTGTTATGCAAGAAACTGTGCATTTAATAGAGTTTGGACACGACACCTCTCAAGTAGCAGCTTTTTCATTCAAATTGGTAACATTTTCTTTAGGATAATTTGGTGTATGTAACTGAGTTTTCTCTTGGAGTCGTCCTTCGGTATGACGTTCTTTTTAGGTTCCTCTTTCTCAGCTCAATGCATATTTTTGGACTATTCTTGTTGTCTTTTATTCTCGCAAAGGAAGGCTCTTTCGGAAGAGATTTCCAAGATTTGAACTTAACCATGTTTTATTACAAAACGAAAATGGTGATGTAGTGCATTGTGATATGATATTTTGTGGAATTTCTATAATAAATCGTCGGCTTACTACCAAAACAAGATAAGTACAATCTTTAATTTTTTTTTAGTTTAGTGCATTTCTTTTCCTAAATTTGAATAAATTATGCGCTGGCAAAACCGGGAAAGCTGATAATAAACAGAAGCTGGTCCAAAATAGGTTAACTGCAGTAAGAAAAAAATTAAGTCAGGTAGTCAGCAAAAAAGACGGGTTATCTCAAAAGTATTTAAAATGTAACTCTGGTAAATCTGGTTTTGGCAGCGAGTCGGCGATATCTTCAGAGAATCAAACTAAAAAGCAAATGAATCACATGGACATTTTCACTATAAGATTACCGTGTTTTGAATTCCGATTTCCTATCTTATTTGGAAGAATAAATGAATGAGAATTTAAGACGGAAATCTCACTATTAACGTGAAAATATTTGAATGTTTATAAACGACTTTAATCCACTATCTTATTTGTTCGCCGCAATTTAATCGATATTTTCGAAAATTCATTTAAAGCACTTGCTGTTATCCAAACAATGCCGGGCTTATACTACTTTTAATTCAGAAAGAGTTCTAATACAATAAAATAAATTAAAAATGAAATGAATTTTTTAAACTTCGAAGCGACCGAATATCTCTGAAACTTAAATTATCACCGTGCAAGTTCATTCCATGTAACTTGTTTAAGAATATCTAGTTCATTCACCCTAAAACCACATCCGCCACGCTTACAACATTTGATGTCGGTTTAAAAAAGGGAGAACATAATCCCGCTACGCCAAAATCACATAAAGTCAAACCCGCATACCATCAGTACGTCACACGCTTAACATATTGTATAACATGCGTGTTACGTGCGCTCGGCTAGTTTTCCATTCATCCACTTCGCAATTTGCCCGCTTGAGGCGAACAATCCCTCGAGCAGTCATCTGCTAACTCTTTGAATTCTGGCAGTATGAGTAATACATTCCGTCATCCAAACTTTCACTTGTTCTCGTTAGTATCGCAAACTCGAACCTCCTCGATAAAGCAGGATTAAATGCCTGTGCTTTTGTTTTTTTTTAATTTTACTGCATGATTTCTAACGAAACAAAAAAAAAAAAATTAATGGATAAAGAGTAATATGTTATGCTGACAAATGTTTACACAGCTGCTTACCACGTCTATAATGTGATGTAGGGAAACGCCGAAGGTCACGTTTAGGGGTAATGCTGATATTTCAGCGGGTCGAACAGCGGGGTCGTAAGTTTTCATTAGGAACCGCATCAGTCGAACTTCGCTCTCGTCGGCGTCTATTTCCAATACTAAAACAAGAGAAAAGACAATTGATTTAAATGGTATGTATGACGTAATAAAGAGGCATTGAAGGGTAATTAATACACGATATGTAGAGAATATTGAACGTGTTGCTCATCATTTTACAAGTTTGCCCTACAAACTGATAGCCGATCATGCATCATATAATCATGACAAAATCGATTGGAGTGCAATTAACAAACATTTGGGATTTATTGCAGCAGAGCCGAATTCTTTTTTTGTATCTCCTGTAACTGAAACCGATGTAGAAACTGCTATAAATAATATGAATACCTCCTTCTCTGTAGGTTGGGATCAAATACCATCTTTCATTGTGAAACATTCATCCACATATATTGTCACAACTTTGACTTATTTAATAAATTTTTCTTTTGAAAAGGGCATCTTCCCCACCAAACTAAAACTCTCCATAGTCAAACCGCTGTTTAAAAACGGAGATCGAAATAATCTTTGCAACTATAGACCAATTAGTTTATTACCTGTATTTTCTAAGATATATGAATCAATAATGAATCAACGATTAATTCATTATTTAATATCATTTAATTATCTAGCCACCAGTCAACATGGTTTTTGTCCAAGTAAATCAACAGATACAGCTATCTTTAATTTTCTAAATAGCATATACAACAATTTGGATTGCAATAAACAATGTCTTGGATTATTCCTTGATCTATCCAAAGCTTTTGATTTAGTTAATCACAATATCCTTTTACATAAATTAAAACATTATGGCGTAAATGGAGTGTCGTTGAACTGGTTCAGATCCTACCTTACAGAGAGGAAGCAAAGTGTAATAGTGAAGAATTACCAATCGTCGTTTTTAAATCTGAATGTTGGGGTGCCGCAAGGTTCCGTGTTGGGTCCAACACTCTTTGTGGTTTACATTAATGATTTTGCTGCTCATTTAAGTGAAACAGAACAAACAACCATGTATGCGGATGACATTAGTATGATTATAAGCTCTCATAATATATCTGAACTATTAGTTAAAACCGAAATCATTTACAACAAAGCGTGCAATTGGATGGCATATAACCATTTGATGATAAATAAGGAAAAAAGTAAGTTCATATACTTTCATAACAAAATAAAGTCAATTCAAGAAATTAACATTAATCAAGTTACCTGGAATACTCACGTATCAAGTAAATTTTTAGGAATATTTGTCCACGAAAATTTGAAATGGTCACATCACATTGAATACTTGTCGAAAACGTTATCTAAAACATGTTATGCCTTGAAACAATTGAGAGAAACTTGTAATATCGAGACTTTAAAAACTTTTTATTATTCTAACTTTGTTGCATGTATGCGTTATGGAATTATCTACTGGGGAACGTCATATGAAGCAAATAGAATATTCTTAATACAAAAACGAGCAATCAGAATTATTTTCAATATGAAATATGATGATTCCTGCAAGAAGATTTTTTAAAAATAATTTAATTTTTACTTTGTATGATTTATATATATACGAAATATTATGCTTTGTTTATAAACATAAAGAAGAATTTTGTGCGTATAATTATTCCCACGACCATAACACGCGTATCGATAATTATCTGTTGCCCCCTCCACATCGAAAGGCAATGTTTCAAAAGAGTCCATATTACGTTGGCTGTAAATTCTATAATAAGTTACCCCGTAATATAAAAGAAATTTTAAATTTTAATTTATATAAGAAAACCGTCAAGCAATATTTATGGGATAAAAACTGTTATAGTGTTAGTGATTTTTAGTTAATATAATTATGTTCTCCCTTTTTCTTTCTTTTTTTTTGTGACTTGTTTCAGGCATGTATTTTAATATTATGCTTTTGAAATAAATGATTATCTATCTATCTATCTATCTATAAAATGTACACGTACAAATATGGTAACTGTATAGTGCATTTCAAGATATAAGAATATTACTTCACTTCTAATGCCCGTAATGATTTTATTGCACTTCCTATGGTAACTATCAGTGTTGGGCAAGTTAGGGGAAGTGAATAAATTTCTACCGCGATTAGACATATTCGTGTGTTGTCGGCTCTCAGTAAATCACTAGTTAACACTGCTCCCCACTCATGACGCGAATAAACACGAGTGTATCTAGTCGCTGTAGAAATTTATTCACTTCTCCTATCTTGCCCAACACTGGTAACTATTACGTGACTCCCCACTTAAAGGGTAGAGTTTACCTGCCCATTGCATATAAATCTCAGGGCCGTATTGACTATAAATTACAGCCCTAAAAGACAATAATAAAACGTAATTTTAAATTGTTTGTAATACACAATAAAATTGTTCTAGTTGATCAGCTGTCATCAATAAGACGAAATCGACACATTTTAATGGAACATCTATGGATCATTAAAGTTATTCTCCAATACTTTATGGAGGATAACGGCTTGATTAACAAACTGATCAGGTCAATAATGGTTAAATTTAAAGAACTTTACTTAGGAGGGTAGGTATATAAAAGTGCACTACCAAACTGCCTCATTAGAATTTTTTGGAACTTCTAGTAGGAATTTGATTTTGCAACTTGTAAAGTAGTCATAGTCCGTTGCGAGGAGGAAAAATATTTAGAAAATTATAGCAGTTTCAGTATACAACGTGCCGCGTATCGTTTTATTCAAACATTGGGAAGGTAAAGGAGACTAAATGACCAAAAATAACAAAAATGATAGGTCAAATTTATTTTGTTGCGAAGACACAAGGTGTTTACCATTCGTACAGTATCAATTTCTCGGGATTCCTTGTAGCTAGATTAATACGAAAAAAAAAAAAAAAATTGATAATAAAATTCGGCCCGTAGAACTATTTAACAATGTTTTCAATTTGCGCCAACATTCCTTACATCAAAGTCGATAGCTGCCTTCGTATTTTAAATGAAATAGAGTTGTTTTTCTTACTGTAAGCGATTTTACACATTTTGCACAAAGCCAATTTGCGCTTAAGTTCGCTATCTCTAAATTTAACGGTTTTTGAGATATTTTCGATTTTGGTAAAATTTTGACAACTCCACTGCGTTTGAGGATATTTCGTATTTTACAGGCCGTCAGAGATGACAATATGATTTTGTTGTGGCGAAAACGAAAAATTCCTGCCCGTCAAATTCCGCCCCATCTACAACTATATTCTATACATTACTTTATTTATGAAAAACTATAAGCCTACAAATTATGCCAACCCCGGGCTCCACCCAAAAAGTACTATACGAGGCTATCTATTCTAAGTACTACATGGATTCCATAACTTCCTACTCTAACTAAATATTTTTTTTAAATTAAATTAATATTTTTAAACTGATTTTAAATTCTGACCTGAGGATGCTCGGCTAGAGCGGAACTGGACGTGCGATACATTAATAAATTTTGTGAGGAGCAAGACCTTGTTTTCTTCTTTTTTTCCTTTAAATACAACTCACACAGAGTCGAGTTATGCTTTCTTCCCAAATATTAGTGCCATTTCCTTCAACTTCCCTATGCGAAAGTGCATTTTCAAATCTTTTGCAGCTCGAGACCAAAGGTAGGAATAAGATGGATGTTCAGGATGACATGAGATTGGCCTTAACAAAAACTAAACCAAGAATGACAGTATTTGCGAAGCAGATACAAGCTTAATCATGACACAAATCATACTTCATAAAAAAATTAGCATCCTGCATATCATAAAATGCACGGCATCTATTAAAGGTGAGCCTAAATATCTAATACAGTCACCATATTCAAAATAATGACTAATTACTGAAGCAAGTGCAAGGACGGATAATTGCTTGACTTTTCGAACTTCCCTCGCAGCAAATTAAAAATCATAACTGCTCCCATCAAGTACAATCTGTTAATAGACACATGTCAAATTTTGAGCAAGCTCGGTCATTAACTTTATGTTTGGCAAGCGTTCAAAGCATATCACCTCGTACATTTTTGTGAAAATGAAAATGAATTTCCAGTATCAATGAGACTATTGTGGGGGATGCTGCACCATCAACTGCAAAGTGGTTTACTGAGTTAGTTGTGGTCGCACAAGTATTAGTGGTACCTAACGATCTGGGGTCACTACACCCGAAAATTGTGAAAAAAATTGCGATATGGCGTTGGCCAATCGGAGAACGAAAGTTCGCGAGATTGTCGATGCATAGCTCTCATATAAGCTCTGCAATTTCGATTTTAAATGATCAGTTGGGTTTCAGAAAGCTGTCATGTAAAAGCTTCAGTTGCTTACTGAATTATTTACAAACACTAAAACGAATATTGGGCTCAAGTATCTACTTAGTGGCACCCCAATTATGAAGATGCTCGTAACTTTGGATTTGTTGCTTTGAAAAATATTTGTAATTCACACTAGAAAAGTGGAAAGATAGAACACACTATCTTTTTAATGATTATTGCGTATTAATAATCATTAAAGATAGCTAAAAGAATCAACAATTAATGATGATAGAATGTTATCTTTTAATTAAAAGTATCCGAAAACATAAAACGAATATTTACCAACTAAGAGACGTCGCATAAATCGGGTTTTATAAAACGAACAAGCGAAAACAACAGCTGTCTGGTTAGATAATTTTCCCTAAATTAGGAAGACGATTGAAGTTTATAGTTAGGGACAGCTAATTAAGTTGTTTTGTACAGAACACAAAGCGGTTCTTCTCATCGTCGCCTTTATTATAAAATGCTTTGATGATAAATTAGTAGCCAGTATAGAAATTATTTTTGTTGCTAATGTAAAGTAAATTTAATATATTTCGTAATATAAAAAAAAATAGCAACGTGCAAGTTCTAAACCAGTATATTTACCGTCGCCTCCACCAATTTTAACCTGGCCCGCACTATGAATAATTATTCATTAACTAAGGCATATAGCTCTTGTTGTTGGGTTATAAATAGAAGGAGGATAGCTACTATGTTGTTAAGTGAAACTTACGATATTAAAATAATATAGTTTTTTTATGCACTTAATTTTTTTTTATTGAGGTACAATCTCTAACACAGCAAATATTAACGCTATTCATTAATGTATACATTCTTTTAATATTCTTTACTTGCAAAAAAAGATAGAATGATTACAGCTTGTATATCTAGAACTTTTTATTACGAAGGATGAATGCGATTTGCTATTAATTTGTAGAATATTCGATTTCCTAAGGTTTCATTAGCAAAAATTGTTCTGAATTATTCATGAAACGTTTTTTACTAAATGTTAAAAAAACGACTATCGTATTTTTGCGTGCTTATAATGAAAGTCTTGCTGTGGGCAGAAATTAGTTTTCAAAAAAAAAATCGACACAGAATTGGTTGCGTAATAATTACAAAAAAAAAATATGTATATACCTTCTGGCGCTAATACCGCATTCTGACATCAAATACATAATATTACTTAAATTCATAGTTATATTTAATTGCACTTAACCATTCTCACACAAAACGAATAGATTCGTTCCCATTTGTCTGAACTTTTCCGATACGCGGTTCCAGAGCAATTGTTAAATAGTTTTTACAAAGCCTCCTAATGGTATATTGCTTGTCACGATTAACTATTTCAACTAGGTTGACTAAAACTTCTTCCATGTACTCTTCAGAAGTCCTCCAATATGTGCATACTTCTCGTTCATAAATAATTTCAAACTTGTAAACATAACACAGCCTTTTGCTTGTATTGACAACATTCGTACATTTTCCATGCACTATTAAGCTTCTATTAGTGACTGCTAGTGACGGATAGTCTCTGTTGGCTGTATCAACTATTCAACTACATTTTATGAGAATAAACTGGTTTAACACGTACATAATTTTTTGTAGTTACTGAAAAGTCAATTATTTTAGTTATTGAACTAATAATGTTTATTACGGGTTTTAACTATCATAATTAATAATGAGATAAATAATAAAGAATAGATAAATAATAATGGTAAAATTTCAGAATATGCCATACGTCAATTCAATCAAAATAATTGGCTTAGATGGAAGTATATCTGGTTGCCTACTCGCCAGTTACCAATGCATTGACAATTTGTTTTTTAACTTTACACTTAGGAAAATTGTATGTGTAATAGAAAACAAAGAGCCCGGTATAATGCTTATATTTCATTTCTAATGGCAAAAATAGTTCGTAAAGAACTGTTACACATATTTGTATAATTAGGAGGCCAAGTTTAAAAAATTTAAGAAGCAAGTTATAGAAACTTTACCGACATTTATGGCCATTGATCAAGACCTGTAATCGTATATAGCGGAAACATATACAGAAACAGCCTCATAGCAATTTTTACATTTTACAGTAGTCGAGCATGATCTGCAAACCAGTAAGGTGTTTTTGTGCGCCTTGTTGAACATAGGTGAAACACTTGATAGTATGCACTTCTATAACATTCACCCCGAAACAAAGACTAAAAGGATCAATGAAACGAACAGCAAGTGGATAGACCACTTACTTAATGGGTTCCGTAAAAGTGAAATAAACGCTCATAAAACAGGCACTAAAATTAAACCAGATGTTGCTAATTTGAATATTACAATTGCATTAATTAACTGCAATGTTGGCATTGACTTAATCCTTATTTCTTATTAACGCTCACCTTGTAAATTGGACAATACTTAATGTTCAAGTAAAATTGACTGATTCGTTAAATTAATGAAATAAGAGAAACAAAATAGTATGAACGCCTATCTTGTTAGATTAATTATTATTTTTGGTTGGCTCAACAATATTTTGTAAACAAAACCCAGTTTCTTAATTTAACATCTGTTGGAGCTTTATATGTGACATCATTAGCAGGTTGGGCAACTTGTGACATAATAATTTCAAACTAATGTCATTAATCAAAATCATATTTGATAAAAAGTAAGAAAGTTAGGTTTTTTATTAATATACCGATTGTCTCAAGGTGGATGGCATACTAGAAGCATATGGAGACTAAATATCAGAGTTAACTCAAATTTTATATCTGCAAGTTACTCAAAGTAAAGTACATATCGAAAATATTTTCAGAAATGCAACGTTGCCGCTTCTACCAATCTAGGTAACAACGTTTTAATTTACATGGAACACCCTGTATATTTTTTCAATATTAACTTTCTTATTCAATTTTGTACAACTTTTCTATACTGCACGCGCCATCCCAAATACGAACAGTTATATTCATTCAAATTTGCACTATTAATTACTATAAGTTACCAACGAAGGTATTCGTACTTTCGTAAGGGTCGGATTTTCCCAATAGATATTGAATTTAATTTGTATCTTGAAAACGCTTTAGGTAGGTATAGGGAAATAGATGGAAAAAGTTGTACAAAAGTTCATCGGGAAGCTAATAATGAAAAGATATACAGAATGTTCCGTTTAAATAAAAAAAGTTGTTACCTGGAATGGTAGAAGGGGAAACGTTGCATATCTGAAAATATTTTAAAATTGCAGTTTACTTGGCATAACATGCAGATACAACAATTGGATTAATTCTGATGTTTGGTTCTCTATATACATCTAGAATGCCATCCATCTTGAAACACTCGGTATATGTGTGAAACTCTCAATTTCTTCTTGGAGTTCTTACTAGAAGAATCTGTACTACTATATCTATGTGCGTATCTGCATGAAAATAGTAAAAATTGCATTACCACATATTCATCATATTCAAATGGTGATTTAAGTTATAAAGCTTTGACATGATACTAAAACTACTTTGTCTATAAGGGAATCATCGCGCATCGGCATCATGTATAAGCCAAGGAATTGTTCTAGAATTATCGAATATACAAGCTGATTCACAGAACCTGTCCATTAAAAATTTTTAACTTTGCGATGATATCTCGATTTTGAAACTTTGGGGTTAAGCATAGTTGGCTATGATTTTTTTTAGAAAAAAACAATTGCATCCATGTCGCACTCCCGGTTACAAGGAAAGTCATGGCCAACTTTGATATTTTAAATGGAAACCTATATTTTTTGGTGCATTTTAGATTCTACTAAGCATTCTAAAACCAATTTTATAAAACATCTGCTTACCTATCGGGTAGTAGGGGGTGAAAAACATTTTTGATTTTAAAAGCATATAAAAAAATTAAATACAGTATTTATACTTATTGTTTTTTTTCTAAAGAGACCATAGCCAACTGCGCTTAACCTGAAAGCTTCAAAATCGAGATGTCATTGCAAAGTCAAAAACTTTGAATGAACGGGTTCCGTGAATCACCCTGTATAGCAGGGCAGTAGATAAGATGTTGGGTCAAAGAGAAACAGAAAGAACACTGGAATAATATAACCGGCCAAATTCATGCAAAGACCTTTATTAAGAGTCTATCAAAAAAGAAGATCGAAGAACTACTGCACCTCAGTAGGAATCATCTATAACAGGTTTCTAACAAGACACTGCATGCTAAAAGAAAATTGGGATCAAAACTGGAGATACCAACTGCAAACTGTCACAGAACCTTTACTACATTTTGTGTGAACCTGGGCGCAAAGACAGGCAATTTATGGAAATAAATTCGGATTACTTCGATTAGCTAGCCAGAGATCAGAACTTATTAGTGTAGGGTGCTAGGACAATGGAATGGCTGATATCTGCCTATGAGTGAGTGAAAAAAAAGGAGACTAAATATAAAAAGCCGAAGAGGGTCCAGTGTTTCCGGAGGCTCCATGTCAGACGGCTCCCATAACAAAAAAAAAGCATGTGTGAAGCTATACTGACTTCATGCAAATTGTATTGGATATCACACATCTAAACAAATATTTCAGCAAAAAAAAAAATTAAAGACAGATTTTAATTGTTTTGATGAAAGAAGTAACATCAATTTTAGATATAATACTTTCTATTATTCCAATATATTGTTTCCGGAAAAAAACTATTTTTGTCAGTGAAGGAGGAAACCCTGGTGGAGTTTATACCCACTGCTATGGATCCTCGATGCTAGTAAAACTGGACGCAGGAGAGCACAAAATTTTCAAGATACGTTCAACAAGTTTTCGGATGTTTACTATGAGTTGTTATATAAAATTATATACCTTATGAACCCAAAACGACACAGTGGTTTACAACGTCCTCTACAACTGCTTAAATACGAAATATACATAGTTTGAAGCTTTTATATTGCTACAACACCTGAACTCCGCAACGTCTTAAAAATCGAGTGACAAATACTTCTGCCTTGGTTTCCGTCTCGTTGCCAATGACATTTACATATAGAAACTGAGGAACCGCCTGTCTTTCTAAAGATATATGCGTCTCGAAAGCTTATTTATTTTACGGGTATACGCGAGATTTCAAAAAGACATCGCCTCTCGTTTCCTAAGCGAAACACATCACAAAGTAATATAAGAACGCGTCGCTTAAATTAATGTCTATTCTCGTGAAAAATTTAATATCAAAAGCTGACATCAGACAAGGAAAAAATAATGAAGGTCCGTAATCTTTTCGTAAGAATTTCGGAGCTTAAGGAGAGAATGTCCTTTAAAAAGCACACTACAAAAGCTGTAGTGCGGCAAAGAGTGTCCGTTTTTGGTCGAACCGGCTGTCGGTCGACTTTGTGCCAAATTACGGTGGGACCCGAGCGAAAAGAACTAATTGAACTCTGAGCTGTATTTCGACGGTATTTATTTGGCTCGACGAGACAAATGAATGTCACGTAGTAAGTTGAAGTCGCTGACAGAAACTTTTTTAATTGTATTGTTTCGCCCAGTTTTCTGCCTCGCGTCTGCGATCATTTAAAGCGGCTTACTACGAATTAAGCTGTTGTGTGACCGTAGAAAGCTGTATTCATGTCGCGTTTGTTTTCTCGCATTTTCCTTAGAATTCCATTTGGACGCATTTAACTGTTATTAAACTAAGATAGAGAAAAAATGTAACAAAGTAGGCCAAACGGAATGCTATTGTGTCGCTATTGTATTTAAATATTTGTCAGATAATGAGATTTGAATATTTCATTTCAGTTTATACACAGAGAAAACTAAAGTAGTCGCAATATCTAATTACAATTAGATGAAGGAGCAGTTGCTGAAATATTGTAACTTGTGATGCTGCATAAGTATCCACTTGTTCGTTTAATTATTTTCTTGTGCCTGCGTCCATTTTGCAAAAATGTCACTAAAGGTTGGCCACACTAGATTCCACATGACAGATGTGTAATAAATTGTTATTAAACTACTATTCAACCATGCTAAGATGAACTGGTGACTTCATTGCACCTATTATTGATAATTAGAAAAAGACTTATTCTCGGAAACGTCAAAATACTAAGGTACATTTATTTTCTATTCAAAATTAAGATTTGTCGGTCCAAAAAACACTGTATATCACACATCATTATACATTTAAGGGGTGATATTACACTGCGACCTAAAAGATCTATTGTGTTCCCTGTTATTGCTGTTTTACAGCTGGCCTTCCAACCCTATTCCTTTCAGAAAGTATAGGATACCAGAAAGCCCCAAGTTAGGTAAGTCTCCCTCTTTGATTTTACGTGCTCCCAGATGCAACGCCCTTGTGTTGCATAGTGCTACTTAATTTGAGAAGGAATGGATACCATCCTGTACCCCAATCTGCCCCAGTCGTTTTGCTTCTCCTTTTGTTCCTTCCTAGTGAGGTATTCTCACTTTGGAAGTGGAAGGCTTCTTATGGAAGTCCTGCTCCAATTCCTGTTTATTAGCGTTGTCGTCCCGCTAATAAACATCCTTCCTTCATGGTTGACCCCACGAATAGTTAGGAAAGAAAAGGTCCACATCTACAAAGCCCCGCATGCAGAGGTAAGGCTAAATACAATGGGGTGCGCCAGGTGCCCCAAGGTTGGACTAGTAGACTGGTCTTCTATCCAGCCACGCATCCCATCAGCCTAGTCCGTCACCTTAGGATTTAGGTTTTTGTTTGAGGTTGTCTCCTCTCGGTCCGTGCAGTTAAGCCAACACACCCTATCCCTTTCGGGACCTGGTTTAACAGTTGGGCTTTCGGTAGCCGAAAGCAACAACTGGCATCGTTGTAGAACTCTGTGCAAGCCCTTAGCCACGACACGACAGTTCGGGCGAAGAGGGAGTGGTTCACGGCAACGGTCTTCATTCATCCTGCTTCGGCTTTAAGCAAAGAGGACGAACTTATAGCCGCCACTAACCATCTCGTCTTGAGTGAACGCTGACAAGATGACCTCTTCCATATCCACCACCCCGAGGACGCGCCTGGTAGGTACTCCCAACCCCCAGCTTATACATCTATTACTATATGCTGTATTATGTATCTCTTTTTCTTTAGAAAGAGGGGAAAAGTCATCAAAAAAGACATCTGCAACCTTGTCCGCCGAGAATGCCGGATTCTTACCGGCTAAAAAACCTCTCTCGGACTCTAGAGCCAGCTACTAGGGACTGCAGCAGCATTGCTTGAGCATAGCAGTTATTCCACCCCTCACGGCTGATCACTTTATTTATGAAAAACTAAATAATTACAAATTATCCTATTCCCGTGCTTTACTTAAAGGTGCTACAGGAGGCTATTTATTCTAAGTACTATATGGATTCTATAACAATTGAAATGTTCCTACTATTAATTAAATAATTTCTCATGGAACGACTTTAGTTATCTCCCAGTATTCGCCAAGAAGTAAGGGAAAATCTTGGCAAACATATTACTCTAGGAGCAGGATATAGGAAGAAGTGCCAGATCTTGTTATTGTTGGTTACTCACTCTCTGTCGTTACGTTTATTCCTTTCCTTAGCAGTCAGGATACTCCTGGATAGACGATCTATATATTGCCACTTCTCCGACGATGCTAGCATCTTTCTCCCTAGGTATTCCGCTCTTAATTCTTCCATCTTTTCTCTGTCCGAATCTTTACACTAAGGGCACAGATTCGTCTCTCTGAAGTGGTGGAGATACTCGTAGAAACATAACTTGATAGGATTTGCGCTAGATGGTAGTCTGTGTCGCCCTACGTTCTAGGACACCAAGATCTTAAATCTACAATTAGCCTTCTGATCCACTCGGCAGACCTGTCTTCCTCTTACCAGAGCTTTGGCCATTCTTCCAGAATTTGTCTCTTTGCAGACTCTTTATCATTCTTGCCTTCAAGAATACTGACCTGGCCTCTGGCTACCAGGTCTATGGACGGGATCCTAGCTAGTACTAGAAGAGTTTTGGTAAACAGTCCTGTACGTTCTAGCGATAATTAGGGCGGCTTTCCTCTGAACACTTTACAGCCTTTGCCTGTAGGTGTGTTTCTCTATGATGTTTAGCCAGACTGGTGTTGCATAGAGCATGATGGACTGGATAACGAACGCATACATCGCTCTACCCCTTCTCTGGAGTTATACCCATATCTGCGAGGGCTTTGGCAAGTCTTTCAGTTGTTGTCCTAACATGCGTACCCATCCTCATATCCCTATCGAAATGTACACCCAGGTGTCTTAGAGATTCTTGCATATGCACAAAGTTTCTTCCCATTCGAATGCTATTGCTCGTGTTCTTCCTCCCGGTAATAAGAAGTAGAGCATTTGTCTTGTGTGAGGCATTACTGGGAAAATCTCCAGGGAATGAGGCAAAGTAAAATTCTTCTGGGAACTTATAACCAGAAGAGGTTTACAGAATGCATCAACCTGAGTAAGAACAATGTTTGCATATTAACAGGAATATTTTCAGGCCATTGTAGACTGAAAGGACATCTGAGTAAGCTTGGATTGGAAAAGGTATCTGAATGTAGATTTTGTGGGGAACAGGATGAAACACCCGTCCACCTCCTCCCAAACTGCGTAGCACTGAGCAACTTGAGGGCGTAGCACCTGAGAGCATGTGAAATCGAAAAGGGAGACTTACCTAGACTGGTGCCCTCTGACATCCTACACTTTCTGAAAGGAATAGGATTGGAAGGCCAGCTGTAAAGCAGCAAGAATAGGGAACACCACAGATCTTAGGTCGCAGTGTAACATCACCCTTCCATCTATCTACATCATCTTGTGTGAGGCAAATCTGAATCCCCTGAGTCCAACCATTCGATGATGTTATGCCGTACATGCTGCGATACAAGCGCCAGGATGTACGCGGTCTTTGCGGTTACAATAAGTCCTATGTCATCTGAGTATCCAATTAGGGTTACGCTTATCGGCATTGGTATCCGTAGTATGCCATCGTAGTACACATTCCACAAAGGCGGTGTTATGACTGCTCCCTGAGGAACTCCGCAACTGTTTTTGCCGCTTTTATGAGGGTAATCAGCTGAGGTAGGGGCAAACACCCCTTTCGCTCAGTTCTCCGAGTATGCCACTCCTACTACACGCTGAATTAAAGGAATTTTGTACGTCTACACTGATTAAAGCGCATAACTTTAAGCGTTGTTTTATTGCCTCCGCTGTTTCTTTCACTCTATTCAGGGCACTTTGACTCCCTACAATCATGTTGTTCCTATCACAGGCCACCACGTGCGTAAATAATTAGAACTAACTCAATCATTTTTTTTTTTCTTCGTTGTTAACGTTTTTAAACAGTCTCAAGCCGATTGTAAGTATTTTCTTTCGTATTTTAAATTTTTCTTAGGTTAAATTACTTATAATTTTTAGGTCTGATGAAGGGTCAAAATACAAAGCACCCGAAATGTCACTAAGGCAAAAACATTGAAAACAATAAAGAACCCTTATTCTGCAAAGTTTTCTAACAGTGGTTTTATTTAATCCCAATACAAGGAACTTTCGGTGACGGAAACTGAACACATCCTTTTGGATTGTTTTCCGCTACAAACTTCGATAATATATAATACATATGATATATATAACAACATAAATAGCATAATTTTCTACTTATGGTGGGGGTTCATAAGTAGAAAATTATGCTATTTATGTGGTTAAATTGCTTAAACCTAATGAAATATTTTTAACGAATATAGTATATAAAATACCTAGTAACTCTAATAAGATTAACAAAGTGATTATTTTTGTAATCGAAGTAGCAAGGAAGAATAGTGAATATATCCAGGAAGATTTTGTTTCTTTGTTTTTTTGTTGGTTTTATTAGTTTAATTCATGGCAGAATTGTTTATTACTTAATTTTTAGTTTGGTCTGCCGCTAATAAATTCAGTTTTATTATAATTATATTTTGTTCAGGTTGAGTGGAAGAGCAGAGCGTTCGCTATAGCGTCGCAACTGAATCTTCGCCTGAAATATTATTTGCTAATTTATATGTTTTTGTAACACTTGGCTTAAATAAAAAGACATTATTATTATTATTTATAGAGCACCTAGCTGAAACAGCAAATTATAGAAAACGAAATTACTACTTTTCTTATATAAAATGTCTAATGAATAGTGCTTATTTGACTATTCTTATAGGCAAGTTAAACAGTAACATTAGCAAAAAGAAATATATTGTCAATAGGCACTTTAACTATTTTAATATTGTTTAGCTAATTTTTGGGAAGATACTTTAGGCATTACATCTAATCTTTATCAAGTTCTTTATTCAAGTTCTCATTTTTTCTATGTAGCTATTGTTCAAACAATGGCATATGTGCATGTTACATTTCGATACAATGGATACAACCTATTTTAAGCGAATATAACAATGTCCAATTAAAAACATAGTTCTCAATATGAATTTTAATTAAAAAGATAAAATTATGTTGACGAAGATTATACGTACATTGAACGAAATACGATCTTTTCATTTAAAATTGAAAGAGAGTTATTGATAATATACGCTGCTTAGTTTCCAGGTTAAAACCGAACTGAAATGTGGAGGTATATAGGTTTACATAAGATGTGGTAGAATCACATTATGATGACTAATTTTATCGTTTTAAAGGTATCAAATGGGCACCAAAATTTAATGATAAAGAATATGGGGAATAAGCCAAAAGAAACAATGCTACATTTGTACAATAAAATATGGGAAGAAGAAGAGCTACCTGATGATTGGAAAATGACGCTGATTACACCGATTTTCAAGAAGGGAGATAAAAAGAACTGCAATAATTACCGAGGTGTATCTTCAATAAGCACAGCCATGAAAAGTTTTGAACAAATACTACAGAAACACCTGAGAGAAGCAATTGAAGATACCTTGGAAAAATCTCAAAGTGGATTCAGGCGCGGTAATAGCACACAAGATCATATCTTTTCCATTAAACAAATTACAGAAAAAGCAATAAAAGAAAAGAGGAAGGTGCTATTGGCTTTCATAGATCTCGAAAAAGCGTTCGATAAAGTCCCAAGAGAAAACTATGGAATGACATTTACTCCCTTTACAGCGCACAACATGGAAACGTCATCTATTCTGCCACATTTAAAGATGGCGGAAGCCGGTTTTACAATCACTGCGTGCGCCCAAATGCGCATTCCAGTGTTGTATATAGATTGCTCCGACAACAAAAGCAAGCTGTAGATTTATACATCAAAGCGATAACATCACTGATTGAAAGAAATTTGAATAGAGAACGCCGCCGAACATCAACGGAGTAAAATTTGTGTCAGGCACGCTTGCAAAGCTTTTAGTAATCAATTTTAAGAAACGTCGTATATACATTAGAAAATCAAATTAGTCGATCAAAATTACCATACGTGGTCTAGAGTGATCCTTTTCTCGAAAAATACTATAAAAATTCCAGCTGAGCCCTATATTGTGAATTAATAACTACTTCAAAGATGGAAACAATCCCAAGTCTTGATTGAAAGTCAAAGCTGACAATCCTAAACGCGGATTAAGCTGCACAAAAGATTTTCTAGACCAAATTCCAAGAATTCTTAAGGAGAAGAAGAACTTAAATCTAATATCTGGAAAATCCTACTACAAACTAAACCAGCCACCTTAGAATTGAGGCCTGTATTATCCTCTTTAATTTAATTGTATTCAATAAAGAAACAATTTTGTTTAAATTACCTACCTAGAGAGGAATTTTCTTAGTACAACCATATTTGAAATCTGGTTATACCCTGCCTCTTGATTGTCCTGAGTATTATTTGTAAAAAATATCCAAAATGTTATTCATAATTGAAGTCATTTAAAAAAAAAGATTTAGTTGTCAATAAAGCAAGTGCTAAATCATTAAATAGGGGCCTACTTAGTCTAAAAGTTAATTCTGATTAAAAAAAGTATTCTAAAGACAAAATAAAAGATTAGCGTTAACAGATTATCAACATTTTTGATGAACTTTCCCATCTTTAAAAATAAATTTAGTAGTACATTTTAACTTATCCTGATACACCTGGTATATATGTATATTGCATAAAGATAAGAATAAAATAATTACTAGCTATGGAATTTATGATGCGTAATAATTTCAGATTTACGACAACTCCGTTGGCGGAAATACAAAATCCTCTACCTACTGCTCTTGTTTCATTTCGCTAACTCGTACAGTCGCTATCTCTTTCTCATGTTGTGTGATTTGCGGTAATCTCTTTCCTAAAATTCATTTCGCACCAAATAATTTACACTCTATTGTCTGAGCGGTACTAAAATAAATACGAGGCCATTCGGAATTTATATGTCTGCAATTAAAAATATACTGGATAGGGAATACTACAATGCACTATGAATATGTATGTTTATTTATCGAGGCATTACAATTTACAATAGAATCCAATGCTTAATGGTGTTCGTACAAATTGACAGATCCTAGATATCAATATTTTGCCTATTGGAGGCTGGGGTTGGTTGAGAGGCTTAAGAAATACAATCAAGAAGCGACGTTATATCGTCGTATTTGCGTGCTGAACTTACTGGGTAAGCTACTGGAACAGCTTATACTCTAAAACACGAGATTGATG
This sequence comes from Protaetia brevitarsis, assembly GCA_004143645.1. Lineage (NCBI taxonomy): Eukaryota > Metazoa > Arthropoda > Insecta > Coleoptera > Scarabaeidae > Protaetia > Protaetia brevitarsis. The sequence goes on from RXPK01000119.1 coordinate 2,102,524, forward strand.
CACATTGTGGCTTCTCAGACACTCAACACTGTTTTAGGGAAGGAAAGTCCACCATCACAGTTCCAAACAGAGTGATGGAAATAGTAGAGGCAATAAAACAACGTCCATGCAGTGCCAAGAAGCAATGCGCATATATATGTATATGTAGAGCGCATACACAGTCAAAAGACTGTTCTCTTTAAATTTATTTCCAGAAGACTCTCACGCGCCTAAGCTCAGCAATATCCTCATTGCTCGTTTTTGCGTTATAAATACTTTTATTAGTGTCTCTGAAATCTTTCCATATTAAAATCGTCTAACGTATAGTTAAGACAAAGTTTGCATGATACACAGTTCTCATTGTGAAGTTATTTGTCATTTGATTTAGAATTCTAAGACCGTAACAGATACTGCTGAGCTTATTACATAAGTGCATTATATGTCGAGTCCATTGTAATTTATAATCTACATGTAAATCTAAGATTTTGCAATTCTTTTCTAGTCTCATTTATTTTAAAAAGTATATATTTTGTTTTTATTTAGTATTAGATTGTTTTGCTTGAACCAGTTTTTTTAAATTTTTTAATACCAGTGATTCTGTTTTATTTCAAAGAAATAAATTCATTATTTTTAGTTAATTTATTAGTATAGTGCGCAAAACTAACTACCTTCTGATTTTTACCGCTATTTACTGTGTAGATATCATTAAGAAAATTTAAAAAGAGCAGGGAACCAAGTATACTGCCTTGTGCACACCAATGCTAGTTGTAACTCTGTCAGAACAAGTATACCCCTCTATTGTATTTAGTTTTACTATCTGTTGACGGTCGTTTAGATAACATTGGAACCAGTCATATACAACACTCCTGCTTTCATATTTATACAATTTTTCCAATAGTGTTTTGTGCGATATCTTCTTGAATAGTTATTGGCCAAAATTTGGGCTTGCGTAATAAAAATTCTGTTGTAAGAATTCGAAATTCAAATAGCTATAATGGAAAAGTGTTTAATTTCGTTTTTGTAAGAAATTATTGATAAGCACTGTGCGATCCGCTGCAACAGTGTCTTTCTACAAGAAAGGCAGTCTATTGTGTTCAAATTTAGCGTACTCGTGATATTACAATCTTTATATTATTGTTATCTTTCACTTTGTCCATTATAAGCAACAATTGTTGACTAACGGATCCCACGATACAGTCCGAAAGGGCGCTTGAAGTTCGGAAAAAACAACGCAAAATGGCATTGTTGCACCCTCTTGCAGAGAGAAGTGAAACGAGTAGCGGGAAGGCGGGATGACCACTGAAGATAGTTTATAAAAAAACCTTGACATTGTTTTTTTTTTTGAATTAATTAGTTCGCGGAGTCCGAATCGCGATTCCTTTCGTTATCGGGCGAATCTACATTGAAAATTAAGTTCAATCTTCTTTTGTTAAAATTCTGTAATCTTTCCCAGTTTGAAAATTCGAGAACAGAAAGCAAAAGCTTTCTTCGTGAAGTGATTCTGTTTATGTGTTAAAACCGTTCGAACAAATCCTTTTGTTTTACATAAAATTACTGTGCCTTTAATATTTCGGATTACGAGAAGAATAGACTTACACACAGGTTGATAAGTCGAATAAAAATTTCGCTTATAGGACTACCTTTGCGAAAGGCTCAGATACCGTATCTCGTTCTCTTTTTCTTCCTTGTTTTATAGTTTTGTATAGTAAAACTTGACTGTGTTTATGTTTAACGTATTCATAATTTTAAAGCTCTCTTTCGCGTAAAATTTTTACACGACGCTTTATTAATTTTCTTCACTATATTTTTATTAAAATTACCATCTCTTTTATTTCACTAAATTTTAAGTTCAGTTTGAACCCTGAACAAGTGTTTCGGAGAGAAATCCTTAAACAGAGAGACCACGATAGAGGAAAATTTTGACAATCTCTAGGCAAAATAACGGCGTTGTTTCGACTGATTGAGAAAGAACATCGTTGTGAAAATATCTTTGGCTATAACCATTCAAACTAATCGCTACACTGTTGAAAATATTATCGGTGTTGGCGTTAATTTTGCGCTAGTCAAATATTTTAGTGTTGAATTTTACAAACTTTGCCGGACGAATTGACTATATGTGTTCAATAGAACAGAAATTACTAGAATTTCGTGTGAATTCTTTGTTCATATATGAGGATTTACTATTTTTCTAGACATTCAGAAGCGCCAACCAATCAAAATTTTTCCCTCGGATAAAAATATAGAAACCCCACCTAATCTAATACGGTATTGCATTGTACGCACCACGTGCATTGCACGTGTAACTGTTTTCTGGTTTGTTTCTGCGTATTAACATATCCAAACAAACCACCAAACGTGTACTGACCTGCAAAGTGTAACCTTGTGTTATTAAACGTTAATTCCAGTATGCGTAAAAAATTTCAACATCTTCTTGAATTATGTCTCCTCAACATGTATTGGGAACATCTATTTACGCAATTAGTTCAGATTTGAGTCAAATAACATAAACATTCACTTAGTTTTATAATGATTCTCAAAAAATCATTTTAAAATTGGCACGTTTAGTTGAAACCAAAACTTTTGAATGAGTGGTTCTGCATATTTATAATTGAGAAAACGTCTAAAAGAGAGAATATTATAGCACTAAGAAATAAGAGTTGCATATTAAAAAGACGTCGTGTTTAGAACACGGTGTTAAATCACCTAATAGACCACATTCATTTAATTAAACAGCTAGTAAATTTGTATAGTCTAGATCAAATAAAATGTGACTAGAAGTATTTTATAATTTCACAGGTCAGTTGGACAAAATAACCCATTAGCAATAGACAATACTTGACTATCTTTGCTAGTCAAATTTAAACTCGTATAGTTCTTGACAAAATAACACGAAAAGATTGTGGACCTCTCCTAACTACTAAATTAGTCAAAAAAGTGTTAAAATTTTCAACAGTGTACCCAACAAAAAGATCGCTTTCCAGCGGTGGCTCGTCGGTCAAAAGAGCAGGTTGGGTTTCTGATGCTAACGGAATCACTCTTATCCTTCGGGCGAGTATTTAGGTTGACCACCCCAAAATTAGCAGATAATTAACCGGCGTCCGTTACATGTGGCAAAAATTTTTGACCTAATTCTCATAATGGCCGACGTAGAATAATATCCCATATATTCTATGGATGAGAAATCTGATGGTCTTGGGAGCCATGGAAAACATAGATTGTTGAATTGTGTGAAGTCGAACGCTATCGTATTGGATTAACTTGTTCTCAGTGCTCGGCGTAAAGAGTAATGCTACGGGTTCTAGGATATCCTGCATGAAAATGGCAGCTGTTTCAGTGCCGTGGATTAGGTGTGTGACCTGAAAACAGAACTAATAGCATCAAAAAAAAATTATGCCGATCGTAAATGATATCGTTGATGAATGCACTTACCTAGTCCTACCTACCTACCTATACCCATCTTCAGGTCACAGGATGTTTCCTTATTCTACATTCATATTGTCAATAAGAAAATCATAATTCTCCATTAAGCACTAGGAATTCCACCACATTAGTTTGATACATTTATGCTCAAGGGTTAAGGATAGTCGCAATAAACTGTACGTAATGATCTTATACCACCAGTGGTGTTCCATTGCTGAGTGGTAAAATTTTTATCGACTCCAACTGATGGCGTACAATTAAGCGTTTCAAAAGAAAACTTTATAGAGGCCTAGTATATCTACCTCCACCTGAACCTTTGCCATCCATCGGTTCCAACATTGTGATACAGTGATGTGATTACTAGAGGTGGTGATCCTTGTTGGCACGCAGTGGCGCAGCCTGTACATGATCCGCCGGCATTATGTATATATTATATGTATACGTAAATAAATCGATTCACACGCTTTGCCTGGGGAGTACGTACTAATATCACACATAAAAAGGATTATTCGAATCAAAGAAGCACTTCTTTGTCGCTATTTAAAGAACTGTTTCCTTCAGTTAATACGTATTCCTTTCACTAAAATAACACTATTTTTAATAGGAAATAAGGATATATGTTTTGACTGAAAAAAAAAAATTCTTTTAAATAGTCGCAAAGAAACATTTCTTTCATTTAAAGAATTCTTTTTCTCTGTGTTCACTACCACGATGTAGCCAATAATGCTCACACGTTCGAATAGAGTGAATTTTTTGTAAGGTGCACTTTGTAGTTTGCGATTTTATACCTCCCTATTTACACCTGATCACAAATATCGGAATATAAGACTGCTTTTTGGCTCTCATTAATACCTGAAAATTAATCAAATCGACACAATAAGATAAATATCATTTAAACTGGGCTTTAGAAGTTTGTAAAGCTTTTCGAAAGTATTGAAAACTTTGTGCATTTCAAACTGTCAGCAAGGATTGTATTGAAAATGACTGAACGGTTGGGGATTTATTTTGGGGAAAAATTATTCATGAATGATAAGTAGAAAAACACAATAAACATCATTTCAAAGCAAAATTGTTGTGAAGACGGGCATACGAAATCCAATTATTTGCGCGAGCAATTTGAAAAACGTTAAAATTCATTTAATCCCCTCGAAAACAATTCCAATTTGCTCCCTCGACCGCGACTAATTCTAATTCGAGATAATTAAAACTTAAATCCGTTTACGGTTGCATTCGAGGATGTGGCGAAAATTTCTTCCATTTATAATGCGAGGACCATTAAGTTTAATTGGAAGATGGTAAACGGGCCGACGCTTTTCAACGTGAATCTGAAACATGAGCTGGTTTTTGGGGAAACCGCCGATTTAGTTATAGATATGGAATGATATCTAATCGATTAGATTTTGTAAAATATTCCCAGATATTTAAGCGTAGGTATTTTTGTTAAGTTCTTACGCAAACTGATGCTACCAGGATCAATACTTTATCTATGGAAGGCTAAATGACTACAAATCATCCTAACCCCGTGCTCCACCTTAAGCGAGAGCAAGTTAATACTGCAACAACCAATTCGGTTTCAAGTGCAAATAAAAAAGTTTTTACAGTATCTTTAAATTAATGTTTAAATGTCTTCTTTAGAGGAAGTGAAATATCTTGGTGTCATTTTAGATTTCAAGCTTACTTGGAATCGACAGCTTCAGAAGATTAAAACCAGAGCGGAGATAATATTTATGTTGGCTGAGCTATGATCACTTATGCATCTCTGGTATGGTGAACAAAGAGGTAGCAGCAACCTGCTAGAACTGAACTTAGTAAGGTACAGAAGCTTACGTGTTTAGGAATAACAGGAGTTATAAAGACTATTCCTACAGCAGCATTGGATTGCCTTCTAGATCTCCCTTCTCTCCATTTGGAGATAATGGACGGGGCAACAATAGGGCATCTTGGATTGCAAGAGCTACCAAGTAGCAGATAAAAAGCCAAGAGGTTCCAATGTTTCCGGAGGCACCATGTCAATACTGCTTCCACAAAAAAAAAAAAAATGATCTCTGCACATACACTTTTACATGAACTCGAAGAAATGTATATATAGGAATCTAAGAATATACACTTTATGCATTAATGTTAGTTAAAATGTACACAAACAAACATGATGTTATTATAAGATATTGTGAGTAACTTGTAGTTATACATGATGGAAACAGGTATCTTTACCTAATCGCAGGCCTTACATTATATTATAAATACCTGTACTTTTCCAAGAGAATACTAACAATAAGTATGCGACCCTGATAACTATAGACCATAGACATTGGTCCCTATTTTTTCAAAGGTATTAGAAAATGCATTTAAAATGATTTATGAACTATTTACTATTTAAAAAATAAAAGTATTGAATCACTCAGCATGGTTTTTTGGAGGTGTAGGTCGACTGTAACAGCTCTGGTAGATATTGTCACGTATTTTTCGAATGAACTTGAGTCAAATAATTTGGTTATGGGGTGCTTCTTGATTCCGACCAAGGCATTTGACTGCAACTGAAACGTTATGCCATAAGGAAACATACTTTATCATTTGTCAAAAGCTTTTTAGTTAATAGATCACAATATGTTCACAGTGGCGATAAAATCTCGTCGATAAAGCAAAATAATTATGACTCCAAACTGTGGCATTGGTAATACTGCAAAGTTCTTCTACACCCCTCACCACAAACTGCACTAAACTAGACGTACGTTTCAATAGCAAAGCTACCATCATCAGCAGAAACACTAAACTCTGAGTTCTGCTGATGATGGTAGCTTTGCTATTGAAACGTACGTCCAGTTTAGTGCAGTTTGTGCTGAGGGGTCTAGTAGAAGTTTGCAAAGTAATTATGGTGCCCACAAGGCTCAGTTCTAGGGCCCATCCTTTTCATTTTTATACGTAAACGATATTGTTGAGTACATCACTTATAAAAACATGAAATATGCTGGCGATACTGCAATCTTGGAAAGTAATACAAACATAGAATTTCTAAAGGAGCTGTGCCATAATTCTATATTCCATTCGACGACATACTCTAATAGTTTGAAATTATGTTTAAATAAGGACAAAACTCAAACTTTAACTTCCAGTTTAAAACCTCACAAGGAACTGCCTAACAATGACCCAGTGAGGTGTGTTGGTCTCATACTAGACAGCAAGCTGACATGGGGGCGCAAATAGAGGCCTTAACACATCGCTTGTCAATGACGATATTTATATTAAGAAACTTAAAAACAATTATTAATTCTTAAGCACTGTTAATGGTGTATCATGCTCTATTCCACTCTGTTGTGAATTATGGAATACTATTATGGGGTGGTTCAGCTCATCAAAAAGAAATTTTAATTATACAAAAGAGAGCGATAAGAACAATTATCAATACAAAAAGGTAATACTCCTGTTAGATGCTGATAAATTTTGCAGTATCATAAAAAAAAATCGCTTTTATGAAATATAGGAGTTTATCGATAATATAAAAAATGAATGAATTTAGCAGTGTACGCTTTTGTGCCTTACCTCTGTTAAAGATTTTAATGTGTTGTGGTGTCCATTTTTTTTTGGGTTTTTATTGTTAATTAGTTAATTAAAATTAATACATTTGACATGTGCATACACATAAAATAAATAATAAAATCTATCTGTATCTCTGAATATTAGGTATTTCAAATCAATTTAAAATAAGTTATAGAAAGCTCAAAATTAAAGTTAAAACAATAGTGAATAAATATGCTATGTTCATACAAACATATGGTTATTAATGCTGATTTTATTCTTTTTAATATAGAAAATTTCTTGTGTATGGTTTTAGATTCCGTTTTAAAATATTACGTAATTTATTTAATAAGCTTTTTACACAATGCATGTTATTAAATGATAATTGAGAACTGAGGAAATAATGGTGTAAACTGGAAGTACGAAAATATTTTTTAAAGCTGCTTGAAAAAAGAAAGAATAAGGTTTGTAGAAAGGGTAGAACTTTTATATTATTCAGCTTTAAGTATTTTTAATAAGTAATCAATAAATAATTGAAGAGGTATACGGAGTGCTTTGCGACAAATATATGTTTTTTTTTAACAAAATATTTTTTTTAGCGAAAGCATACTACCTCTTTCGACTATTTCGACATATTTTGTAGAAATTACTTTCAACGACATTTTTCATGATGTACAGGAACTGCCTTGGATAGGGTATTTTAATCGAAGTGCGACGAATAATGTATTTTAGACCAACCGTTGGCAGCTTCAACTTTGATAAGCCCTCTACACCTGCTATAAATCCCAATTTTGTTAAAATTTGCATTTTTTTTGCGAAAACACGTTTAACTGAACCCCAATTTTACCAAACGAGAGATTCAGTATTAAATACCTAGCAAGCAGGGGTCCCCTCTAGTTAAGAGAATTTAATAACTCGATTTCCTGTACGGCTTATTTGACTAAAACTCGAACACCACATATAAATTCCATTCTTTACTGACGATACTCGGAGTTACGCGAGTTACATAGGTGATGACGCATACCAACCGGGAAAATCTACAGAGGTCGCTTTAGATGACCTCATCAGGCTAATTACTAAGTCTATAGAAGACAAAGAGATAGCCATGACGACTTTCCTGGACATCGAGGGAGCATTTAACAATGCTACCACTAATTTACTCATCGGAGCGCTACGGAGAAGGGCCGTCGCACAGTGGTTTAGGATCTGATGTACGCGATCGAAACCGACAATTTCATCTTTTCCCAATCGTTGCAAAATTGTGATATGCTACTCTTCTTACATTAGTTCAAGTTCTAGGCTGGAATTACAAACTGATGCATTACAGAAATTAAAGATACACGCTTTCAAAGATCGTAAAGTTCACATCTTTTAAATAATGCGATTCTAATGTTTATAAATTCTTCACATTGTCCAAAGAAATTCTTTGGAAATATAACTGCTTTATGAGTTTATAATGAAATTCTTATCATAATACTATCATTAAGTGCGATTAAGGGTATTAGAAATTTATCTTTTGTTTGCTCAAGCCCCTATATGCAATTATATGCATATTTCTTATGAAGTAGGTAATTAATCGAAGTATCAATAAAGAGGACAACTTAGGACGGAATGTGGTCAAAATAATATTGTTCCTTAATGAGTTATAAATATAAGGAAAGTTTATTTACATGCCCCTACGTGCCCCTGAAGGTGGCAGGTAGGGGTATGTAAATAGGGTAGAGCTAAAGCCTATAAAAGGCTGCAAGGCATGGGTATATAAAATCATTCCACAGAGCTTTGTTTTGTTAACTGTTTATGTGTTTTTATAAGACTTTATATCGTGTTTCCACTTGCAAACTTTGTTATTTCTTGTGTGTTTTTGTTTTCTTTTCGAATTGCCGTATTGTGGCCATGGCGAATCGGCCATCACACGTATGGTCCTGCATGAAAAATTATGGAATTTCATGAAGAATCCACGGAACTGCGGAAAAATCGAGTTCTTGATTTCCTGAAAGAGCATTTTTCAAACAAATGGTGACGAAATTGCAACAAAGATCTTGTGAATTTTTACCAGAGAATCGTTTTTCTCTCCCTATTATCGAAATTGGAAAAGTGCGCACAGAATGAACAATCGCTTCTTAGCAAAATTTGGCGCCTGGTTGCAAGAAGAAATAAAGTTTCCTGAAGTAGTTCTTCGTTGTATTCCCGGTCCTTCTTCTACTAGCGGGGGCCGACCATCGAAAGACTTTAAGGATGCTTCAGTGGTAATTAAACGTCGAAAAACCGAACAGTTAAGAAAGAGAAATCGACTGCTGAATTAGCTTTTGCGACATCAATGAAGCTAAGAGAAAGTGGTGATCCAGCTGGGGCACAGCTTCTCGAGAAATGACCACAACAACCCCTTCACGGTCGAAGCGAATTTTAACTCGTTGGAGATCTCCACATTATGAACAGTCAAGTTATTCATTAGAAGAAGCCGTTGCGCTTTTAATTTCTGCAAATCTGACTAAGACACAGTACAACACATTAAGAAGTGGAGCTAACCAGCACGGACATGCTTTGTATCCGCCGTATTATAAAGTCTTAGAAAGGAAGAAGCTTTTTTACCCATCGCAAATTTCAATCTCCGAAAAAAAGTGTGAAGTACCCCTGCAAAATTTATTAAATAACACTGTGAAAGTATTTTTAAATGTATTTCACTTGAAGCACGAGAAAGTTCATTAGTTTTATTGTGTAAGTGGGGTTTTGACGGCAGTTCGGGATACACCGCGTATAAACATCAAAGTCAAGATGCACCACGTGCGGATGATAGTATTTTTATAACATCTTTGTTCCGCTCCAATTGATCGATGAAAAATCCACAGACATTATATGGAAAAACCCGCGACCTGCCTCTAAGAGATATTGTCGCCCAATAAGACTTCAATGGGTGCATGAAACTGCGAATATTTCAGCACAGGAAGAAGCGGCCGTGAAAAGTGAAATTGAAAATTTGATCCCATATGTCTCTCCAATAGGAAAAATCAATTTCAAAATGTGTTTAACAATGGTGGACGGGAAAGTCTGCAATGCGCTGACAAACATTCAAGCATGACTTGCTATCTTTGTGGAGTAAAAATTTCACAAATGAACAATATAGTATCTCTTCGGCAACTGCCAGTTGATCCGAACTCTTTAGAATTTGGATTGTCTGTTTTACATTCGTATATTCGTTGTTTTGAATGTTTACTACATATTTCATATAGGCTTGAGCTGCAAATGTGGAAAGTTAGCAAAGCACACAAGGAGGCTTTCGAGACACGGAAAAGAAAGATTCAATCAGAATTTCGAGAAAAAATGGGTCTTCTTGTAGACATTCCGAAAACTGGATCTGGGAATACAATGATGGTAATACTGCAAGACGTTTCTTTCAAATCCATCTCTATCAGCGGAAATTACTGGGATTGACGAAGGATTGATTAAACGTTTTGGTGTAATTTTTGCGTACAATCAACAGTAATTATGAAATCAATATCGATAACTTTGAGTTGTATTGTTTAAAAACTGCCGAGATATACGTTTCATTATACAACTGGTACTACATGCCTCCTCCGTTCACAAACTATTGATCCATGGTCAATTATTGTAAAAGAAGCAATTCTTCCTATTGGTGAACTATCTGAAGAGGCTCAAGAATCAAATAAAGACATGAGGCGATATCGTCAACACCACACCAGAAAAATTAGTGCGGAAAAAGTAAACGAAGATCTGTTCACAGACTCATCCTTAGTTCTGATTCCTTGTTAAGTTCATTTAGTGTTACGCAAAGACACATAGGAAGTTAGACGACGAAATGTTGCAATTAGTAGTACTTAACAGAGATGAACAAGACACTTTGTCCCTCGAAGAACAAATAGACTTGAGTGAAGAAGAATTTTCAGAGGAAGAATCATTCTAAAGTTTTATCATATGTATATTTATATTATTATTACTATTACTATATTATTACTATTGCGACTATTACCAAGCATATTATTAAAATTTTAAAAATAAATAAAATTTATTGAAACAAAGTTTTTATACCTCTTGTATAGTTGCACCTTTCCCTAAACGGTACACACACTTTCACCCTCACTGTAAGTTGAAGATGACATGGTGTACCAAAACTTTTTCGTCAGTTGATTCTACATGCCTTGAAGCCCCTATGGTTAAATTTTCACCTCGTTTGGTCAACTATTTAAGGAGCTAGAGGTTTCGATCATGTATATCGGATCCTAAACCACTGTGCGTCGCGCCGAAACTTCTACAGTGGGTAAGAGCCAGCCTGGAAAGAAGGATAATCACATCCACAATTGGTGAGGCTACCATTGAGGCGGAGGCGGGAGGGGGATACCCGCAGGGTGGAGTTCTTTCTCCCTTGCTGTGGGCTACCCTGGTAGATGACCTAATCCGGAAGCTGACCGGCAAGGGATTCCATTGCCTTGGATATGCTGACGACCTTACAATAGTCGTCAGAGGGCGGTTTCCAAAGGTTCTGGTGGAGCGTATGCAAACCGCTCTCAACACGGTTGACAAATGGTGTACACAAGAGCGACTATCAGTCAATGCTCAAAAAACACAGGCTGTCACGTTTACAAGAAAAAAACGCTAGAAGGCTTACAGCCACTAGTGATAGGAGGTGAGCGAATTCCATACGTCAAAGAGGCGAAATACCTGGGAGTATGGTTTGATCAAAGGCACACATGGAATTCACATATCCAAAAATTGACTAGCAAAGCCACCATCGCCCTGGGCAGGTGCAGGAGGCTCTGTGGAAAGAATTGGGGCCTTAGACCCAAGATGACTTTGTGGTTGTACACAAGGGTAATCAGACCCATGTTAACGTATGGAGCAGTAGCATGGTGGCCAAAGGTGCGGCAGGCGAGGGCGGCCAAGGCGTTGGGTGGCGTGCAGAGGTTAGCGTGCCTGTGCGCCACGGGGGCGTTAAGATCGACCCCTACCGCCGCGATAGAAGTAATTCTGAACCTGCCACCAATACATATTTTTGTACAAGGAGCCGCAAGGTCCACAGGACATAGACTCTTACATAGTCAAGTACCGATAAGTAAATCGCACGGGGCTGACTATAAAAAACTGCTAGACGAACTCAAGGAGGCACCCCTTTTAGGAATGCCATGTGATGCCATGGTTCGAACCCCTAACCTAGATAAGAAATATCAGGTTACAATACCAGATAAGAAGGACTGGGAGGCAGGTGCCCCGGTAAGAGCGGACTCAAACTGGTTTACTGACGGCTCTAAAACGGATTACGGCGTTGGAGCGGGAATATACACTAAGAAACCTAAAAAGGCTCTTTCGGTAAGCTTCAGCAAAGACACGACTGTGTTTCAAGCTGAGGTTGCTGCAATTCACCACTCTGTCAGAGAGATAGAAAGATGTACCGCACCGGGTAAAAGCGTCGCTATCTTTTCCGACAGCCAGTCCACACTTAAAGCGATTAGCTCCTCAAGCGTGGACTCTAAGCTGATTTGGGATTGTGTAAGCGCCCTAAATGAGGTGGGCACCCAAAGGAAAGTAACCGTAGCCTGGATCCCTAGCCACTCGGGCGTGAGAGGAAATGAGGCGGCGGACGAGCTGGCCAGGCGAGGTTCGTCAAGGCCATTCGTTGGAGCCGACCCTTCTTTCGGCACTACCAAATCGCAAATCAAAAATCCATCAATGAATGGATATACAATCAGTCCAGAGAGTGGTGGCAAAAATCACGGGAAAATGGCAGGCAAAAGATTCCTAAAGGAGCAGAGGCCTGAACTCACGAGAGATCTACTGAATAAAGACAGGAAGACTGTCAAATGATTGTAGGTCTGCTGACTGGTCACTGTAGACTGAATAGGCATATGTATAACATAGCCTGGCAGATGATGCAACCTGCAGATACTGCCAAGAGGAGGAAGAAACACCAGTTCATGTGCTGTGCCAATGTGAAGGCCTGGCGAGGACAAGGTTTCTAATAATGGGGGAGGAGAACCCCACAGCTAGTAGCTACATAAAGAAGCCGCTCTCAAAGATGATGTGCCTAATCAAGAGGCAAAATTAGAGAGCGTCCTCTAGGAAAAAGGGGATCACAATAGATCTGAAAAGGTCGCGGTGAAACAGGTCGATAGGCCACCCCAATCCTAATCTAATCTAATCTAATCTACATACAGGTGAGCTAAAGGCAGGAAGACAGCGAATTTCATCTGTTATAAAATCAGAGTTTTGCACTATTGCTGTACACTCTCACATGAAAATACATTTTTCTTAAGAAAATTCACTTAAAAAAAGGATAATTACGAATTTTTGTGGAAAATTACATAATAAATTTTGAAAATACAATATTACTTATAGCATTGCGTACGCAGGGTATTTTACCGGCAGGGAATTTTTCGATAACTTGCAAACAGTTACTGATAGGAAAAAGAAATATAAAAGTTGTCGTACAAAAAAATTATTTATAATTTACACTATTTACATTTTATATTTTTTAAACTAGCGTAGTAGTTATTAATGTTCATTTCCATATTTACAATCTAAAAAACCAAGAAAAAGAAGAAATTAAAATATTCCCTATATTATTGCATTTTTGAAAGCATCAGCAAAGCTAAAATAAATTAGATGGAACAACAAACTTTATAGCCCTAAACTCTTTAATTTTCGAAATAGTTGTAATTATCTGAAACTTATGCCACTTACATCGTTTGAGAAGGGCAGTTGTAATTTAATCACCAGTTACAATAAGTGAACCAATCTTCTTCAGTCTTTTCAAGTGATAATTGTGCAAGCGGACGCCATTTTGGTAGGTAAAATAGTCAGGACGGAGTAAGCAAGTTAGAAATGGTAACAGTCCCGTATTCAGGACCTAGTACACGTATACAGCCACTAGTGATAGGAGGTGAGCGAATTCCATACGTCAAAGAGGCGAAATACCTGGGAGTATGGTTTGATCAAAGGCACACATGGAATTCACATATCCAAAAATTGACTAGCAAAGCCACCATCGCCCTGGGCAGGTGCAGGAGGCTCTGTGGAAAGAATTGGGGCCTTAGCCCCAAGATGACTTTGTGGTTGTACACAAGGGTAATCAGACCCATGTTAACGTATGGAGCAGTAGCATGGTGGCCAAAGGTGCGGCAGGCGAGGGCGGCCAAGGCGTTGGGTGGCGTGCAGAGGTTAGCGTGCCTGTGCGCCACGGGGGCGTTAAGATCGACCCCTACCGCCGCGATAGAAGTAATTCTGAACCTGCCACCAATACATATTTTTGTACAAGGAGCCGCAAGGTCCACAGGACATAGACTCTTACATAGTCAAGTACCGATAAGTAAATCGCACGGGGCTGACTATAAAAAACTGCTAGACGAACTCAAGGAGGCACCCCTTTTAGGAATGCCATGTGATGCCATGGTTCGAACCCCTAACCTAGATAAGAAATATCAGGTTACAATACCAGATAAGAAGGACTGGGAGGCAGGTGCCCCGGTAAGAGCGGACTCAAACTGGTTTACTGACGGCTCTAAAACGGATTACGGCGTTGGAGCGGGAATATACACTAAGAAACCTAAAAAGGCTCTTTCGGTAAGCTTCAGCAAAGACACGACTGTGTTTCAAGCTGAGGTTGCTGCAATTCACCACTCTGTCAGAGAGATAGAAAGATGTACCGCACCGGGTAAAAGCGTCGCTATCTTTTCCGACAGCCAGTCCACACTTAAAGCGATTAGCTCCTCAAGCGTGGACTCTAAGCTGATTTGGGATTGTGTAAGCGCCCTAAATGAGGTGGGCACCCAAAGGAAAGTAACCGTAGCCTGGATCCCTAGCCACTCGGGCGTGAGAGGAAATGAGGCGGCGGACGAGCTGGCCAGGCGAGGTTCGTCAAGGCCATTCGTTGGAGCCGACCCTTTTTCGGCACTACCAAATCGCAAATCAAAAAATCCATCAATGAATGGATATACAATCAGTCCAGAGAGTGGTGGCAAAAATCACCGGGAAAATGGCAGGCAAAAGAGTTCCTAAAGGAGCAGAGGCCTGAACTCACGAGAGATCTACTGAATAAAGACAGGAAGACTGTCAAAATGATTGTAGGTCTGCTGACTGGTCACTGTAGACTGAATAGGCATATGTATAACATAGGCCTGGCAGATGATGCAACCTGCAGATACTGCCAAGAGGAGGAAGAAACACCAGTTCATGTGCTGTGCCAATGTGAAGGCCTGGCGAGGACAAGGGTTTCTAATAATGGGGGAGGAGAACCCCACAGCTAGTAGCTACATAAAGAAGCCGCTCTCAAAGATGATGTGCCTAATCAAGAGGGCAAAATTAGAGAGCGTCCTCTAGGAAAAAGGGGATCACAATAGATCTGAAAAGGTCGCGGTGAAACAGGTCGATAGGCCACCCCAATCCTAATCTAATCTAATCTAATCTACATACAGGTGAGCTAAAGGCAGGAAGACAGCGAATTTCATCTGTTATAAAATCAGAGTTTTGCACTATTGCTGTACACTCTCACATGAAAATACATTTTTCTTAAGAAAATTCACTTAAAAAAAGGATAATTACGATTTTTTGTGGAAAATTACATAATAAATTTTGAAAATACAATATTACTTATAGCATTGCGTACGCAGGGTATTTTACCGGCAGGGAATTTTTCGATAACTTGCAAACAGTTACTGATAGGAAAAAGAAATATAAAAGTTGTCGTACAAAAAAATTATTTATAATTTACACTATTTACATTTTATATTTTTTAAACTAGCGTAGTAGTTATTAATGTTCATTTCCATATTTACAATCTAAAAAACCAAGAAAAAGAAGAAATTAAAATATTCCCAATATTATTGCATTTTTGAAAGCATCAGCAAAGCTAAAATAAATTAGATGGAACAACAAACTTTATAGCCCTAAACTCTTTAATTTTCGAAATAGTTGTAATTATCTGAAACTTATGCCACTTACATCGTTTGAGAAGGGGCAGTTGTAATTTAATCACCAGTTACAATAAGTGAACCAATCTTCTTCAGTCTTTTCAAGTGATAATTGTGCAAGCGGACGCCATTTTGGTAGGTAAAATAGTCAGGACGGAGTAAGCAAGTTAGAAATGGTAACAGTCCCGTATTCAGGAAGTGTAAATTTTTGTGAATCTTCAATGAAAATGTAATGTCTACTGACTGTAATGTACACTGGTGAATTTATATAAATAAATATACTCTTACAACTGACACAACTTGTATTGATTGATAAATATTTATAATAGCAATCCATTGTTTTCTGTAGTTACTAATTACGTACAAACATGTATCTACATACCTAACACTCCCCCCTTAAAATACAGATAATTATTCGCTCATTCCATATCGCATAGGTTTTTGTTTATTCCTATGAGATTTCCTTATAATAATATTTTCACTTGAGACATTTGAATCAGATGTCTGACATGGTTTTTCATCTATATTTTCATTCATTTCACAATAATTATCATTTCTTGTAGGTAATGAAAAATGACCAAAATCCAACATCTGATTCAAATGTCTTCTCCACATTCTTTCTATTTCTGGCACATAGACTAAGTATGTTCGCTGTCCCAGTCTTTTTTAAACAATACCTTGAATCCATGATGGTTTCGTAAATCTATAGCCTCGGACACTAACTTCATCGACCACGAAAATCCGCAGTCTATTACCTTTATAATACTTAATCTGTTTTAGTTGTTTTTCTTTAACATTTTTAAGTACTACCGTTTTATTTTTGTTATTTGTATCCGAATTCGATAATAATAAATCTAATCTAGTCCTAATGTTATGTCCCAATAATAATTTTGCTGGAGTTTCTCCAGTAGTAGAATGAACTGAATTCCTATAATCCATTAAAAACCTGTTTAATATCAAATTAAAATTATTACTGGAACTTCTAGTTATTACATTTAATATAGCATGTTTCACTATTTTTACAGCATTCTCAGTTAAGCCTTTTGTTGCCGGATGATACGGTAGAGACGTTTTAAATTCTATACCGTTAAACTTCAAAATTTTTTTAAATGATTCTGATGAAAAATTAGTAGCATTATCCGACATCAACTGCTTAGGAAATCCAAATCGCGAAAATAAATTTCGCAAATGTTCAATAGTCGTTCGCGTGTCTGTACTGTAAGTTATAAATGTCTCTATCCATTTTGAGTGAGCATCTATCACTACTAAAACATATTTACCAAACAACGGACCTAAATAGTCAATATGAAAACCACTCCAAACATCTTTTGGGTAATGCCCCGGAATCAACTTTGCAAGTTTCGGCTTTGCTTTGGTACTCAAACAATTTGTACACGACTTAATCATATTTTCAATGTCTAAACCTAAATTAGGCCACCACACATATGAACGTGCAAGACAAGTTTTAACTATGCCCATATGAGAACGACGTAATTCCTGCAAAACTTTAAGTCTTAATGAACTTGGTATTACAACTCGATGACCAAATAAAATACAGTCACCTTCAATACTTAATTGTAATTTATGTAACGCAAAAATATCAAAAGGTTTTGACACCTTACTTGGCCAACCATAATTAATATATTGCAATACTTTCTTTAATACTGAGTCTTTTAATGTCTCACTCTCAATATCTTTAATAGTTATAGGTAAATTTTCTTCAATGTAATTTAAACAACAATATTCTAGTTCTGGTTCTTCCAAAACATCGGATAACGGTAGTCGCGACAAACAATCAGCATTATTTTTCTTATAACTGATATAACAGATATCACATCTAAAATTTCACAAAAATATTGCCCAATTTTGTAGTCGATTTGCGGATAAAATAGGTATACCTCGTTTCGACCAAAATAGAGTCACTAATGGTTTCGAATCAGTTTCTATTATAAATTTAGTACTGTACAAATCTTGACTAAATCGTTTCACCTCAAAAATAATCGCGAGTGCTTCTTTTTCAATTTGTGGATATGCAACTTGAGCCTTCGTTAATGTTCGCAATGCATAACCGATAGGTTTTTCTAGGCCCTTGGGATAAACATGGGAAATCAAGACATCAACCCCATTGTTAGGTATGTAGATACATGTTTGTAGGTAATTAGTAACTATAACATGTATCTACATACCTAACAGAAAATATAAAGAATAATTACAAGACAAATTGCACCAAGGACTTGTCTTTTGAATTTGACTATAATGTATGTACAGTCAAATTCAAAATTCATGCTCTCCTAAAGTACTATTTCTTTGCATTTTACAGATATAACGTGTCTCTATGTTTGCTTAAAGTGTGGCTCTTGTTTAGTTAAGCGCTCAAGTTTTCGTAGAGTGCTATTTCAGATATGTTTTATATTTAAATTAGATGTATTATTTGCTCACGCAGAAATTTTAGGAAGATGTGAATTTTGTATTCCAGTGTACACATTCAAGTAGCATTAGAAATGTACAATGAAGAGATATTCTTTTATTTCATGTTTAAAATATAAAGATCTTGCTAAAATATACTGATCATTAGAAACAAATTAATTGGAGATACTCGCGTAAAATTAAAAACAAAGTAGGTACCCAATTTTTTTTTTTTTTTGGTACTGCCTTAGCAACTTGTGTTACTATAGAGCTTTAATAGAAATAGAAGACCAAATTTCATCGAATCATAATTGTGTTTTGTTATTTTATGTGCTATTTAAGACAAAAGTCTTGAATCAGATTTAGAGAGAGATGTAAATAAAGAGAGGAAGGTATAGACCACCTAGGAACTATGCGAGCGTAATATAATAAGCACACCCGCACAGCACGTAATATAACCGTCAAAAAATTTGGTTCTAAAAGCGTGTCGGAAATAAGAGTTCCTCATATATTAATTCATACGTCTTGCTGATGATTTACATTCCTATTAAGTTACGAAACATGCAAATATAATCGTAATCATTACACTACTTGAATGTATGCAAACTTTTTCCTAAGTATTGCTGTTTACCAGTTATAGAGCAATTTCTTGCCATTGAAACACTCTGTATACAATTTAGGTATTCTCAAATAGAGATAAAAATTAAAAATTACATTATATTGAACATGATTTCCTAAAATAAACGGCAAAGAATCTCAGTCTCCTTACTTTTAAGTTACCCTGTGTAGTTGTTCAAAGGTACGCAAGAGAGGCACGCAACCCAAAAAATAAAGTCAGAACCGAAAATTTGTTTTCATGCTCTCAGTTTACCGAATTTCCTTTCAAGGTTATCTCCTGCTGGGTTGACGAATTTTAGAATTGCCGCGCAAGGCAATCCTACGTCTTACTTTAGATACGAATTTTACGCTTTCCTCTATCTTTTCGTTTTCACAAATAGTCTTTTTTGCTTTTCAGTGTGCGTGAAGGAAAAACGGACGTGGAAGTGCTTCCAGGGTTAGAAATATGTTTCCGGTACTAGGATGTGCCGACAATGAGAACTGCTTCGTGAAGGATGGAGGTTTTCTAGATACAAACTGAAGCGAACTAGGTCTTTATAGAATGATGAATTGACGCCGATAAGTTGTTACAAATATGAAGCAAATAGCAGTACGGATGACGTCAATACAAAGTCTCTAAATGCTATAACATATGCCTTGCTCAAATTAAATTACACCTATTGTTAAGATACAAACGTTTTAGTTGTTGACCTTTTATAGATGATATACATGTTATCGGCAAAGATTACAAATATTTTTATCAAATTGAGTAAATTCATTGGTTATCATTTTTAAACATCTCAGTTTTCTTTTATATATTTGAAACCTTTCAACAATTTCCTTCATTTTATAATTATGTAGAGGCCTATCATGATTTTATTTTAAGGTAAAAGGCATATCTCCTATTTATGGTAAAATTGCTGCTTCTATACTACACTCTACTGAATTTCGTAGTTGCAATCGCCTGGATCTTCTTCTAGCCGACGTTTCGTGCACACTCGGAGAGACGTTTGCAGGGCTACTGCTACTGCTGTTGCTTGCTGCTGTTTCAGGTAACGGCAGCCCTGAAGATGTCCCTTGTGTGAACGAAACGTCGGCCAAGGAAGAGCCAGGATGGGGGTATAACATGGATAAACACCGCAGAAGCCTTCATGTTAGTTTGCTACTTCTATTTTTGAAAATGAAAAGTTATACAAATCGAAATGTACTAGAATTTTCTATATCCTTCTCGAAATGGTTATAGAACGTATATGGAGCACCATGAGTGTTGCGACATATAAGAAACTTCTTTACTCTAAAATTTATATTAATCGACGTTACATGATCATTAATATGGCGATAAAAAAATATGGCATAAATCAAGAAAAAGTGAGGTTAGATGACACGAAATTCTAGCTCGGAGTTTAAGCCAAGTAAAACATATTTCAGAAAGTTGAAAAAATTTTTCGTTTCAAATATATTTTTGAATAAGTCACAAACTTATTTTTGTTCGTTTTTTAAATTATAAAGAAATAATAAACAACAAACGTACTAATGGATAAAGGTAGACAAATGGTTGTTATTTATACTGATTTCAGCCGAGCATTTGACACCATCAGTCACTATATATTATTAAAAAAATTCTCCGGCATTGTTTTTAACAAATTGCTTATCCGCTACATGAACTCTTGGGTAGGAGAAACTATGTTTACTGCAATGGTTTAAATTGAATGAGTTTGTACCCACTTCAGGTGTACCCCAAAGTTAAAATCTTAGCTCACTTCTATTTGTCTTGTTTATAAATGACTTAATTATTGAATTGAACTGCGCTGTATTAGCTTACTCTGACGACTTGAAGATCTTCCGCAGAATCACTGGCGATGGAGATGTTAGATGCTTACAGTCAAACTTAAATAAGATTCATTCTTGATGTGTGGAGAACAGACTGACACTTAATGCCTCAAAGTGCTGCTTTGTATTATATACGAGACGGTATAATTATTTACAGTCTTCCTACTCCATTGATGGTGAATTGCAGAAGAAATAGACATTAATTAGGGATTTAGGTGTTGTCTTTGATGAGAAAATAAAATTTTCGGGTCACGTACGAAGTGTTGTGGATTCAGCCTGCAAGTCGCTGGGATTTATTATCAGAAAGGCTAGAAACTTACAGCAATATACCTGTTATTAAGTTTTGTATTTTGCATATGTGGCCAGTAAGCTTGAGTGCGCCTCAGTCATGTGGTATTTCATTTATAATGTCCATGCAGATATAATCGAACGCGTTTAGCGGAAATATTTATAGTTTTTAAGCTTCAAGTTTGATGGATTGTATCCTGAGAGGAATGTGGGGTATTCTAAATTACTAGCTAATGATAGATTTTTCAATCGCTGTGCCTTGTCGCTGCTAATCTTGCAAATTTTGAAAAAAATTATTCGTTTCTAATGTATCCAGTCCCTTATAGTGGCAACTACCATACTAAAAATTTATTTTTTCTCAGCAGGGAGGAAAGTGGACACACACTCATTTGAGGGAGGAAAGTTGTACTTTTCCTCCCTAGGAAGGAAACTCCCTTCCTGACATTGACATGATAAAAATGTACATCTTATAATATGTGACATTATTGATAGATGACATTAGTACATTGGACCCAGTCTGAGTCCATTTATGAGATAATTGCTAAATTATTAGGTATTCAATTACAATTAAACTATTATTAAACACTTTTAAAACGACGCTAACTTGACAGTTCTCAAAAAATATTTGACAGATTAAGCCTGCTATCTATCATGTTACTCACAGGTATGTCTCTATTATTTTTAGATATTTAGTTAAAATTGGATTGGCTGAGATTTGGCTAGTATTCAAACCAAGTGAGGAAAGTGCTATTGCAAGCCACGGGCAAGTATTATGAACCGAGCCGAAGGCGAGGTAATTGCCCAAGAGCACTTTCCTCCCTTGGTTTGAAATATATTATTTTTAGTTTGATATATGATGCTATGCAAGGTTAGGCAAATTTGTTTGACTATCAAATAAATTGGAGGTGTTTTCCTTTCCATTAAATAGCAATGTTTTCGAAAATAAAATCACGTAATTTTCCTTCCGGTAGTTCCTTTTCTACTGTGCTTTAGTAACATTACCAGACTGTACTGATACTTTGAAGCATGTTACATTTTTTTAATATTTAGTATCTCTCCAATTATTATCTAGATATTGATATTGAAATTAAATCAAAGGTAAATTCGTGTTGCAATCCTTTTTAATTATATTATCTTATTGCGATATGATTTTTAAAATTACATACATCTTAATGTGTTGTTGTTTTCACGTTCCATCATTTTTAATTTTTTTTTAACTTTTTTAAAGAATTTCTCTCATTGTACCCACAAAAATTTTTTGACGCATCATTCTTAAATAGGAAACGAACATTTGACGTTTTATTGCCCGAAGATGGTTTAAATAATACTGAAATCATGTCGCAATAAGATAATATAATTAAAAAGGATTGGAACACGAATTTGCCTTTGATTTAATTTCAATATCAACATATATTACACCAATCCGCTGGGACACTATAGACTATTATCTAGATAATATCATTCCGTTTCATTTGGCTCAATATAATTTTTCATAATAAAAAAAGTTCTAACAGTTGTATCTATATTTTGAACGAATATCCAAACTGCGACACATCTACAAAAGCTTTGTTTCATATTAGTAAATGATATAATTATGACCATGAGAGCGATAATTTTCACGATTTATACCAACAATGCTGGAATTAGCCATGCCGAAGAATCAGTAACGTAGTCGAATAGAGGATTTTCATTGTGTAATTAACTAGTCTGCTATATTTAAAATCAACGCCATGAAGTTAAATATTCATTCGATGTTTCCTAAATTTGCATAAATTTTACTACAGGTTACACAAAATATTAAATGTATATACCTAAAAGCACTATTAAAATGTTCAATCTCCTCTTCTCTCTTTTATAACGCTCAGTCACGATTGATCGTAAAACATGTAAAAGTTCCAGAACTTTTCTGCTCTTCTTGATGATATTCATAAATATGTTAGATAAATTCATATGTGGTGCATCTTTTGGCATGTAGTTCCAGAGGTTTTTTTTTCTCGCAAAGGTGATTTTTAACTCATCTCCTGTGGGAAATGCATGCATAAGTTTGCAGGGTGGTGGGTATTGGGTTTCGGTTATCTTGAGAAGAAAATCGACAGGAATTTTGACGAGTTCGGAAATAAAATTTCATATCTTGGGTAACAGTTACGAACGAGGCAAGAAATCTTCGTTCTATATGTAAGTAGGTAGGTTTATATTATTCATGGAGATGCTTTCTTTTCCATTAAATGACAATGTTTTTGAAAATAAAGTAATGCGATTTTCCTCCCTGGAGTTCTTCGCTTACTGTGTTTTAGTAGCATTACCAGACTGTACCGACACTTTGAAGCTTTTTTTTAAATATTAGTATCTAGATAATAAACTCCAATTATTATCTAGATACTATCATTCCATTTCATTTGGCTCAATGTAATTTTTCATAATAAAAAAAGTTCTAACAGTTGTATCTATATTTTGAACGAATATCCAAACTGCGACACATCTATAAAGGCTTTGTTTCATATTAGCAAATGATATAATTATGACCATCAGAGCGATAATTTTCACGATTTATACCAACAATGCTCGAATTAGCCATGCAGAAGAATCAGCAACGTAGTGGAATAGAGGATTTTCATTGTGTAATTAACTAGTCTACTATATTTAAAATCAACGCCATGAAGTTAAATATTCATTCGATCTTTCCTAAATTTGCACAAAATTTTACTACAGGTTACACAAAATATTAAATGTATATACCTAAAAGCACTATTAAAATGTTCAATATCCTCTAGATAATAAACCTCAATTAGATGTGTTTAGAAATCCGCTGATTGGTAATATAATGTGGAATTAAATATTATACAGATCTAATCTGCATTTCAAGAAGTCTTTAACTCTTAAGATTGATTTTTATAGATTATTTTTACCTTTCACATTATTTAAGTTTCGTACAAATCTTAGGAAGCAATTTTCGACCTGTTCTGACAATACTTTTTCCAATGGCTATTGTTTCTCCATTGATAACTTGAAGAGTGCTGATCCTATAGCCTTAATGTTAATTTCGTTTTGTTTAGAAGAGTTTTCTAAATGATTCGATGCATATTTTATATTTCAGAAAGCTTATTGGAAAGAATGAATGAGCGGGTTATTTCCTGGCAGTGGGTCTTTGGAATAAAGTCACTTCTATGTTCTTTTGCCTTATGAATTAATAATTTCTTTTCCCATGTTGTAGATCGGTTTTATCCTAAAGGTTAAAAATGACGATGTTTTGGGAGAATTTTTCAAAATTTGTGCCAGAATATTTTTTAAAACAAATCGAAAGTTGGAAAGACTTTTTTCTCAGTTTTTATACACACAAGATTTCTTTCCTCTGGTTATAAATACTATTTTGGAAAACTTCGGACAGCATTCATATGTGACTCGCTTGAACTGCGCAAGGCAAAACTAGCTCCACCTATGTTGTTGTTCTTGAGAAAACTGAATATGAATACGCGGAGACAACTTTTCAAGAGGAACAGTTTTCTGTTTTTTTTTTTGCTTGCACGTTGCGATTAAGTCGACAGTAACCTGGTGCTTTGCACGTTGATATATGATACCATACTGATCGACCAAAATAATTCGCTCAGTTCATTTTTGTAACACAGAAATTCCTTTTTGATATGTGTTGATATGTTTGTCATCCCATACCACCATAAAACCTACCCTTGGCATCTCCATTCTTGTTTCCTTATGCTTCCTGAGTAAAGTTTTCTCTGGCTTTCCCTTCCTCCTTGCGAATGCTGGGAGACAAATAAAGTCATTGGGGCGCAAACATATAACAACTGATTAGTTGACCGATTTAATATATTTTTGCCTTTGATAGTAATAATCACAGGGAAATTATTTAGTTATAGTACGAACATTTTAATTGTTATAGAATCCATGTAGAAAGTAGGATAGGTAGCCTCGTGTAGTACTTTTGGGTACAGTACCAGGTTTAAGTTTCTATTTTTTATAGATGCCCTTTCAGTGCACAATGTTCTATTAGAGATTTAATACTGAGCTAAGATGATTTCTACTAAACGTTATTAATTTTCCGGCCTTTTTCCTTGATTTTTCCTTGATAAATTTCGTTGTATTATGTGGTTTCCATGATCTTTGCGTTTCTCTTATACTCAACCACTCACCTGCCTTTGTGTTGAATTTTTGGATACTCTTAGTGCAGGTTCTGGGTCT